>BSBK01002562.1:965000-1026032 GCA_027943335.1 Chamaecyparis obtusa | reverse complement strand
TGTCTAGTTCTACCAAATGAGACTATTTGGATTCTCTGATAAGTCATTCTTCATTAATTGCTATACTTTGCAAAATGAGGGTGCTTTACATCATCAGACATTGTTAATCTACTGAGTATTAGAAGTAAGACATAAACTAGCTAAGCCTCTTAAAACATGACTCTACATTATAGCAGAGCTAGTTTAGAAATTACTTGGAAATATCCTGCATTAGAGTAAGAAGGCATCTTGCTAATCTGTTTAGAGCTTAGAAGAAGGAAAAAGTAAAATATTTCATAACAATCCATAAAGCATTCCATATTCCATATACATATACACCGAGTTTTAACAAATTGTCCAAAGAGAAACTTCGACTGATAAGACTGTTGTACACCCAAAATGTCTGAAAACCTCTATATCCTAACAACTATTGACATAGCTTCTGAGATTATATTAGATATTTTTTACCTAACATAACATAGGCTAACTATTTACAAACTATAGCCAAAGTTTTTGCAGGAGCCATACTGTCCAATCCTAGTCCTTAATGGCCTTCTCAACGGTTGTACACTTCCAAGCATTGTTGTCTTTAATCATTACAGCAGTTCTTTCCACTTCTTCTTTACCTCTATTTCTTTTCCTGGTACATTTGGGCACCACTAGAGCTATGTTGTGGAGATTTGCAGGTAAAATATCATCGAGGAAGTCTGCTAATTCAAAGCCTTCACTCCTCCAGTAGTTTAGCCGCCATTTTGAGTCCATAGCTTCCTCCATAACTTCTTTGAAGAGGTAATCAATGTTCCTTTCCATCTCAGGCCAGTGTTGATTGAATTTTTCTTCATCCTTAAAGGTCATCAATGCAATTCTATCAATTTGAGGTATCTTGTCCAAATCTGCTATGCATGTTGGCATGGTTCTTTCTAGGTGTGGGATTGTGAGATTCTGATCAATGCAAAGGACCATATTTTCCAAACCCCCCAAGTGCTCTTCTAAGAAGATCTCCTTTACTACTTCTATGATGTCTTCTTTCCTTTTTCCAGCAAAGGTTGAAAGAGCTATGAACTATCCAATAATCCCTCCATTTGTCCTATAGGTGAAATTGTTATCAAAGTGTTGGTCTCCTAATGACTTCATAATAGCCCTCCTAGTTGAATATGGAAGTGGGTATAGTAACTGGTTCCATCTCTCAGGGTAGATGGGGCCTTTGAAGGCCATGGCTCTGTTTCTTTTTGTTTAGAAGGTTAGGAATTTTTTTTCCATGTTTGTAACAGCATAGAGTTGGATTAGCTCATTAATTTCAACCTACCAACCGGTCTTCCTAAATAATATCCAAATATGCCTTATGTTGCTAGGCTATCAGTAGCTTATGATTCGAGGTGGTGGAGAAGACTAGGTCTGAACACTCTTCTCATAATAATCACCAATATTAACCTTTCTTTTCATGATGAGAATGAGTAGTGTCAGGTACCTTGTTAAGGGTTAAATCCTGAGGCATTACTAAGGATAGATATAAGTTTACCTTGACAGAGAAAAGGAAGCTTCATAGTCTGAAATAACTTAAAGGTTAACTTGCTAAAATGAGCTTTGGAGCCTAATATGACTTCCTATTTATATTAGTGAGTTGTCATTTTGGGCTGTGTTATAGTCATCATATCTCTATGTTTATCCCTAAATAATCTCATGAGTCACATGTGACAAACTACTCCCTCATCAGGATTATGAGTCAGGGGATCGAAGCCTATTTGTACTGATCCCCATTTACTATGCTGATCATAACTATTGATCATTATCAGTCCATAAATATTTACTCCTGTACTGAAAATGATTAATT
Organism: Chamaecyparis obtusa; assembly: GCA_027943335.1. Classification (NCBI taxonomy): domain Eukaryota; kingdom Viridiplantae; phylum Streptophyta; class Pinopsida; order Cupressales; family Cupressaceae; genus Chamaecyparis; species Chamaecyparis obtusa. Next base: position 1,024,222 of record BSBK01002562.1, on the reverse strand, counting down.
TTCTTTAGTCCTATTTCTGAGAAGCACTTCGTTTGTAGGTGTTATAATCATTTCAGCAATGGGTCGATGGGTTGATTCTAGCATTGTCGACATTAGTAAATGATTGCAGAGATACATCTAGCATTTAGTTATAATGATATTAATCTAATCCCAAAAAATTCCTTATATGCTGGGTTAAAAACCTTTGCATGAGGAAAAAGGGTACAATGATTGGTCTAAAAAAAGGGGGGGAAATCGATAGGATAAAACTTCTATTATTACTATTAAACTCTGTAACCAGCCATGGTCTTGCAATTAGCTTTATCTCCGTCCTCTAGAGTATGACACGTTGGTCTGTATTGATTGGTATATGTCGATTAAATGATTGTATTTGAAAGCTTTGCTATGGGTGTGGATATCACTTTAAAGTTTATAACAAATGTGGCTTGTCTATTATATCAGCTCAGATAAATATGAAATCAGGGGTTATCTTGGGCATACTGTTCCATTGTAACAACTCCATTTGCTCCTAGGTTAGCTAGCATATCTACCTTTGAATTACCTTCTCTATATATGTGTCTAATTTCATATTTAGATATACTTTCCATAATTTGATTGATTTCTTCTATCTTCGAGTGAAGAATCCAATTAGGTTTTTTTTGGGTTGGATAGCGTTGACAATTACTTGTGAGTCTCCTTCAATTACCACCTTGGAGATGTTAAGACTCTTGTATAACTTTAGTCCCTCTAATGCCGCTAAACATTCTGCCATGTTATTTGTGGTAGGGTTGATGGGCTTAGAGAATTTAGCTACCACTTCTGGCTTCTAATTATGAATAATCCCCTCAATACCTGTAACCCCAAGGTTACCTCTAGTGATGCAGGAGCATCCTGGGTGTAAGAGCAATCTTGCATCACCCAAAAATATTTATGTTTTTATATTCAATAAGGGCTATTTTGTGCAGAGCTGCTATTTATGGAAAGTTACTATTTTTGGTAATTTTCGTATGTGCTCAGAATGATCTGATTTCTTTCTTGGAGGTTCATTTTGGTCATATAAGTTTGCCAGTAAAGTTTCATTTCCAGATCAAGTGTATATTGGAAGATATTGAAGATTTTCGGTATTGGCAGCAGGGTACAGAAACTTTGAACTCAGTTTTGAAGGCTTTAGAGGCCCCGGATGAGGTCGAAAATTTGAGTGACAGGCGCTTGCGCAGGTCAAGCCTGTAGAGCGCTTCGTGGCGTTTCCGAAATGGGGTTATGGTAGCCGAGCGGGTCAACTGGTGATGACTTATGGTCTTCGGAAGTTGGGCCACCTGAAATGGCAGAAAATAATTTTCTTCAAAATTTCTGCTCGGGGTTTCAAAGGTTATCTTGAGCCGACTATGATGTAATAAAATGTAAAATGAAATAATTCTAAGTTTGGTCGGCCTTATTGGCTAAAATTCTGGAACCTTCCCAGGCAGTGGATAATTGCCTATATAAGGAAGGCTGTATTATTGTCTTAGGCAGTTCAGAATAGTTCTGGGTAGTAGATCTGGGTAATAATTCGAGGCTTTGTCCTACAGAATATTGTAAGGGAATGCCCATGTGGCTTTGCATATTGTAATTCTAAAAATTTGTAATTCCACATTTGTGGAGATAATAAGAAGCCAATTTTCTGTTCTTGCATATTGTTGTTGTTTTCTCTGTTTCTGTTATGTATTTGTGGTATTAAGGGGAGCACCCTTCATCAAGTGGTATCAGAGCCAGGTTCCTGAGTGTGTAAATAGATCGCCGACTGTGAGGTAGTTTGCACCAGGACCGTGGTTAGGGTTTCAGCGTGCATCGCAAAAAAAAAAAAAATGCCTCCACGAAGAGAACGTGGCGGAAGGGCTGGTGTTGTGACACCTGAGGTTAGAGAGCTACAGAGACAAGTGCGAGCATTGCAAGAAGAGATTCGCAGAGGAATGAATCTTAATGTAAGAGAAGAAAGTGATGATGAAGTGAAGAAAATTTTGATCAGGAAGGAGAAGGCGAACTTCCGAACCCAGAAGAAGAAAGGCTTTTTCGAGCCCTTTCCAAGATCGGGAAGAGACCTAAGATCGAGGTTCCTACATTTTCAGGGAAGCTTAACCCAGAAGAATTGATCGACTGGATCAATGAATGCGAGGAATATTTTGAGTATGAAGATGTTGAGGATCCTGATAGGGTCAAATTTGCGAAGGCCAGACTGAAAGGTCATGCGAAGATCTAGTGGCAAGAGGTTCAATTGGAGCGAAATAGAAGAGGGAAAGATAAAATCACAAGATGGGATCGGATGGTGGATAAATTGAAGCGACAGTTCATTCCTGTTGATTATGAGCTTGACCTACTAAGAAAATGCAAAGTTTGAAGCAAGCAGGAAGATCTATTCAGGAGTATACAGAGGAGTTTCTACCGACTCCTCATCAGAACAGGCCATGCAGAAGCTGATAAGGAGAAAGTTGCCCGATACCTTAATGGGTTAAGGCCAAGCATTCAGGAGGAGCTGAATCTGGTTCGAATGAATAGTATTGAAGAGGCATACCAGTTTGCCCTAAAAGTAGAGGAAAAGCTGAACAAGAAGTTTGAGAGCAGACAAAACGGAAGAGGTCGTGGTGGATGATCTGGTGGACGGTCATATGGTGGCCGAAATGAAGATCCAAAAAAGAAGGATGAGGCCAGTAGCAGTCAGAATCAGCGAGGAAATAATTCCAATCGCTTCCAGGATCAGAATAATAGAGATCAGAGAGGAAGAGGAAGAGGACAAGGATCTGGAAGAGGTGGCTTCCGTGGAACATGCTTTCACTGTGGAGAAGAAGGTCATAGGGCATTTGAATGTCCTCAGCGCCAAGGAAGAACAGATAGGAGAAATGAAGACCAGGCCAGAGTTGCACATGTAGATGAAGATGCTAGATCATCAAATTCTGAAGATGCTGAAAGAGGAGAAACATTGATTAACAGAAGAGTCCTATTGAGTGGTGAGAATGAACCTGAGCAGAGGAGGAGCCTGTTTCGCACCAGGTGCAAGTGTGAAGGTAAATGTTGTGATGTGATTATTGATAGTGGAAGTACTGACAATTTGGTGTCAGAAGAGATGGTGACAAAGTTGAAGCTCAAGAGACAGAAACACCCACATCCATATCGGATTGCCTGGGTACAGGATGACCACAAGGTCATGGTCAATGAACAATGCCTAGTGAAGTTCAAGGTTGGCGGATACCAAGATGAGGTATTGTGTGATATCATATCTATGGATGCATGTCATATGTTGTTGGGTAGACCATGGCAGTTTGACAGATGTGCTATACATGATGGTCGTGCGAATACCTATTCCCTGACAAAGGATGGAGTGCGGCATAAGCTAAAACCATTGAAGGAGACTGATGAAAAGGTATGTGGTAATGCAAGGATAACTTTTGTTGATGGAAGAAATTTCCTAGATGGTATGAGGCATGAGCATTTATGTTTTTCTTTAATTCCAAAAGCTGGTAAAGAGGAAGTAGAAGATGTTCCTGTAGAAGTTGCAGATTTGTTGAATGAGTTTCAGGATATTGTATCCGATAATGTGCCTGATGGATTACCACCAGTCAGGAAGATTAGTCATCAGATGGACTTGATCCCAGGTGCGAGTGTGCCGAATAAGACAGCACACAGAATGACACCTGCAGAAAGTGAGGAGTTGAACAGACAAGTACATGAGTTGCTACAGAAAGGATTGATCCGTGAGAGTCTGAGTCCCTGTGCTGTACCAACGGTATTAGCACCAAAGAAGAATGGAGAATGGAGGATGTGTACAGATTCTAGGGCAATAAACAAGATCACAATCAAGTACAGGTTTCCATTGCCACGAATGGATGATATTATGGACTGTTTGAGTGGAGCTATGTATTTCTCAAAGATAGATCTGAAGAGTGGATATCATCAGATTCGGATCAGAGAAGGAGATGAATGGAAGACTGCCTTCAAGACAAAGGAAGGACTGTATGAGTGGTTAGTCATGCCTTTTGGGCTAACCAATGCACCGAGCACTTTCATGCGGCTCATGAACGAGGTTCTGAAAGAATTTCTAGGTAAGTTTGTCATTGTTTACCTAGATGATATTTTGATCTTTAGTAAGACATTGGAGGAGCATATGATGCATATTCGTATGGTATTTGAGAAGTTGAGAGAAGAGAAATTGTTGATTAATTTGAAGAAGTGCAGTTTTGTGAAGAAAGAGTTAGTGTATTTGGGATTTGTAGTTTCAGCAGAAGGTCTAAAAATGGACCCAGAGAAGGTACAGGCTATCCTTGAATGGCCTACTCTAAGGAATGCTACTGAGGTAAGATCTTTTCATGGTCTAGCTAGCTTTTACAGAAAGTTTATCAAAAATTTTAGCAGTATTTGTGGACCCTTGACTGAAACAATGAGAGGGGATAGGAAAGAATTTAAGTGGACTAATGGGGCAGAAAAGAGTTTTCAATTGTTGAAACAAAAAGTTACAGAACAACCTGCTTTAGCACTTCCAGATTTTAATAAGGTGTTTCAAGTAGATTGTGATGCTAGTGGTACTGCAATAGGAGCTGTTATGAGCCAAGAAGGTAAACCTGTTGCTTATTTCAGTGAGAAGTTAAATGATGCCAAGAGGAAATATTCTGTTTAAGATCAGGAATTTTATGCTATAGTTCAGGCATTAAAGAAGTGGAGACATTATCTGCTTCCTAAGGAGTTTGTTTTGTATACTGATCATCAAGCTTTGCAATATTTGAATAGTCAAGGAAAGTTGAATCAGAGGCATTTGAAATGGGTTGAGTTTTTGCAGAGTTATACATTTGTTTTGAAACACAGGAGTGGAAAGTCTAATAGGGTTGCAGATGCTCTTAGCAGAAGGCAACTATTGCTGACAGAAATGCAGATTGAAGTGGTTGGGTTCAAGGAACTCAATAATTTGTATCCAGAGGATCCTGATTTTGGTCAAGCTTGGAAAGCTTGTACAGAACCTGTTACTCTAGACAGGATGAAATGGTTGGATTTCATCATCCAGGATGATATGCTATTCAAAGGGAGTCAGTTGTGCATTCCACGAAGTTCTATGAGGGAGAATCTCATCAAGGAGAAGCATAGCGGAGGATTGGCTGGACATTTTGGTCGTGATAAAACCCTTTCTTTAGTTAGTGAGAATTATTATTGGCCACAGTTGCAGCAAGATGTGAAGAAGTTTGTACAGAGTTGCAGAGTATGTCAGATGGCGAAAGGAGTGAAGCAGAATACAGGGTTGTATCAGCCATTACCTGTACCAGAGAAGCCTTGGGAGGATATCAGCATGGACTTTGTTCTTGGTTTACCGAGGACTCAGCGGGGACATGATTCAATTTTTGTAGTGGTTGACAGATTTTCAAAGATGGCACATTTCATTCCCTGCACGAAGACTAATGATGATGTTCATGTAGCAGAATTGTTTTTCAGAGAAGTAGTGAGACTTCACGGTTTGCCAAAGACCATAGTTTCAGATCGGGACACTAAGTTTGTTGGATATTTTTGGCGTACATTGTGGAAGAAGTTGAAGACAGATTTGAAATTTAGTTCATCGCATCATCCACAGACTGATGGACAGATAGAGGTGGTGAATAGGAGTTTGGGAAATTTGCTGAGATGTTTGGTTGGAGATAAGCCAACAGGATGGGATTTGATTTTACCACAGGCGGAATTTTCATACAATAATTCTGTCAACAGGAGCACTGGTAAATCACCATTCCAGATTGTATATGGAAGTAGTCTGAGAAATGCATCTGAATTAAGGAAGATAGATAAAGGAGAAATAAGTAGTGCTGAAGCTGAGGATTTTGCAGAACACTTAAAGAACATCCATGGGGAGGTGAGGAAGCATATTACCAAGATGAATGCACAGTATAAGGCTAAGGTAGATGAGAAAAGGAGGTATAAGGAATTTCAGGTTGGTGATGAAGTCATGGTTCATTTGCGAAAGGAAAGATTTCTAGTTGGTACATATAACAAGTTGAAAATGAAGAAATTTGGACCATGTAAGATACTGAAGAAACATGATTCAGGAAACGCATATGAGGTAGAATTGCCTACTGAGCTAAATATTTCACCAGTGTTTAACATTTCAGATCTGACAGAGTATCATGAAGGAGGTGTTGAAGATAAGATCACAACAGCACAGTGGAGTATTCCAGCAACTAGTTCAGACACTAAGGATATCGAAGATATACTGGACAGTCGTGTTGGCAGAAGCACAAGGAACAGGACATATGAAGAATATCTGGTCAAGTGGAAAGGACGGCCTGTTGAAGATTCATCATGGCTAACAAGGGTGGAGGTTAACCATCTTGGTTTTCCTCTGCACACCTGAGTCGTGACAGGGTCACTTCTCAAATTACCCTGGGTGTCTGATGCAGGAGCATCCTGGGTGTAAGAGCAATCTTGCATCACCCAAAAATATTTATGTTTTTATATTCAATAAGGGCTATTTTGTGCAGAGCTGCTATTTATGGAAAGTTACTATTTTTGGTAATTTTCGTATGTGCTCAGAATGATCTGATTTCTTTCTTGGAGGTTCATTTTGGTCATATAAGTCTGCCAGTAAAGTTTCATTTCCAGATCAAGTGTATATTGGAAGATATTGAAGATTATCGGTATTGGCAGCAGGGTACAGAAACTTTGAACTCAGTTTTGAAGGCTTTAGAGGCCCCGGATGAGGTCAAAAGTTTGAGTGACGGGCGCTTGCGCAGGTCAAGCCTGTAGAGCGCTTCGTGGCGTTTCTGAAATGGGGTTATGGTAGCCGAGCGGGTCAACTGGTGATGACTTATGGTCTTCGGAAGTTGGGCCACCTGAAATGGCGGAAAATAATTTTCTTCAAAATTTCTGCTCGGGTTTCAAAGGTTATCTTGAGCCGACTATGATGTAATAAAATGTAAAATGAAATAATTCTAAGTTTGGTCGGCCTTATTGGCTAAAATTCTGGAACCTTCCCAGGCGGTGGATAATTGCCTATATAAGGAAGGCTGTATTATTGTCTTAGGCAGTTCAGAATAGTTCTGGGTAGTAGATCTGGGTAATAATTCGAGGCTTTGTCCTACAGAATATTGTAAGGGAATGCCCATGTGGCTTTGCATATTTTAATTCTGAAAATTTGTAATTCCACATTTGTGGAGATAATAAGAAGCCAATTTTCTGTTCTTGCATATTGTTGTTGTTTTCTCTGTTTCTGTTATGTATTTGTGGTATTAAGGGGAGCACCCTTCATCATCTAGACACTCTGTCAAAATTAAGTTTATACCATCCCTCTTTCAGAGGAAAACATTGACAGGAAGCTCTGTCAGCCTTCATTTTGGGTCCCCCTTTTCCATATAAGGGAGGAATGTCTATTTTTGGCCATTTGAATCTAATTTTGTTATCCCAACTCTTGAACGATTCTTCGTAGCTTATCTTGTCTCTGAGTTTGCTGTTAATAATTTTCTACTATAGATGCTTCTATCTTGTTTGTGATTGAGAGCCACGGTAGTTTTTGATCGGTGAAAGTCCTTCTATTTCTTTATTTCCATATCTCCCAAACTACTATTGATGGGGAGATAGTCTAGATATCCTTATATAGATTATCTTTATAAAGAGCAGGCCAAGCTTTAAGGTTGTTTAATAGATCAGAGTGAAGAGTAGACTTCCAACCTAAGCATTGGTGAAGCCAATTCCAACATTTTTGAGTGTAAGGATAGTTAAGGAGGATATGATTAACATCCTCATAGTGTTTCTCACATAGGGGGCACCTAGACGGCCCTTCAAAACCTAATTTATTAAGTCTTTCTGCTTGAAGAATTTTATTTTGCAGAGCTGCCTATAAAAACATGCCTACTTTAGGAAGGCAGGATTTATTCCAATGGAGATTCAATAGAATATCTATATTGTCCAATTTCTGCTCCCTAATAATAGCATTGTATCCCTCTTTAATCGAATAGTTGCCATTATTGGACCTTTCCCAAACTAAAGAGTCTGATCTAGATTTAATTGATATTTCTCTAACTTTCAGAATTGCCAAAAGATTCTATTTCTCATGCCAAACAAAGTCAATTTCCTCTAATTCACTCCATTTGGAAACTCTATTCTTATAGAGGTATTCTTTCAGATAAATACCTTTAAATTTTTTACATTCTTCCATGAATTATAATGAAAAGCCTTGTTTGTTTAGGGGAGGAAGTCCTGCCCATGAATCATCCCAGAATAGGGCTTGGTCTCCTGCACCTACATCCCATGATAGATAGTTACTAATGATCCCTTTGCAATCTTTAATAAAGTTCCAAATCTGTGATCCTTTAACATGTGAATGCGACCTAAAAATATTTATGGGGTCCGCATTGGGAATATACTTATTTAATAATATTGTCGCTCATTTACTTTTGCATTCCTTATACATTCTCCATAAAATTTTAGCTCGAAGAGCTTGATTTTGCCATAGACGGTTTTTGATGCCTAGTCCCCCCTTAGATATTGGTTTGCATAAGGTATCCCATTTGATAAGGGAAAGTTTTTTGTCTTCTGATGGGCCTTTCCAGTTAAAATCTCTAAACATTTTGTCTAGACTTTTCTTAATATTAGTAGGGAGGGGGAGGATTGACAAATGATATGTGGGTATGGCGGAAAGAACTGATTTTATCATAGTCGCCCTACCTGCTTTTGTTAACCATCTTCCTTTCCATGAGCTCTTCTTATTTTGTACTTTGGTAATCACTTGTTGCCATAGTTTGGAGGATAGAAGACCTTTGTCCAGGTTAATGCCGAGATATTTGCATGGGAATTTGCCAATTTTGTACCCCATCATATTGCATATCTCCATTTCTACTTTCGGATAGGTATTAATAAAGAAGATTTTTGATTTAGTAGGGTTAACGTGTTGGCCTAAGGCTTTCATGTATACATTTAAGATGTCTTTAAATGCACTAGCTTATTTCCTGTTAGCATGGCCAGGTAAAATCGTATCATCCGCGATCTGTTGGTGTGTAATATTTGGTACATTTTCTGATGCTTTCAGCCCAGATATTTTACCTTCCAATTATTTTTTTTCTATGGATCTACCTAACACTTCTGCCATAATGACATAGAGGAAAGGAGATAGCGGATCGCCTTGCCTAATGCCTCTGGATATACCAAAAAAACCTTTCAGAGTTCCATTGATTAGTATAGAAATTTTAGGAGTAGATATACAGTTAAAAATAAGATTAATCCATTGTTTAGCAAATCTGAAGGCTTCCATACATTTACAGAGAAATCTCTAGTCTATTTTATCATATTCTTTTTGTATGTCTACTTTAATAAGCATACTCGGGTCTCTTGTTATTTGTGTAGTATGAACCACTTCTTAGGCTATGACAATTCCATCCAGGATAGATCTATTTGCTACAAATCTTGTCTGCTCTTCCGAAATGATAATGGGGAGAAGTGTTTTGAGTCTATTCGCTAGACATTTAGAAAGAATCTTGTAAATGGTATTATAAAGGGATATAGGTCTAAAATCCCTAGGTTCCATGCTTTCATTTTTCTTTGGAATTAATGTGAAGAAGGTATTATTAATTTCATTTAACAAAGACCCCGCGTTTCTAGTTGCTTCTACTACTTGCCACACCTCCTCACCGAGAAAGTGCTAGCATTTTTGGAAATAGCCGGCTTCGAACCCATCTGAGCCTGAGGCTTTATCCAGATGCATCTAAAACACTGCTGATTTCACTTCCTCTAGGGATAATTTACTGTTAATCATCTTATTATCTGCTTCTGAGAGTAACTTTGGTATGGCTTTAAGCATTTTTCTTTGTGCTTTCATGTTGGTAGCTTCTGTTTTATTAAGAAGGGATTGATAGAAATGCGTAAGGATGAATGATATTTGGTCAGGATCTTCCATGATATGACCCTCATCCGTCTTTAATTTAGAGATTCTATTGATACTTCTTTTAAAATTAGTGGTGTTGTGGAAGAATTTGGTGTTGCTATCTCCTTCCTTAAGCCAAGTTTCCCTCGACTTCTTTTTCCAAAAGATCTCTTCTTTAAGGAGGACTTCATTATATTTAGCCATTAAATCCTTTTATTTATGATAACTTAGTTCATTCATTCCTTGTTTTATTACTATATTGTTAAAGTTAGCTATCTCTTGTTCTAGCTGTACTTTTTCTTCAAAGATATTATTAAAATTGTTCTTATTCCATTCTAATGCTTTATTCTTAATAATTTTTAATTTCACTGATAGACAATACATTTTGGATCCTTTTACCAATATTTGATTCCACCAATCCTCTGAGAGGTTAATGAATTCTGGGTTTTGAAACCACATAAACTCAAATTTGAATGGGTTTCTGGATGGTTTAGAATCCTCTATGATAGAGAGCCAAATTGGGAAATGATCTGATCCTGCTTCGGGAAGAATTTCTGCAAAAAAAGTTGGTTAAGGTTGTCAGAATTAGTCCTAATGAAAAATCTATCTAGTTTTTTAGCAATGTGACTGAAACTAGCTCTTCTGTTATTCCACATGTATATGTCATTGTTTGTGTTAATGCTTATTAAATGATTGTCCATAGCCTAATTGCTAAAATATTTGTGTGCTTGTGATAGGTGTTGTGTGCCTCCAAATTTTTCTTCCAGATCTAGGATGGCATTAAAATCTCCTCCAATAAAGAAAGGATATTCTGATTTTACATGTAAAAAGAGTTGAATCTCATGCCATACTCTCCTTTTATCTTCGTTAAGAATAGGTCCATATACATTGATTAGAGTGAATTTCAAGTTAGATCTTAGACTTTTGATATCTAAAGCCATCCAATTGTTATTATTGGATGTTGATGATGCTGAAACTTTTCGAGGATCCCACAATGTTGCTAACCCTCCTGAATGACCTATAGATGATACAAATTCTGATTTCCATATGCCTAGTCTCTTACTTACCTTAGCACTTTCCTCTTTATTAAGTTTCATTTCTTGTAATAAGATGATTTCAGATTCGAAGGTTTTTAAATATCTCTTAATTAATCTCTGTTTGTTAGGGGCATTTAGTCCCCTAACGTTCCAAGTAGTGACTTTCCTTGCTCTTGGTGAAGGCACTTCCCCTTCCTTGTGTACAAAATATCAGCAATCTTTTTCTGGTTGCCTGCATTGCCATCTTAGAGATCTTAATTCGATGGCAGATTTCCTACCTATTTTCTTTTTAATTTTGTTAATATTAGGTGTACTTAGGCTCCCTCTATTCATGGCTATGCCTAGTTGTCTATTCTCATTAGTAATCCCAAAGAGGCCTTCAATAGAGTCCTTAACCAATGTTGAATTACCAGCAGTCATCGAGACAGTATTGTCCTGTTGTACTGAGCCTATTTGTTCAATTTCTATTCGGGAAAGGGGTTCATCGCTATCTAAAGTCTCTTTACCAAATAATTCAATTATCTCTTCTGATTTCCTAGATAGATCCAGGTTTAGGGATTCTAACTCTATAGGGATTGAAACAGCTTGTTCCACCCCTATTTTAAAGGTAGAATTATCTTTAGTTATATTTACAGTTTGGATTGAATCCTTTTTGAGATAGGCCTATCCTTTTCCTCTTCTCTAGTTTTTCTATCTAATCGGCCAGATGACCTTTCAGAATTACTTGAGAGGGCATTTTTTGAGATTTCCATTTTTGGAGTGGAAGAGGGAGAAGGCTATGGTAACATGTTGTCCTCTTCTTCTTTTTCTTCTAAAATACACTCTTGAATAAGTTTAATTAAGTTTTCTTTCTGATATTTTAATTCATCAAAGTCACAAATCTCATCCATAAACATGTCCATTAATTCATCCATTAGAGGTTCACCTGAATAGTTTATAATTTGATTAACTTCCTCTTCACATTTACCTTCCTTATCCTCTATTGTTACTATTTTAGGACATCCAGGTTTCAAAAACTGTTATGTATGTATGACATTCATATTTTGATCCAAGTTACTCTTTTCTTCATACTGTGAACAAATGTTATTACTTTTTACTATCTCAATCTGTTCTATCTTATTCTTTGTATTACTTTTCTTGTTTGAATAATGCATAGTTTTACTTGTTATGACTTTATTTATTGGGGTTAATGCCTCATTTATTTGAGGAATTTCTATATTTTCAATATGTAGGTTAATTAATTCATTGGTTTTTGAGTCTGCTAAGTACTCAGTTACTTTATTAGCTTCTTGTTCACTAGTGATTAATTATGGCATTATATCTTTTTGTGATTGGTTCTCTGTTCTAGAATTGGTGACCCTCTGGGGGGAGATTTTGATGCTGCTAGGTGAAAGAGGGGGGGAGGGAATGATTTCATTTGTTGCACTATCCTGAGCTTCATTATCAAGGTTTACACTAGAATTGTGGGTGATAGGACTCATATTATTGAGCATTTCTAATTCAGTTACCATGTTCTTAGAATGAGGAGAGTTTTCCTCATCTTTTTGGGGATGAACGGGTTCTATATTGTGCATGAAAACTGCATTGTTCACCAGTATTGGGGAGGGTGAGGGTCTACCTAATCCTTGGTCCCTTAAATGATTAATTGAGAAACCTCCTCTATCATTACAGAACTGAATCTCCATTTCTTTATTAAGTTAGATTAAAAGATTTATGTTTTTGTGTGGTTTTGGTGGAACTATGTTTACCTCAATAAAATTTTCTAAGATTGTTGGATTAATTATGACAGAGTTAGAATTAAAACTTAATTGAATGGGAGAAATATAATTTTGATGATAATTCATCTCCACAATGATTGTTTTATCATCCTATTTAAGTGCTGACTCAACAATTCTTACAAATTTACTGATTTTATTGCCTATTGTATAGAGAATTTCCTTACTAGACAATTCCAAAGGCAAATTTTTAAGAGAGATAGCTTTTTCAATTATGAAATCCTTTAAATGCATTGGATTAAACAAAGGCAACCAATCAAATAAAAGAAGGAGGTATTCCTAAATTTCATATCATTCTTTTTCATAATGCTTTCTTTTAGAACTTTATTATAGCAGTCTATATAAATGAAATTATCCCTGAGAAGTGATATACTTACCTCCCCAGGAAGTTGTGCTGATATTCCTTCTATCAAATGATTAATAGATACTCCCATTCCATTCCAGAAGAAAATCAAACCTATTTCTACTAGATGATTCTGACGCTGCATAATATCAGCATTATCTAATATGATTCTATCATATTGCAAACCGCAGTTAACCTTACCTTTTTTCCGATGGTTAAAATGCCTATGGGGAGGCGTGTATACTGCATTATTAGTGTCATTATGAATTTTTCCATCTTTACTACCATGATTAATCATATTATTGAGATCTTTAATAGATGAGGGCCTCTCCAACCTTCTTTGGTGAGGAGGGCTATACTTAGTATTGATATTCAATTCCTTATCACAATAAGAAAAGTTTTCCTTACCAATTTGCTTGTTTTTTCCCTCATGAAAGGGTAGGGTTTTAGTGAGATAAGGGTAGGTATTTTTGCCTGTAGGATGGGAGCCATACTTATTGTTATGTCGAGCCCTATAGCCCTTATCCCCCAAAACCTTAGCCCTTTTATGTGGGGATGTGTATGATTTGTTACTTTTATCAACCTCTCTAAGCAGATCAAAGGAGTTTTTCAAAGAAATGTTGTAAAAACTTGGGGATGGAGAAGGTCTTAGTACCTTTTTATTTCTTTTTACCATTTTCCATGCAGAATTTTGCTTTGATATGCTAACTAGAGGCACCTGAGAAAATGAAATCCTGCCTCCCCCCATAGTAGATTGGGGTTCCTTGGTTCTGTATACTGGTTTGTAATCAAGTTTATCTACTTTGGCAGTCCCATAGCTTAAAACATACTTGGTCTTTGCAAAGAAGTTTAGTTGTCTGTCTAGAGATTGGATTGAAAAGATTTTGGGCCTAGATTCCCTATTCCCTGCTAGTAATACATTGTTTACCAAAGTTTCCAAGATAGGTATCGAAACCCTAGCTTCAGAATTTTGCAAAGCATCCCGTGATCTTTCCTCCTTTTGATTAGCTATTGGAAATGCTTTGGAGGATTCATCAGAAGACTTTATCAAAATTGAATCAGAGCTTGAGGGTTTCAATGATGAGTGAGTGTGAGGCCTTTTCATTCTCATAATGAAATCTTCATTTTGTTTTGCCTCCATTAAGCTTCTTTCTTTTTGCTTCATAGTGAAATCATCTAGATGTTCATAAGTCAGATGCGGGGATCGCACAGTCTTGTCCTACAATCAGCTTGTTTGTGGCCGTAAAGCCAACATCTAAAATAGTAACTTGAAAACACTTTGGAGGAGTCGTTGCCCAATGCATCTTCCTTCTTTCTGAGAGCATTAGTGGTGACCTTCTCAGAGCCATTAATCACTGGAAAAACTTTTATGGAAATGGAATTGGCAGGGATTTTGATCAGTACAGAGTTAGGTTTCAAGGGCTTCGTTGATGCGCAAGTGTGATGCATTAGCCCTAGTTTAATTTGATGATTATGCTTAGTGTGCTTTCATTGAGGATGCAATTTTTGCATTTTCACATTTTCAGTAGCAATCGTGTTAATATTCGTTGATCTTTATCATTATTATATATATATATATGTATATATAGAAATATATATATATATATATATATATATATATATATATATATATATATATATATATATATATATATATATATATATATATATATATATATATATATATATATATATATATATATATATATATAGAAATATATATAGAAATATATATATATATATATATATATATTTCTATATATATTTCTATATATATATATATATATATATATATATATATATATATATATATATATATATATATATATATATATATATATATATATATATATATATATATATATATATATATATATATATATATATATATATATATATATACATACATACATACATACATACATACATATATATGTGTGTGTGTGTGTGTGTATTCAGTAGATAAATGAAAGACCAGAGGGAAGTATGAGAAACTTATAGGTTTCCTAGTGCCTAAATTACTCAAAGAAAAATATCTAACATTCTATATATATGTGAGGAATGAGACTATAATCCAAAATCTTAGAGAAAATCTTCAAAGCATATAAGACTAAACATGCAGCTGAATACTAGGAAAGATAATATATCATTTAAAGAAAGAATTTTACTTTTGAAAAATAGACTATATCAAAATAAAATTCCCCAATAGCATACGGTTAATGGAGTTCATTAATATTTACATATTTAAAACCTAGTTTTACTTGGTAAACAGTCTTATAATAAAAACATATTCGATAAATAGTCTTTAGACCTTAACAATATTTGTATTTAACCCTAAACTTCTATCCAAAAGAGAGGCTACCTATTTTATCCCTCTATTCATTTTCCACCTCCTTTTGGAGCTCGTGACAACTCCAGCTTTCACCTTTCTTCCTTATGATGATGATGGTTTCTCCTCCCATCTCAGCTGATTTGATATGGTGGGAGCACTTCTTAACATTAGGGGAGATAATGTTCATATTCTTCTTCTCTATTTCATCCCAGGGTTTTGGAATGGCAAAGCCCTCCGCCCTCCAATAATCCAACATCCACTTTTTCTCCATCTCCTCCTTGAGAATTTCTTTGAACAAGTAGTCCAAGTTTCTCATCATTTTTTACCAACGCTCATCAAATTTCTCCTCATCTTTGAAGGTCATCATCGGAATCCTTTTGGATTTTGGGATTGCTTTCAAGTTTTCTTTCTCTATTCTCATGGTTGTCTCAGGGTAGGGGATACAAAGATGATGATCTATGTTATGCACCATTTTCTCTAGGCCACCTAAAAGACTCCCCTCAAAGAGAATTTTAGTAGCTTCAACTACTTCTTCTGGCCTTCATTGATGTAGGGGCATCCAAGGTTGAGGTAGGGGCATTCTTTGTCCTCGGTGAAATTGCATAGGGTGTTTGTATTTTGGCCAGAGTTACTCGGTTGAAGCCTTGACTGATGGTCTCAGTCATTGAAGGAAGCTCAGTCACTGAAGGAACTCAGTAGTCTCTGGCACTCAGTGAAAGTGTTACTCGGTCATGCCTACGGTGCTTGGTCAACACTGGTGCTCGACGATGCTTGGCATGCTCAGTTATTTCACTGATGCTTGATAGATCTAGTTTATCGACTGGAGTTTTGAGTGATTTATTGGGCTGACTTGGTGCATTTATTGTTTGTATCTTTTGTTGGATTCTCCTAAGTGGATCTGGAGGCTGACATGCTGAATTAAATGTTTGTATACAATTGGTAAGGCAACTTGTATGGCATTTAATATTGGTTAGGAGGAGTTAAGGTTTTCATCTAGCCAACTTGTGGCTGTTGATTAGTATTTAAGGGGTTCTTGGGTAGATGTTTAGAGATAAGAGAGAGATGACTAAGAAGCTTGAAAGATGAAGTTGGCAAAGTTGTGGAAAAGATCTTGTAGATCAGATTGTTATCTAATACTTTGTTGTAATAGCAGAGCTAGTGGTTTGTAGACTTGTGAACAAGAAGATTTATTGGAGGCTTGCAAGCTCAAGTTTAGATCTACCTTAGGGTTTCCATTAGCTTCCGATTGTCTTCAGAGCTGAACTAGCCGAGATTGTATTGGATCTATGTGTGGATCATGTAGATTTGTTTATGATTGTAATTGGCCCTAACTCGGAAGGCCTTATAGTTGGGCATGTTAATGCAAATTACTTGAAACAATTGTTGTGTTATTTGTTGTGTGGTGTTTTTCGCTATGTAATTATGAAGCCGCAAGGTTTGAACTATCCTTAATTAGATCCTTCTCACCTTGGTGGAGTAGAGTTGATTGACCTAGCAAGGTTGATCTTGTGAAGTTGATCTTTTTGGTGAAGAGATTGTATAATCTTGGTTATAGATCTATGGCACTGAACTTGTAAAATTGTGCCCTAGTTGTTTCTAAGATTGCAGGTTGCGATCTGACTTGCATACAACTTAGAGATTGTCACAAGGTGGTCAGTGAGGGTTTTTTGTAGAGGGTTTTTGCATATCTTTAAGGATGCCTTTGAGAAGATTGGACCCTAGAGTAATTTTTGATCTCTGCGTTACTATGGAATCTAGGATTACAGAGAAGGTGAAATTAGATTTCAGATCTGAGATGGAACTGGTGAAGAATGACATGGTCGCTGAGATCATGAGAGTTGTTAATGGTGTACCTCAGAATTTTGGCAATGAGAATGGGTATGAAGAAGTTTTTGAAGAATTTAAACATGTTGGATCTAGTGGTGATGACCAGAGGGACATATCTAGTGAAGACATAATTGCTCGGTTACATAGATCTGAAGCTCGGTTAAGTAGTAGTTGAATGGAAGTCTCTAATTTCTCTGGAACTTTGAAACTTGAGAACTTGATTGATTGGATCAATGAACTTGAAGATTTCTTTGAAGATCCTCTTAGAGTGAGGTAGGTATAGACAAAATTGAAAGGACATGCTGCTCTTTGGTGGAAGGAACTACAAAGAGAAAGAGAAGATGAAGGTGAACTAAAGATTAATCGGTGGAGGTTGATGGTGACTAAGTTGAAAGCTAAGTTCATACTAGTTGACTATGAGCTTGACTTGTTTTAAAAGTTGTATAATCTGAAATAGAAGGATTTTTCTGTTGAAGATTATACTAAGTTCTACAAACTTACTATTCGGTCTAGACACAGAGAACTTGGTAAGGAAAAGGTAGCTTAGTATGTGAATGGTCTGAGATTCAATATTTAGGATGAGCTTGGTATGCTAGAGATTGATTCTATTGAAGATGCTTATCAGTATGCTCTAAAGGCAGAAGATAAGTTAAAGAGGAAACAACATAGTAACTCTCGAGGGAAGGAGAAAGTTGATCACTCAATAAAGGATAAACTGACTAATGCAGAAGATGAACTGAAACCTATGGAACCAAATAAGAAGGTAGATAGAGTTATCTTTAAAGGTACTTTCTATAAGTTTGGAGAGGAAGGACACCATTCTTTTGAGTGTACATAGAAGAAATTTGACCGACGAACTACTATGGTGAATGAGAACATTCATAATGAACCTGAATCTGAGAAATTGCTGCTTTGATGAACATTTCTTGGTACAAAGGAGGGACCTTGTCAGAGGAACAACTTGTTTAGGACCCGATGCAAGTCTAGAGGTAAAATCTATGATGTTATTGTTGATAGTGGTAGTACCGATAACCTGCTTGCTGAGGACATGGTTCAGAACCTTGGTTTGAATAGAATGAAACATCCACATCCTTATAGGATTGGTTGGTTACAAGATGATCATACTTTGGAAGCTAGAGAACAATGCTTCATTAATGTTTAGATTGGCCAATATAAGGATCTAGTGTTGTGTGACATTGTGGAGATGAATAGTTGTCATATATTGCTTGGCAGACCTTGGCAATTTGATTGCAGAGCTACATATGATTGTGTGAAGAATTTGTTTACTATTGAGAAGAATGACATGAAGTTTTCACTAATGCCTTTGATGGATACAACATTTGGTAGGTGAAGCCTAAGTATCAATACCTAAGTTGAGTTGGCAGATCCAGAGAAAATGAATGATCAGTTTTGGCAACCGACCTATGCATTGTCAAGGAAAGACTTGAAGAGACAGTGGAAACTAAGGTGGAAGAGTATGCAAACTAAAAAGGTGGAGGACTTATATGTGAAGAACCAGTTCAGGATTTATATGCTAAATCCTGGAAGATGTTCTTCTCACATATGAACATCTTTTAGAACCTGGGGTGTCTGATGCAGGGGCATCCAAGGTTGAGGTAGGAGCATTCTTTATCCTAGATGAAATTGCATAGGGTGTTTGTATTTTGGCTGATGTTACTCAGTTGCAGCCTTGACTAATAGTCTCGGTCATTGAAGGAAGCTTGGTCACTGAAGGAACTTGGTAGTCTCTAGCGCTTAGTGAAAGTGTTACTCATTCATGTCTGTGATGATCGGTTGACACTAGTGCTCAATGATGCTTAGCGTGCTCTGTTATTTCACTGATGCTTGGTAGATCTGGTTTACTAATTGGAGTTCTATGTGATTTGTTGGGCTGACTTGGTGCATTTATTGTTTACATCTTTTGTTGGATTCTCCTAAGTGGATCTAGAGACTGACATGCTGAATTAAATGTTTGTATACAATTTGTAAGCCAACTTGTATGGCATTTAATATTGGTTAGGAGGAGTTAAGGTTTTCATCCAGATGACTTGTGGCTAATGATTAGTATTTAAGGGGTGCTTGGGTAGATGTTTAGAGACAGGAGGGAGATGACTGAGAAGCTTGAAAGATGAAGTTGGTGAAGTTGTGGAAAATATCTTGCATGATCTTGCAGATCAGATTGTGATCTGATAGTTTGTTGTAATAGCAGAGCTAGTGGTTTGCAGACTTGGGAACAAGGAGATTGCTTGGAGGCTTGCGAGCTCAAGTTTAGATATGCCTTAAGGTTTCTATCAACTTCTGATTATCTTTAGAGCTGAACTAGCTAAGATTGTATTAGATCTATGTGTGGTTCTTGTAGAATTATTTTTTATTGTAATTGGCCCTAACCCGAAAGGCCTTACAGCTGGGCATCTTAATGTAATTACTTGAAACAATTGTTGTGTTATTTTTTGTGTGGTGTTTTCCACTATGTAATTCTAAAGCTACAAGGTTTTAACTATCCTTAATTGGATCCTTCTTGCCTTGGTCTATGTCATTCACCCAATAAAGGTAGAAAGGGTAATAAAGATCCCTATAATATTACCATTTGTGCGGTAAGTAAATTCATTATTGAAGTGGGTGTAACCTGCCCCTTTTCCAAAGCCCTTCTTACCGATTCAGAGATAGGGTTCAAAAGCTGGTTCCACCTTTTTGGTTTGATAGTCCCCCTAAATTCCATTTCTCTATTATCAAGGATAGTAAAGGTGATAAGCCTGGTTTCCATACCTACTCACTTCTCTAAAACATAAACCAAGCTTTGTTTTGGAAAGAAAGTTCTTGTCAATTTCCACATCCACTAATCCTATTAATACCTACAAACTAAGAAAGCTTACCAATACATGATTGTGATCTTGATAACCATATTTTCATCATTAATTCCCAAGCTTAAACCTGGCTACTGAATCCATGTCATGATAGAGTCCCATCATGCTCGGGAAGATCAATGATAAATCTTCCCTTTTGGCTAGGCCTTCTAAAAGGATATCGGGATCTAGAAAGTTCCCATAGGGTGAATGTCCACTAATGATGTTGGTGTCATTTGAGTGATGATGAAAGGATCACTTCCATTAATTAGAGAGAGGCTCCACGCCAAGTGGCTCATGATAAGATAAAGGGAATAAAACATTTTTAATCCTACACGTGCAAGAGTACTACAGGCTAGCAAGGTTTAATAATTTTTCTTCTTAATCATATATAATTCTTTATTTATATTTAAATAAATAAGTATAATTGCTTGCATATGATCTTTATTAAATACCTATTGTTACCTGACTTTGATGAATTATAGCATAATCCAAAAGATGAAATCTTAGTGTAAGGGCACACAAATCATAATGTGAATAGTTTCTAAATATAAGAACTTATTTCCTAACATTGTTTAGCTTGGGTTTCTATGGCTAAGAGATGAGATAATGAAACTAGAAGAGGACTCCAAAGTCCTAATATTAAGGATTCTTCTTATGATAGTATAACCCCATCTGCCCCTAAATTGGATAATTCGTCAGCTCTCTTGTTGCCCTCTCTGTAGATGTGATTAATTGAGATATCTTGAAAGGATTTACATAGGATTAATTCTTGGGAAATGAGGGAATTTAATCTCTAGTTTGGAATGGCTCCTTTCCTAAGTGTGTTAATAATAATTATCGAATCTTCTTTTATTTCTAGGTGTTGTAATCCCACGGAGGTACATTTACAGAGTCCTCTAACTAAAGCATAAAGTTTCGCCTAGTTATTGGTTTCAATTCCAATGGGGGCAGCTAAGGAAGTAATTTCCTTCCCTTCTTGGTTATGAATACTACACCCTATACGTATTATCCCTAGATTCCCTCTAGAAGCTCTGTCAAAGTTAAGTTTGAACTAGCCCTCCACTAGAGGGCTCCATTTACATTCTATTCTCTTAGATACCTTGTTCTGATCACCCGTGCCTATAAAGGGAGGGAGGGAGAGGCCTATCCATTTCCCTCGCATCTTACCATCCCAATGACTCATATAAAGATCCATATTTTGGTTTTTAGAGATTTTGCAATTCATGTTTTCTATGATGGCAGCTTCAATTTTGTTGCATAGTTGTTTCCATTCTAGTTTTTCTTCTTTGAAGATTCTTCTATTTCATTCTTTCCAAATTTCCCAAACCAGAATTGAGGGGGAATTAGTCCATAGGTTGGCATAAATGCTCTCTTTTTAATGACCATCTAGGCTTGTAGCATTTCCAAGAGAGAGTTGGGTAAAGTCGATGACCATCCCAAGTTCCCTTCAAGCCATTTCCAATAGTGATTCATAAAAGGGAAATTTAAAAATAAGTGTTCAACATCCTTTTCACTATCCTCACAGAGGGAGCATTTACTAGTGTATGAGTCAAATGTGACCACACTTCTATGAGCCATTACTTGCAAGGTGACTCAACAATGAGGCCTCACAAAGCGGCTCATAGCTCTCTATGCATGGAGTTGCAAGGGACTATGAGTTTTTCTCTCAGCTAGAGCTACAAGAGTGTGACCTTGCTAGTCAACCATGCAATGAGAGATTCAAGTGAAGACAAGGGCAAGAATGCCAATGTCTCCAAGAATCTAAGTGACAATGCAATGAAAATGCAACTAAAATGAATGTGCAAGACTAATCTATCAAATGAAGTGCAAACTAAACTATGAAGGGAAATACAATAGATTTCAAGCCCCTAATTAAGCCAGGTGAGATCTATTCTATTGCATAAAAGAAAATCTAATGCTACTATGCCATGGATGCAACTATGAAAATAAGAAACTACTATGAAATGCAACTAAATGCCAAGGCTTCAAAGCTTGAGTGTCTTCAAAGAGAGCTCCAAAACCTGCAGCATAACATTAGCATCAAAACATGGATCCCAAATAAAGAAGAGAGCTCTTCTTTTATAGGAAATGAGAGTCAATGGACGGTCAAGATTAAGAGGCAAAAGACTTAATCAGCGATGGAGAAAGAAAGAGAGCTCAATCCGTGTGCACAAGATTCCTCCAATAGGACAATTAGAGTTGACTTTATGTCCATGTGAGACAAAAGTGCTTTTTCTTCTTTTTGTAAAATAGGAATAATGCTTTATTTGTGCAACTTAGGATAAGAGGAAAAAGGTGGGCTTTTTATTTATTTAAAAGGGGAAGACATATTGCTTTTAAGTAAATAGAAACTTAGGATAAAATGGTTAGCCCATAGGATAAAATCCAATATATGATCAAAATTCAGACTTGATCAAGAAATTGATAATGTTGAAAAATACTGATTATTGATAAAATGATTCAGGATTGATAAATCAAATAAATGGGGCCCAAAGTCTAGGTGACCATTTTTGGGTGCATACATTTTCCCCTCTTTGACTAATGTGTGATCGATTTGGGAACACATGTAGTCAAAGAATGAAGTTGAAATGTGAGATCGATCTGGGATCACAAAATAACTCAGATATGAGGTCAATTCGGGATCATATCTAGACAAAGCATAAACAAAGGCCTTTGAACATGAGGTCGATTCGGGATCACATTCAAAGTAAGAGATAAGAATCTCAAATTAGAGAAAAAGCTCACAAAAGATGTCTGAATCAAGAACATCAAGAAATCAGGGATGAGAATCCCATAAATACTGCCCCCTCAGAGTCGAAATCGAAATCAAGTAGAGGAAAGACAGAAAATTGATAAAGATTTGATCAAATCATAATGAAATCATAATCGAAGGCAAAGGTTAAAAGGTTAACCATTAGGCAGTGAAAAACATGCCCCAGCGAGGGAATAGAAGAATAGAAATAAAAGACTAGAAGTAGAGTGAATGGAAGACTAGAAAATTTGAGAGACATGGAAGGAGGAAATTCCATCAAAGATCGAAGAATTGTGCCTCAGACGGTCAATCAACTGCGCAAAAGAATGAAAAATTTTGAAATGTGATTTTGACTATCCAGATGATCTCGGATTTCAATTTCGAGTCTGAAAATGGATCCAGGACGTCGAAATTAGGTAGGGGTGCAATTTTCACACAATTTTGAGGTGTTTGAAAAATTGGTCAAAAAGTCAAAATGCTATAGGAGTAGAAAAAGATGTGATGTAAAAGACAAGGAGTGAAAGATGTGATCAAGAAGAAGTGAAAGTGAGCACATTCTACTGACAAGTCCATGTAAGATGAAAAGAAGAGCTCTCTCCATATGCAAAGTGCAAAACTAGACTAACATGAACATAAAAATGCAAGTTGCTATGAAAAGTGGTTGACTTGCAAGGTCACAATGTTTATAGACATCTAATTATCATCATCAAGCGTTTGGTAGCGTCGTAAGATCATACAATGCACACTAGTATGACTATGTAGATATGAATATGATCTATATCAGATAGGAATGTGGAGATCTCACCTGGGCACCAAAGACATATAGGTCAAGATGACTAATGCAGTGAGGTCACCAAAGTTTAATATGGCGAGATTATGCTTGTATCAAGACACATGAAAAGTCAGGATAGCTAGAAGCATGCACTCGCAAAAAATTCAAGGATAATACCTTGTCAATCCATAGTGTCAAGTAGGACCGGCATAAATGCTCATGATAGTTAGGATCAACAAAATATACCCACAAGTAGATAAAGAAATAAAACATGTTCTCATTCCCTCAGTCTTCTAGCTATGCATCATCGAAAACTTCTTAGGGAGAGACCACTCATCCAAGAAATCCTCATAGACAGCACACAAAGAAAAATAAAGTCAACATGTCTCAATCGAGTTGATTGTTTAAGTGCGTGTGTGTTGGTCAAAGAGTCAAACTCCGAGTATTGTATCTGCCAATGGAAATATCGCATCAAACTTAGACTGTAGGGTAAGACATCTGATAAGTGTTAAGAAACACTCGACGCAAGGGTAGTGTTGAGAAACACTGTTTGGGGTGATGTTGAAAAACACCTGTTGTGAAATGCCCCAAGAGACAAACACACCTAAAGGACCTATGCCAATAGTTATGCCCCCTAGACAAAGATAAAGACCAATTCCAGACCAAGTCAAATAAGGTCAAGGCATGATGGAAAGTGGCTAAGTGTCGAGGACACATGCTAAAAGATAGGAGTGCAAAGGCCTCAAGTAGCACCTGTTTCCAGGTTTTCACCACTTGGAGTTTATTGCAATTTTTCTCTTTTTTAATTTTTTTGTATTTTTACTACCAAGGCGCCTGTTTCCAGGTTTTCACCTAGGAACTTTTTCAATTTTTTTGTATTTTTTCAAATTTTTTATTTTTTTTTGTATTTTTTTAAGGACTTTTTATGCTTTTTAGGATTTTTTCAGCATCATATATCAATTTTTTTGGTATTTTTTCAGGATCATAAAATATGTGCAAAGGATGCCCCCAGACAGAAATGGGCATCAAGGATAGAACTTCTTTAGGTGCACAATGTTGATGGGCTCAGAGAGCTATTCTCCATCTTCATCTGATAGTAAATATGCACCGGTGCCAAAAGCTGTCGTGATAACATATGGTCCAAGCCAATTAGGTTTGAACTTCCCCTTTTGTTCTCTGTTCTATTGATTCTTAGGGTTTTCACGTAAGACAAGATCACCTATCTGAAATTCCCTAGGGCAAACCTTCTTGTTAAATGCTTTGGACATACGCTTCTGATATACTCTCATATGATCAAAGGAAGCCTTGCACTTTTCATCTAGTAATTCTAATTCCTGTAACCTCATGGCACAATAATCCTCATCTATAATCAATCCTTTAAGAGAGACCCTAAGTGAAGGAATCTCTACCTCTAGAGGCAACACTGCTTCAGAACCATAAGTAAGAGTAAAAGGTGTAGCTCCTGTAGGTGTGCGAATGCTTGTTCTATAAGCCCAAAGTGCTAGATTGATTTGCAAGTGCCAGTCCCTACCATTCTTGTGTATTGTTTGATGAAGGATCTTAAGAATGGTTTTATAAGAGGCCTTTGCTTGGCCATTGCCTTGTGGGAAGTAGATGGAGGACCAATGTTGCTTGATTTTAAACTTTTTGCATAAATGTTTCAGGTCCTTGTTCTTAAATTGTCCTCCATTATCAGTAATAATTTCAGATGGTATCCCAAATCGGCAAATAATGTGATTCAGAATAAAGAGTGAGATTGTTTTGCCCGAGGCAACAGAAAGAGGGACTACTTCTACCCATTTCGTGAAGTAATCAGTAGGCTGTGATAATAAACTTATGTCCACTTGATGAGTTGGGGTGAATCTGCCCAACAAGGTCAAAGGCCCATCGCTGAAATGGCCAATGCGAAATAGAAGGAATTAGCTCCCTACCTAGAGCATGAATCAAGTTTCCATGTTTCTGACATTTCTCACAAGATTTAGCGAAAGCTACTGCATCATTTTGCATTGTGGGCCAGTAATACCCTGCCCTAAGCAATCGACGGTCCATGGCAAGACCATTAGAATGTCCACCACAAATGCCCTTGTGGATATCAACTAATGCTCGGTTGGATTCCTCCTTTTCTAAGCACCTAAGAAGCATCCCATCAAAACCCCTCCTATATAGGTCACTAGAAATGAGGGTATGGCAAGAGGCATTATGGATAAGATTTCTGCATTCAGAGCGGTTGAAAGACTCAGGGATGATGCCATCATGGAGATATGAATACATGGCACCATATCGAGAAGATTCATGGGTGACAAGGGTACAAATAACGTGACTCTCAGGAGAATCAAATATAGGGAAACGTAGTTCTTCCACCAAGAACTCAAACCGAGACTCATGTTCTAACTGTAAGAGTGAAGCTAATGTGGCCATAGCATCTGCAGCTTTGTTATCTATCCTGGGGATTTGCTGGAATGTTATGAAAGCAAAGTAGTGTCTCAAAGAATCAACCATATTTTTGTAGGGTATTAACTTATCATCCTTGGTTTGATACTCCTCATTGACTTGATTTATTATCAACTGTGAATCCCCAAAAACATGTAGCTCAGTGATATTCCATTCTATAGCCAGCTTCAAACCATTAGCTAATGCTTCATATTCTGCAATATTGTTTGTACATGGGAAGAGTAATTTGTATGACTTTGGTATAGTGTATCCATGTGGAGAAACAAACAATATTCCTGCACCCGACCCATTTTGCATGTTAGAGCCAT
Source organism: Chamaecyparis obtusa (assembly GCA_027943335.1). Classification (NCBI taxonomy): domain Eukaryota; kingdom Viridiplantae; phylum Streptophyta; class Pinopsida; order Cupressales; family Cupressaceae; genus Chamaecyparis; species Chamaecyparis obtusa. The sequence goes on along the minus strand of BSBK01002562.1, from coordinate 997,944 downwards.
CAAAGAACATCTTCCAGGTGCGAGATGTGATATGTAATATATGCTCATCGGGAAATTCAACTTGCATAGGCATGGTATCCTGAACTGGGAAATCAGCAAGTTGATCTGCAATAGCCTGCCCTTTTATGGCCTTTCTTTCAATGTACTCAATATCAAATTCTGACAATACCATCATCCACTTAGTGAGTTTTCCAGTGAGAGCAGCCTTACTAAGAAAATATTTTAGAGGATCAATTTTGGCAATCAAGTGTGTAGTATGAGCTAGCATATAGTGTCGTAGCTTTTGAGAAGCAAACACCACAGCCAGACAGGCTTTCTCAATGTTGTTGTAATTGACCTCGTATGATATAAGAGTACGACTTATGTAGTATATGGCCCTTTCTTTTCCATTGTCATCTAACTGAGCTAACAAAGCCCCCAAGGAAGTATCTGTAGCTGAAATGTATAGGATCAAAGGCTTTCCTGGAATAGGAGGCATCAAAATTGGGGGATTGGCCAAGTATTGTTTGATTTGATCTAGGCTCTTTTGACAATCTTTGTTCCAAACACAAGAAGCACCTTTATGCAATGTTTTATTAAAAGGTTGTGCTCTATCTGCAAGCTGAGAAATGAACCTCCTAATAGACTAGAGTCATCCTTGAAGACTTCTCATTTGACTGATATTTCTTAGAGGTGGCATATCCAAAATTGCTTGGACCTTTTCAGGATCAACTTCTATGCCTTTTGCCAATATTATGAATCCTAAAAGTTTGCCTGAGGTGACACCAAATGCGCACTTCTTTGGATTCAATCTGAGTTGAAACTGTTCCATGTGATCTAGAATGACTTCCAAATCGACGAGGTGTGCATTCCTTCTCTTTGACTTAGCTAGGGTATCATCCACATAATCTTCCATGTTATTATGCATCATGTCATGAAAGATGGTAGTCATAGCTCGTTGGTATGTAGCACCCGCATTCTTTAACCCAAATGGCATGACGTTCCAACAATAGGTTCCCCATGCGCAAGTGAATGCTATTTTCTCTTGATCTTCTGGTGCTATCTTAATTTGGTTGTATCCACTGAATCCATCCATTAGAGAATAAATTTTATAGCCGGCCGTCATGTCCACTATCATGTCAATATTTGGAAGTGGAAAATCATCCTTAGGGCATGCTTTGTTTAGGTCTCTAAAATCTGTACATACATGAATGGACCCATCATGTTTGGAAACTGGTACTATGTTTGAAATCCATTCTGCATAATCTATAGCCCTGATAAATCCAGCTCTCAATAGTTTTTCTAACTCTGCTTTGACAAGGTGAGCAACATGCGGATGCATTTTTCGAAGTCTTTGTTTGACTGGCTTGATTCCTGGAGCTATGGATAGGTGGTGCATTATAAGATTTGTGTCAAGCAGTGGCATGTCTGAATATGTCCATGTGAAATTGATCTTTTTCCTTTGTAAGAATTGTGTGTATGCCTTTGTTTCTTTTTCTGATAGAGACTGAGCCAGATGAACAATTTGAGGAGTTTCTTCTGTGTTCAAATTAATGGGTTTTGTTGGCTCAATTAGCACTGATGACCTATCTTGGAAATAATTGGGCAATTCATTAAGTACCCCATCCTTAGGTGCCTCAAAGAGGTTTTCACCCTTGGATACGTCATTTGTTTTTACTATTTTAGGCTCTGACACCACCACAAAGTGGTTTTCGCCATCAGAACTCCCATTCTTTTTCTTTTTTTCTTTTATTTTGTGACTGAGGTACTTAATGTCAGGCTCAGTCATACTTGTAGTTGGCTCACTGGTGGAAGACACTACTGGCTCAATGGCATCAAGGTAACATGCAATCTCATAGTCATTTTGGAAAGTCAGCAATCATGGTTTTTGCGAACCTTGGGACCAATCGATTAGATTGTGGTGAACAAGAGGTAAGTCTATGACTAGTTCAGTATTATGGATGTGATGAGTGTCATTTTTGGTGACCATATATTCAGAATTCATCAAGTCCCCTTCTAAGATACCTGAATTGAGATTCGTCCTCCCTAGCAAAGTATCGTCCACTAAGGCAATTTGAGGAGTCCAATCCTCTAGTCCTACACTAAACTCATCAACTACGTCAGGTGGAGCACTATAGGCTTGAATGACATCGACATCTAGGTCTAGGGTTGCATCTAAAAGTGAGTCCCACTCATACTCATGCGAGTCTGTCTCTGAATCTTCAGCATTGGGATCTTGTGATGTGGAAGCCACATAATTTAAAGTGTCCAAATTAGTGTCACCTGTCGCAGCTTTGGTGACGACACTTTCCAAGGTCAAATTCTATAATTCTCCCCAAAGGAGATTAGTTGAGGGCACCCAATCTTCTGTCATGTCTTGCTGATTAGCAAGGTTGGGTGTGTATTCAGAATCAGAATCAGTATCTGTGGTAATTGGAACAATAGCATGTGCTGATGTATCCTTTTCAAAGCCTAATCCTGTTGTTGACTTATCCTTCCATGCAAAAAGTGCATGATCCAATGGTTCAGCTCTAGCATCTAATCTGTGGCTAAGGGGACCATGTCCTAGATATCCCATGTTCCTGACTAATGTGTACCCTCTCCCATAAGCCTTAGGCGAGAGAGCAAAATTCTCATTATGTTGGTACTTTTTCTCATTATAAATCCATTCTCTGACAGCAACTTCTTCTTTCTCTGCTTGAATAGGAACTGAAGATTCGACAAACTTTCCAAACAATGTCATAGCCGATGAAGAGGGTTTCATGTCTGATGAAGGCTTACCATAAGATCTAGGAGATATAGGCGATTTTGTAAAAGAATCAATCTTATAATCTCCCATACCAAGGTCAAGGATTTTAAGCTTCTCTTTGGATTGTTCAAATGAAACATTAGAACTGTCAGCCTCCCTATTCAAAGGTATATGTGAGCCTGTAGAAATGTTATTAACTAACAAAGTGCTATCCCCAGGGATGCAAATTTCCACACCATTGTGCGGAAACTTGACGCATTGGTGGTATGTTGACGGGACTGCTTGCATTTCATGAATCCATGGCCTCCCTAGCAGAATATTGTAGGCCAAAGGTCCAACATCGACAATTTGAAATAAGATATCCTTTTCTACTGGACCAATATGAATCGACAAAACTGCTAAAACTTTGGAACTCCTTTCTGCTTCATCGTATGCTTTGATCGTAATCTTCTTCCTTGTGTCAATGACTTCTTCAGAATATCCTAAGGCTTTCAATAAATTCAGGGTACAAATGTTTAACCCTGCACCCCTATCTATCAACACATGCCTAACACGGGTTTTATGAATCATGACTTTGATGTGTAAGGCCAAGTTATGCAGGTGATGTAAAGATTTGTCATCCTCTTCTGAGAAAGTAAGGAAATGAGGGCTAGCTAAATGATTGACCATGTTCTAGAATTGATCCACATCTAAGTTTTTGGGGACACTTGCTGCTCGCAAGGCATCCTCAAGGATACGCTTATGTCTTGGGGACAATTCCAATAGTTCAAAAATAGAAATCTGCGCTGGCGTATGTTGTAGCTGGTCAACAAGATTGTAGTTAAGCTTGGGGTCAACAGTAGACTTAGAAGGGACCTGTTTGGATGTAGGCTGTCTAGGCTTGCTAGAATTGGGACCTCTAATAATGATAGGAGACTGAGTAGCTTGATTCCTAGTGACCGCATGAAGATGCTGAGTGATGCAGGAGCATCCTGGGTGTAAGAGCAATCTTGCATCACCCAAAAATATTTATGCTTTTATATTCAATAAGGGCTATTTTGTGCAGAGCTTCTATTTATGGAAAGTTACTATTTTTGGTAATTTTCGTATGTGCTCAGAATGATCTAATTTCTTTCTTGGAGGTTCATTTTGGTCATATAAGTCTGCCAGTAAAGTTTCATTTCCAAATCAAGTGTATATTGGAAGATATTGAAGATTTTCGGTATTGGCAGCAGGGTACAGAAACTTTGAACTCAGTTTTGAAGGCTTTAGAGGCCCTGGATGAGGTCAAAAATTTGAGTGACGGGCGCTTGCGCAGGTCAAGCCTGTAGAGCGCTTTGTGGCATTTCCGAAATGGGGTTATGGTAGCCGAGCGGGTCAACTGGTGATGACTTATAGTCTTCGGAAGTTGGACCACCTGAAATGGCGGAAAATAATTTTCTTCAAAATTTCTGTTCGGGTTTCAAAGGTTATCTTGAGCCGACTATGATGTAATAAAATGTAAAATGAAATAATTCTAAGTTTGGTCGGCCTTATTGGCTAAAATTCTGGAACCTTCCCAGGCGGTGGATAATTGCCTATATAAGGAAGGCTGTATTATTGTCTTAGGCAGTTCAGAATAGTTCTGGGTAGTAGATCTGGGTAATAATTCGAGGCTTTGTCCTACAGAATATTGTAAGGGAATGCCCATGTGGCTTTGCATATTGTAATTCTGAAAGTTTGTAATTCCACATTTGTGGAGATAATAAGAAGCCAATTTTCTGTTCTTGCATATTGTTGTTGTTTCTCTGTTCCTGTTATATGTTTGTGGTATTAAGGGGAGCACCCTTCATCAAACTCCTTCCGAGAGTTAGGACCTCTTAACACAACCACGGGTCCATCATAAGGCACTTGTTTTACATCATTATTGTGCTCATAGAGATCCTTCTTTCTCAACATATTAACATTCTCTTCGACAATCTCAAGCATGTTGATGACGTTGTCTGCCTTGGTATAGGTGTAATTTATTGAAGCCTTACCCTTGTTGTCATTGTTAGATCCTTCTCCTTTCTCATACTTAGGCAAGGGCTCCTTGAAGGATTTTTGATCTGAATTGGAAGTTAAACCATCAACTTGCAATTGCCCATTCTCAATAAGGTCCTGGACAAGATGCTTGAGTTTAAAACAGTTTTCAATATCATGTCCAATTCCGTTATGGTAAATACAATATGCCTTCTCATTCCACCAATATGGCTTCATCTCAGGAATATGAAACTTTGAAGGATCTTGAGGTTGTACCAAGTTATGAGCAAGGAGAGTCTTAAAGATATCCTCATAGGAATCCCCAAGTTTTGTAAATTGTCGCTTCTCTGTTTTCGACTTTCCTTGATACTTTGGCTTACTAGCTGGCTGTTGTGAAGATACTTGTAACTTCATGGCTTGAACCACATTAGAGAGATTAAGGACTTCATTCTTAGGTTGAGGTGAGTCAACAACACCGACATTGACCACCTGTTTATTCTTATTCCAATAGTTATGTTTCTTGTCCATGTTGCCATTGTTGTTGTTATTTTGGCCATTGTTGTTGTTTGTTGATTTGGCCAAAATTCCTTGTTCTTTTAAAACATCCTCAATGCGACATGCCACATTGACCATAACATCAAATGAGCTAAAAGGATACTTCTTGACCTCATACCTTAACTCGGGTACCAAATTATTCACAATAATATCAATCCTCTCTTCTTTAGGGATTGTTCTTGGGTACTTTGTGCATAAACGTCTCCATCTCAGTAGGAAAGCAACAAATGACTCTCCTTGATTCTGTTTTAACTTGCATAGGTCAAGCATAGTGACCGGTCGTGTCAAATTATAAGCAAAATGTTGGACAAACCTTTCCACAAGTTCTTTAAATGTTTTGACTGGTGGAGTTAGGTTAGTGAACCACTCCATAGCTTGTCCCTTGAGACTTTGTGGGAATAACCTCATTAAGTAAGAGTCCTCATGGTGGAAAGAAAAGCTCATGATATAGAACTATCTAACTTGGTCATGAGGATCACCGATACCATCATATTTGTCATATGTGGGAAACTCAACTTTCTTAGGGAAGTCAACCATCACAACACTTTTATCAATGGGAGTAGGGCAAATTGAATCCAAGTTGAATGTACTTTTAGGAGCCCTCATATTATCCACAGTTTGTTGCAATTGCTTAATCACCTCATTAGTTGATGGTTCTTGTTTCTTCACCTTTCCATTCACATCAAAGTCAAAAGGCACCCTAGCACCTTTGTTGATTAGGCTTTCCAAGAATTGATCTTTGTTTTGTTCAATGTACTTTTCAACATAGGCTTGGAAAGCAGGTTCTTGTTGGATGGCCATGAAATCCAAAGTATCCAAGTTATCATGTATCCATTGATAGGGTTGCCTAGAGAGTCTGGGAGGTGGACTTCCTCTATGATGATCATACCTTGACATTCTCCTTCCTCTTGGGGTTGGAGATTTTGAAGGTGTCCTAGACCTCCTTCTAGTCTTTGGACTTTGTGATGGGGTTGATGGGGGAGAGTTGGTCCCATTATCAACCCCCTTACCATGGAATTATCTTTGAAGGCGTTGCGCATACAACCTGTCTTCTTCTTCTTGTAAGGCTCTTTGCTTCATTCCTAGCAAGATTCTCTCCTCTTCTTCCAATCTCTTAAACTTTTCTTGTTTCGCAGCTTGTTCTTCTTTGAAGGCTTGCTTAGCCTTCTCAATAGATTTTAATCTGGCGTCAGCGTGCCAAGAGTTTTCTTTGGGAGGAGATGAAGGTCCTGACACATTATGCAAGTTGGCTGCATTAACATGATACTCTGTTTCATCGTCATAATGTTGGGACACTGTTTCTGATGAATCATGTCTATGATGTCTCTCTCTTCTTTGTTGAGGATCCAAATATCTCGTGTTGATCAAAGGCGACTCAGGGGAGGTAACAGCCCTTCTAAATCCATCTGGTATGTGGCTGTCATCTCTAAAACTTGAAAACATCTCTTGAAGATTTTGGTTAAGTACCTTCCTTGAATTCTTAATATCTGACAAACTCATGTCGTTGCCTGATGAATAGTGTGTCTTAGGTGTACCTTTCTCAGGGAGATCAATTTCAACTTCGGGTTGACTCCTAGGAGATTGATCAAAGAGAGGTTCCTTTTCTTTATGTTGTCTACGGGTTCTAACTGGAGGTAACTGATTAAAGATAACATGGGGTCTCTTCCCTTGATTCACTTGGTATCTTGTGGTAACTGACATGAAATAAAAGAGATTCTAAATGAGAGGTTGATCTCTCAAAGTGTTAACCCCAACCAAGGATAATTAGGATTCTCTAATGTCCAAAAGAAAGATGGAAGATAGAAAATAAAGGGCGTCACCAACACTGTCAAAGAGGTGCTTCAAATCAAAGGATGAATATCCTTGCACTTTTGAATCAGGAGGTTGGACTTAGCCAAAATTCAAATTAAGAGATATATGGAACGATCTGGACAGTAAGAGGACCAAAATTCTCCAAGAGTGTAATCAACAATTCTGAGGATAAACTTCTCACTAAGAATAGCTTCTTAACTTGGCAAGTTACGTGTAAGGTAGCCTTGTGAATCAATTGAAATGATACCTAGGTATGCTAAAATTAGAAACTCGTAGCCAAAATGGTGTCTGACACTGAAAGTAGGTATCCTATCTAAGAGCCAAGCCGTACCCAAAGTCAACCTAATGTCCAAGACAAAGATCACAACTAAAATTTTCCAGGCGATAGACTCCAGGCATACAGGGCGATACTTCTCAATCTGGGCGATACTTCTCCCGAAGACAGGCGACAAACCTTACAACTACCGGGCGATAGACTTTCTAACTGTCGGGCAATACAAGTTTGGGCGCGAAGTATCACGCAATATTTCTAGTTAAAGCACCCTATGAATGCTACCACTTGTTTGTATGTCTAGAACATTTACACTGGTATAGCACTTTCGAGAACACTTCAAGCAATATCTACCTACAAGACAAGGCTCATTACTTATCAACTTAGCCCACAACTTGATGCCCCCTTGCCTCACACCAAGTGGTTTCCCACAAGAGATATTGGCTTTGTCGTGGAAGTGTCAAACAACACAACCAAAGAGACACATATGGTGGGTATCTTAAGGTGATCCGGGTTATTCCACTTGGATCAATCCTTGCACTAAGAAGATAAGCAGCTAAAAAAGGGTGGCTTCTAATCTATGGTTCTTAGTAAGGATTTCTGTTCACAACACCCCTCTTGCTCCTCATAAATGACTGGGACCTCGCGGCCTCAAGAGTACCTTAAGCATTCTTACTTAATGTTTTCCTCATGGTCACAATCCCACAAGTACTTTCATCAAGTGAAGACAAGTGTTATTTCTATCAAGGTTTTGTGTCCTTGATAGCCTTGAGATTATAGTGAGTTGGAATCACTCGCCACCAAGGAAAATGATGACAAGGTTGTCCCCACTTGGGTCATTCCTCTTGATTGCTCAAGAGCAGGCCCTCTAAAGGATTCCTATACTAAACAAATGCCAAGCACACCAAGCAAATTCAATTACCCCTTTGCTTCCAAGACCTTAAGATGGGTCAAGATTTTCTGATTCACCTAAAGGTGAAGAGCATACTTCTCCTACCACCTCAAAATCTCTTTCACAAAGTATTAAGTGCCTATGAAATGAAATACTAGTACATGCCACACTTAACAAAGAAAGCAACTAAATAAGCACTTAGTTTGGTTTTTAAGCTTAGGGCAGCCCTGCAACAATCATTAGTAGCCCTCTTTGACATGCGTTCTTTTTGGCAAAATATTTCAAGCAAATGCACCTACAATCACCACTTGTTAGGCAAACTAAAAATCCAACTAAGTCTAAAAGTTCAAGCCTCCTACTATCAATAGTGTTTTCAAGGCACCAAGGTGGAATACTTAGCCAACCAAGTAGACATGAAGTGAGTCCAAAGATGTGGAACACTTAACACTTCACATGAACTCAAAGTAAGCTAAGGTCTTAGAAAACAAGTGAGATCAAAGAAGCTTAAGAGGGTGAAAATGTGGAACACTTAATGCTCTTTTCAAGTAGACCCCTCCCCCTATATATATGAATGCTGAGATTGCATCCAAAGGGAAAAACCAAGGGGTGATTAGAAATAAGCAAGTCCAAACTCACTTTAGCCACTAAGCTCAATCACAAGTAATCATCCAAGTCATTACAAAGTGAGTCCAAAAGTGGAGCACTTAACCCCTCAAGCAAACATGAAGTGAGCCCAAAAGTGGAACACTTAACTCATCAAGCCAACATGAAGTGAGCCCAAAAGTGGAACACTTAACTCATCAAGCCAACATGAAGTGAGCCCAAAAGTGGAACACTTAACCCCTTAAGCCAATATGAAGTGAGCCCAAAAGTGGAACACTTAACCCCTTAAGCAAATGTGAAATGAGTCCAAAAATGTGGAACACTTAACACTTCACATTAACCCAAAGAGAGTCCAAAAGTGGGACATTTAACCCTTCATACCAACCTAAAGAGAGTCCAAAAGTGGGACATTTAACCCTTCACATCAACCTAAAGAGAGTCCAAAAGTGGGACATTTAACCCTTCACATCAACCTAAAGAGAGTCCAAAAGCGGGACATTTAACCCTTCACATTTACTCAAAGAGAGTCCAAAAGTGGAACATTTAACTCTTTGTATCAACTTAAGACAACCCACGCTTTAGAAACTAATGAGATCAAGAAAGCCAAGAGAGTGACAATGTGGAACACTTAATGCTCTTTTCAAGTAGACCCCTCCCCCTATATATATGAATGCTGAGATTGTATCCAAAGGGAAAAACCAAGGGGTGATTAGAAATAAGCAAGTCCAAACTCTCCTAGCTAACAAGCTCAATCAAAAGTATCTAAAGCTTGCTTATTAACACTCACTCACAAGTGCAAAAGAAGAAACAATGGAATATTTAACCTTCCAAGCCAACATAGGGTGAGTCCAAGATGTGGAACATTTAACCCCCCATGCTCACAAGGAATGAATCCATGTCTTCAATCACCCAAATGAGGTTCTTGATACTAGAAAGCTAGAATTAACTATCTTAGCAAGCTAATACAACTAAGAAATGGATACAACTATGAAGATTAATTCTGTCTAAAAGTAGCAAAGTACATTAATTAAACTAATTATGATCAAAATCAGAAGAAAATACAGAAATTGCAAGTCTCTGTCGGATCAGGCAATATACCAGAAAGTTCACCAGTATCGCACGATACTTCTCATAGTAGCCGGGCGATACTTCTTCAGTAGGGCGATACTTCACCCGAGACCAGGCGATAAAAGTCCCTGAAGTGTGCGATACTTTTTTCGCGGGAACTATCGTGCCCAGACAGCAGGTATATCGCACAATATTTGTCAGAAGTGTCGTGCGATAATCTGAGATAGAAAACCAGAAAATGCAGATTTTTCTGAAAAATAATCTGAAAATGATAAAAAATGCATCAAAATAAAAGGACAAAGCTACTACTCTGCCCCACGGTGGGCGCCAAAGATGTATGAGTCAAATGTGACCACACTTCTATGAGCCATTACTTCCAAGGTGACTCAACAATGAGGCCTCACAAAGCGGCTCATAGCTCTCTATGCATGGAGTTGCAAGGGACTATGAATTTTGCTCTCAGCTAGAGCTACAAGAGTGTGACCTTACTAGTCAACCATGCAATGAGAGATTCAAGTGAAGACAAGGGCAAGAATGCCAATGTCTCCAAGAATCTAAGTGACAATGCAATGCAAATGCAACTAAAATGAATGTGCAAGACTAATCTATCAAATGAAGTGCAAACTAAACTATGAAGGGAAATACAATAGATTTCAAGCCCCTAATTAAGCTAGGTGAGATCTATTCTATTGCATAAAAGAAAATCTAATGCTACTATGCCATGGATGCAACTATGAAAACAAGAAACTACTATGAAATGCAACTAAATGCCAAGGCTTCAAAGCTTGAGTGTCTTCAAAGAGAGCTCCAAAACCTGCAGCATAACATTAGCATCAAAACATGGATCCCAAATAAAGAAGAGAGCTCTTCTTTTATAGGAAATGAGAGTCAATGGATGGTCAAGATTAAGAGGCAAAAGACTTAATCAGCGATGGAGAAAGAAAGAGAGCTCAATCCGTGTGCACAAGATTCCTCCAATAGGAAAATTAGAGTTGAATTTATGTCCATGTGAGACAAAAGTGCTTTTTCTTCTTTTTGTAAAATAAGAATAATGCTTTATTTGTGCAACTTAGGATAAGAGGAAAAAGGTGGGTTTTTTATTTATTTAAAAGGGGAAGACATATTCCTTTTAAGTAAATAGAAACTTAGGATAAAATGGTTAGCCCATAGGATAAAATCCAATATATGATTGAAATTCAGACTTGATCAAGAAATTGATAATGTTGAAAAATATTGATTATTGATAAAATGATTCAGGATTGATAAATCAAATAAATGGGGCCCAAAGTCTAGGTGATCATTTTTGGGTGCATACAACTAGGACCAAAGAAACCTAGTTTCTTAAATCTTTCTACCATTAAAATCCTATAATTTAGGGCTAGCCAGGTGTAGAAACCTGCTTTAGGGATACAATCTTTACCCCAACATAGGTGAATTGGTAAAGCAATTTTGGGCCTCTTGTAGTTTTGGTAAATGAGCTTGTACCCATCTTTTGTGTTATATTCACTTGTTTTAGATCCATCCCATACTAATGTGTCTTTAGAATTATTTAATGATATCTTTCTTTTCTTTAGAATTTATGTAATTACCTCTTCTTCTGAAGATGATATCCCTAATCCTTTTAGAGATTTCCAAACCCATTCTTCTCTGTTAAAAGTGATTTAGTCCTTGAGGAGGAATCCAATCTTTTCCTTCAATAAATTTATGAGGGAGGGATTAACTAAACAATTAGATATTTCTTCATAACCCCCCCATGAATCATCCCAGAAAAGAACCTCCTCACCCGAGCCTGGACACCAAGTTAATTTCTCTGTAATAATGTGTCTACATTCCAACATAAAATTCCATATTCTTGATCCTTTTGGAGGATTTGATTCTCTAAAAATATTTATGGGGGATTTTTCTTTCAAGTACTTGTGAATGAGGAGTTTTGCCCATTTAGCTTCTGGGTTCCTAAATAGTCCCACAACAACTTGGTACTAAGGGCACACTCTTGATCCCCTAAGTTTTTAATTCCCACTCCCCCTTCTTCTTTTGGTTTACAAATGTTATCCCACGATATTAAGGGTATTTTCTTATATTCATTACTCCCTTGCCAAAATAAAGTTTTCAAGTGCTTGATGATTTCTGATTTTTTGTTTCAGGGGAGGTGCATGCATTATAACTGATAGGTTAGCATAGCTGCCAAGACTGACCTAACCATGGTTGCTCTTCCTGTAGAGGAAAGCCATCTTTCTTTCCAAGAATTCATTTTGTTCTTAATTTTTTTCAATTATGGGGTCCCATATATATTTTGCTCTATTATCCTTAACTAGGGGAAGACCCAGGTATTTGCATGGAAGCTTACCTTGCTTAAAATTAAGGACCTGAAATATATCTTTCTTAGCTTCTTTGTCAATATTGATGAAAAAAATTTCTGATTTATTTGGGTTAATTTCTTGTCCTGATGCCTTTGTATATGATTCCAGAATCTTCTTAAAGGATCTTGCCTCCTTTCTTTTACTAGCACCATATAATAGAGTGTCATCAACAAAATGTTGATGTGTTGTAGGATCTAAGTCACTGGTGATGACTATTCCCTCATTAGACCCCCTATCCTATGCTTTTGAGATAGCCTTGTCTAGTGCTTCCCCCATAATTATGAATAAGAATGGGGAGATAGGGTCTCCATGTCTTAGCCCTCTTGAGATGCCAAAAAAACCTTTTGGGGTGCCATTCACTAAAATAGATATCATAGGGGTAGAAATGCACTCATCTATTAAGTTGATCCAACTCCTAGAGAATCCAAAGGCTTCCAAGCTCTTGTATAGGAACCTCCAATCAACTTTTTCATATGCTTTCTTTATATCTAATTTGATGAGCATGCTAGGGTTCTTATTTTTAAGGATCGAGTGGATAGCCTCTTGTGCAATGATTACACCATCAAAGATGGATCTTCCTGGAACAAACCCCATTTGTTCTTCACTAATGACCAGAGAAAGGAGTTTTTGAAATCGAAGTGCTAGTGTTTTAGTGAGAAGTTTATATAAAGTATTGCACAGTGCAATTGGTCTAAAATCATTGAGGCTAGTTGGCTTATCTTTTTTGGGAATACGAGCAATAAAAGTGTTGTTTACTTCCTTAAGAATTTGCCCTAAGTTTTTGGCACCTTCTAAGGCTTCCATGACTTCCCTACCTATAAAGTGTTGGCACTTCTAAAAGAAAACAGCTGAAAAGCCATTTGGTCTAGGAGATTTCTCTGAATTCTTTTGCATTAAAGTATTTTTAATTTCTTCTATAGTTAATTTTTTTGTTAGTATTTTGTTATGTTGTTTAGTTATAACTTTAGTTATATTTTTAAGAAGTTCCTTTTGACTTTCTAAATTCAAAAATTCCCAATTGTTGAGAATGTTCTCAAAGAAGTTCACTAATTTGTTAGCTATTTATTTTGAATCATTAATGGTGTGACCCCTATCATTTATAATTCTAGATATCCTATTGGTATTTCTTCTCTATTTAGTGCTGTTATGAAAGAATTTAATATTTCTATCACCTGCTTCTAACCAAGTTTCTCTTGACTTTTATTTCCAAAATATTTCTCCTCTTGCTAGTGTCTCTTCATAGTCCATGAGTAAATTCTTCTCTTTATGGTAGAGATCATCATTCATTCCTGTCTGAATGGCCTGAGAATTGACCTCCCCTAATTCTTTTTCTAGGGATAATTTTCTCTTGAAGATGTTGCCAAACTTAGTCGAGTTCCATTCTAACAATTTTCTTTTAATCCATTTTAGCTTCTTTACTATTTTGAACATTTTGGATCCTGATATATTAGGTTTCGACCACCAAGACTCAATTAGCTTCAAGATTTCTAGGTCCCTTGCCCATGCTTCTTCAAATTTGAAGGCACATTTTTTTGGTTTTGATTATGTCAAAATATTGAGAAGTATCGAATAATGGTCTGATCCAAATATCAGAAGGATCTTGGCCATAAGGGAGAAATCATAATTGGTCAGGCTCTCTTTAAGGAAGAATATGTCTAACTTCTCTGCTATGTTGAAAAAACCTTGTCTCCTATTGTTCCATGTGAAGGAATTATCTTCTGTTAGAATTTCAAGAAGGGAGTTCCTGTCCCTCCATAGGGTAAAGTCTCTAGCTACCAGTGGGAGGGTATTTGTGCCCCCTCTTTTCTCAAATAGCTTTGTTATCATGTTAAAGTCTCCTCCTAAAATACATAGTGTGTCCTTCATTTGATTAAGGTGAGATTCTATTTCCAGCCAAATTGAAACTTTCTCTCTATTTTGAATTGGACCATAAACATTAACTAAATTAAAAGTTAGATTATTTCTAAAGTTTCTAACCATTCCACTCATCTAGTGGTGTTTTCTTTCTGTTATGACTATTGAGATGCATCGAGGGTCCCAAATGATTGCTAGGCCACCCGAAGCTCCTCTTGCTTGCGAGGAATCAATTTCCCTGAGACCTAATTTCTTTTTAAAATTCCCTATCTCTATGTTATCTAGCTTAGTTTCTTGTATTAACATTATTTTTGGGTTGTGGATTTTAATGCAACATTTAATTAATCGCTTCTTGTTAGGGGCATTCATGCCCCTAACATTCCAAGAAAGGACATTCATGGCTCTTCGAGAAGGCTCTTCCCCTTCCCTATATTAAGAATAGATGTAATTTTAACCTAACCTACCACTTCCCCTACCAATTCTCTTAATTATGCATTTGGCTTTCTCCCTCTTTTCCTTGCTTTTTTAGCACAGTCTGGGGAGTTTCTACTATCTATTAGGTGAGAAATGCCTAGAGATTCCCGATCTTGTGATTCCCTATTATTAAGCTCTATTAATATTTCTTCCACTATACCTCCTAAGGTTGCTACATTTGAGTTGATACCTTCAATTAGAATCTCTTTCTGAAGTTTTAATTCTTCTGTATCATAGATCTTATCCACAAGTTGGACCATTAATTCTTCTATTAATGTTTCCCCTATTAATTCTACTATTGTGTTAACTTCTTGTATCTTGTCATTATCAGATTTTGTCCTTTCATTATTGTCTATTGTTGCCTCATTGGGGCTGATTCCTATTTCTATATTCAAATTATTCTTGTCCTTTACCATTCCTAGAGACTTCCTGAGAATATGACTCTCTGATAGGTAGACTTCAATCTTCCCTTTTTCCTTCCCATGACTTTGTAGATCTAAATCATTTGACACCTCAGGAGCCATGGATAATTCTTTATCTTGATCTCCACTGGCACTGTTGACTAATTGCTTTTCTTCCAAATTCATTAATTGTTGTGAAACAATTACTGTAACAGTCATGTCTTCTTCTATAATGATTGCATTCTCCACAATGGGGGATGATCTAATTGAAGTTGTCTTTGGGCCATTCATTGGAACTGAGGGGATTTTGGGAGTACTTGGACTCTTTTACCTTTCCCCTATTATTAAAGGGGATATGTCTGGGAATTTTATTGAAAAGCCTCCACTAGTTTCATTGAGGTGGATGGCCATTCCTTCAGAAGGGGCTATGCCCATCTGAAATGGTCTGTTGTTACCCGAAACTTCCTTGAAATCTCTTATCACTTCCTTCATAATAATAGGGTTTAAATTATACATTTTAGAATGGTTTTGAATTGGAATAGGAGGACAAGATTTAATCAAGATATCCATCTCAACTATGATTACTTGTTCTAATTGAGTGTATTTTGTTTTCACAGATCTGACATATTTCCCTAATATATTGCCTATGTTTTTTAAAATTGTTTTGTTTAAACATTCAATGGGCATGTTAGTTAGTTTGAATGCTCTGGATACTATGATGTTTTAAAGATTGTAAGGGTTGAAGGATGGATACCAGTCCAAAATTGTGAAATCATACCCCATAAATTTACGGCATCTATTATCTAAGAATGTTTCCTTAGTTTCAATGTTAGAATAAAAAACAAACAAAAATTCATCTGAAAGAAGCGATATACTTACCTGTTTGCCAAGATTTTTTGAGAGCCAATCTGCTATCCTAGATACTGGAACACTGTACCTGTTCCATCTCAAGAAGACTCCCTTACATCGCATGAGTTCTTTAGAATGTTCTATGAAGTTGTCCTCTATTTTGATTACTAAGGGTGACTGTGGAATGCATCTGTGATGGGGGGGATAGTAAGGAGGAATTTTAGGGTTTTGGGATGTAGATCGATCTATTTTAGGTTGAAAGGGTGTGTTTCTTTTGTGCAGAGGACTATAAGTTTTGGTCAGTGAGTGGATATGCTTGTGGGACAAGTTTTCATGGTGTTTCTTAGGATCTCAAAAATGTGATGGGGGTTCCTGATGGTTTCTGAGAGAGTCGAAGCTATTATTCAAATGCAGGGGTTTGGTAGTAAACATAGGGGCATAAAAGTGTCTCCATTTTTTTGCATTGTCCACCTTGATCTAGCCATCATCTCCAGTTACTTTCCTTGAGGGTTTGTAGGGGCCCTCCTGTTCTCCAAACAATCTACCTCTACTTGCAGTAGAGTGAGTGTCCTTGTTCCTAGATGGAATTTTAGATTGTGGAGCCCTTCGTGCCCCTACCTTTGGCGAAAGGAAATTATTTTCACAATTTCATAGATAATGTGGGAAAGGATACAAGGGTTCCCAAGCATATTTGGTTTTTGCAAACATCTTCATCTGATGTTCCAAGGATTCGATGCCATGAAAGGCCAATTTTCTACGAAAGGGTAGAGCCATTGTGAGCTTCTCTCTTGTTAACATTTAATTACATTTTAGTTTAACCATAATATAATATTAAACACATAAAGATATCATGATAAATATAAATCATATGGTACATCATCAAACCACGTTACACAAGAAGGCATAACAATCAAATGTATCAAATAAACCATATAGTTGAAGGAAGTCAACTACAACCAACAAAGAAATTCAAGCACAACTCCTAACTAAGAAAAAACCTCCTGAAAGTCAACAAGCAATGAGACCAAACATGAATCTCTGAAACAAAACATTACAAAGATCGACTGAGAAACATCTAAAGAAGGACAATTAAATGAAATAAACAAACAAATTGTACAACCAAATGAATGCATAGGACCGTAAGGCACTATCCACAACCATCCCCACCTAAGTGAGGTGACCCTGGGTTTGTCACCCCAATAGCTAATTGACAAAGCAATAACCCCAATGTTCTTGAATCGGATAATGGAGAAGGGAGACTCATGTAGAGGCCTTTGTACTATCTCCACAATAACAACCATCAAGGATTTGAGGGCACACTCAAACCTGTGAAGCCAAGTGAAGTTGATACCTAGTACCTTCATACCTACATCACCAAACAAATATACATATACATATACATATACAAACAATGACAGGGGTCGAGACATCATGTGGATATTGTGTACTCTAAATAGTGCACTTCTATGAATCATTACAATCAAGAACACTCAAGAATGAGGTCTCAAAAAATGATCCATAGCTTCCTATGCGTGGAGTTGCAAGATATTAAAATTGCTCTCAGCTAGAGCTATTAAGCTTATGACCTTGTTAGTCAACCACACAATGAGAGATTCAAATGAAGACAAGGGAAATAATGCCAATATCCCCAAGAATCAAATGAGATGCAATGCAATGCTATGCTATGAATGAAAGATGAAAACTAAGCTATGAAAGTAAATATGCAAGTATTACAAATCCTCCTATTAAGCTATGTGAGATTAATATATAGCATAAAGGAAATCTAAACTATGAAAGCATAAACATGAAGCTAATATGCAAGAATGAAACTAAAAATAGAATGTAGATGCAAAAGCCAAGAATGCTCCAAATCTTCAAAGGCTCCAAAGTGACCTAGAAAACCTGCAGCATAACATTGGCATAAAAAGAATCTATATGAAAATGAAGAAGAGAGATCTTCTTTTATAGGAAGTGAGAATCAACGGACGATGGAGATTAAGAGGCAAAAGATTCAATCAAGGGTGGGGCTTGAAGAAGGAGCAATCCATGTGCACAAATATCCTCCAATGAGAAAATAAGAGTTGACTTTTGTGTCCATATGAGACAAAAAGTGTTTTTTCTCTTTTTATAAAATAAGAATAATGTTTTATTTGTGCAACTTAGGATAAGAGGAAAAGTGGGGACTTTTTATTTAATAAAAGGGGATGAAATATTCCTTTTAATTAAATAAAGACTTAGGATAAAATGGCTAACCCAAGGAAAATAATAAAAAATGATGAAATAGGATTTGATCAAGGAATTTGATCTAATTTTGAAAATGTTGATTTAGGAAATTGACAAATTGCTAAATGGGGGCCCAAAGTCTAGGTGACCATTTTAGGGTGCATATATTTGCCCCTCTTTGACAAATGTGTGATCATTCTAGGAAAACATGCAGTCAAAGAATAGAATTGAAGTGTGAGATTGATTTGGGATCACAAAACAACCCAGACGTGTGTGCGTCGGATAAGAACACATCAGGACAAGTATAAGCATAGGCTTTTGGACAAGATGAAGTTGGATCAATAAGCTGAACGAAATAGCTGAATCAAGAAAATCAAAGATTGAAGCTGATAGGTACTGCCCCCTCAAAATAAAAATAAAAATTAGGTAGAGGAGAAGCAGCAAATTGGTAAGGTTGATCAAAGCACTAGGAATCATAATCGAAGGTGAAGGACAACAGGAATAACCATCAAGCAGTGAAGATATGCCCCAATTTGACTAGGTTTGACTTGGAAAGATATAGGATAAAGATGAAGTCAAACCTTAGAGAGGTGAAGTGAAGGGGATGAATGAAATACTAGAAGGTTTGCAAGACATGGGGAGAAAGAAATAGAGATTCCCCAGGGAAGATCGGAGGATTAGGCCTCAAATGGTTAGCCAACTACGCAGAAGAAGGAGGAAATTTGAAATGCAATTTTAACTATCGAGATGAACTTGGATTTTGATTTCAAGTCCAAAAATGGATGTAGGATGTCAAAATTAACCAAGGGTACAATTTTCACGCAATTTCAAGGTGTTGTGAAAATTAGGTCAAAAAGCCATAAGGCTATAAAAGGGGTGAAAAGGTCATAGAAAAGGATGGGATATGAAAGACAAGAGGCAAAAGACATGATCGAGAAGAAAGGAGAAGATGAGCGTAGTTGATTGATTAGTCCATAAAAGATGAAAGGAGAGCTCTCTCCATATGCAGGATGCAAAGCTAATCTATCATGAACCTGTGAATGCAAGCTACTATGAAAAGTGGTTTACTTGCAAGGTCACAACGCCAATAGGCATCTAATAATCATCATCGAGCTTTATTGGTAGTGTCATAAGATCATACAATACACACTAGTATAACTATGTGAATCTAAATATGATCTATATTAGATAGGAATGTGGAAATTCCACCTAGGCATCAAAGACATGTAGGTCAAGATGACTAGTGCAGTGAGATTCCCTAAGGTTTGATATAGCAAG
Source organism: Chamaecyparis obtusa (assembly GCA_027943335.1). NCBI lineage: Eukaryota > Viridiplantae > Streptophyta > Pinopsida > Cupressales > Cupressaceae > Chamaecyparis > Chamaecyparis obtusa. Next base: position 978,596 of record BSBK01002562.1, on the reverse strand, counting down.
ACTATGCTTGCATCAGGACATAAGAAGGTCAAGATGGCTATAAGCATGCACTCGCATAAATAGTCAAGGATAATACCTTGTAGATCCTAAGTGTCAAGTGGAACAAGCATAAATGCTAATGATAGTGAGGATCAACAAAATATACCCACAAGCAGATAAAGAAATAAAACATGTTCTCATGCCCTCGGTCTTCTAGCTAGGCATCATCAAAAACTTCTTACGGAGAGAACACTCATCAAATAAATCATCATAGACAACACACAAAGAAAATAAATCCAAGCAAGTCTCAGCGATTCGATTGTTTAGGTGCGTGTGTGTAGGTCATAGAGTCAAACTTGGAGTATCATATCTACCAATGAGAGATATCGCATCATACTTAGACTGTGGGTAGGACATTTGATAAGTGTTGAGAAACACTTGACACGAGGGTAGTGTTGAAAAACATAATTTGGGAAGTGTTGAGAAACACTATTTGCAAGACTAGTGCATCCAAGAGACCAAAGCGAATAGTTATGCCCCCGAGACAAAGACAAGGACCAATTCCAAACCAAGGCAACAAGGTTAGGGCATGATGGAAAAAGGATAAGTGTCAAGGACACATGCTAAGAAATAGGGGTGAAAAAGGCCTCAAGTAGTGTCTGTTTCCAAGTTTTCACCACTTGGATTTATTACAATTTTATATTTTTTATCATTTTTTTTAGATTTTTGCTATCAAGGCGCCTGTTTCCAAGTTTTCACCAAGGCACTTTTTCTATTTTTTTTGTATTTTTTTAGGACTTTATATGCTTTTTAGGATTTTTTCAACATCATATATGAATTTTTTGATACTTTTTTTAGGATCAATAAATATGTACAAAGGATGCCCCTAGACAGAATGGGCATCAAACTCCCAAGCAAGATCACATCGTGGAGTCCCAATGTCTAGCAAGGTGGAGGACAAGAGGGATTAGTAAGCTGGTGGAAGAGATGGAAGACAAGAGAATGAAGGAGAATGAAGGGAAGAAATCCTCAAGGGTACCCAAGCCAAGGAAAAATTGTCATGTAAAGCACATTTGGATAAGTAATGAAAGGCCAACATAGGATAAGTCACAAAAGCATACTGTAAAAGAAGGAAAGGATGCAGTCCAAAGGAGTAGACATGTCAAGAGGCATCATAGCATCATGTTTTACTCTTTTTTATTAGATCAAGACCAAAAGGGTAAAGGATAGCAAAAGGTTAGAATGAATGGAGGAAAATAAAGATGAAGGCTAAACATAAATGGAATGAAAGTAAGATTATCAGAAGATAGCTCACAAGATAGCCAAGTGTTCGTGTATAGGTCAACATTGTCAAGATCAAAGAGAGAAGACATAATGGATGAAATATGTAGAAGAACTACGCATGATGCCTGATTGCCAGGTTTTCATCACGGTACTTATCCAAGGTGCCATAAGGGAGTGGTTTTAACCATAGGATGAATTTATTTCTCTTTACTTTTGCTACCAAGGTGCCTGTTTCCAAGTTTCCACCAAGGCACATTTTCAAATTTTTTTTCTTTTTTTCTTTTTTCTATTTTTGAATTTTTTTTTTTTTGGAAGAAGGAAAGCTTTTCAGATAATGCTCCTTGAAAGGATAAACCATGATATACCAAGGATTCAAAATGATATGCTCAAAAATGTTGATAGGCAAAGGAAAATGGAAAGGAAGGTAAGATCAACATCGACACACACCTTGACAGGTGGCAAGAGGATCGAGGAAACATGAATGAAGGAATATGTGAAGGAATATGGTGAATGGATAGCAAAGGTTGTGGTTTAGGCACATGGAATGAAAGAATATTTTTAGAAGAAGATGAAGTGGAAGCCTTTGGAAGCTTGAATGTCAACTTCATTTGTTTCTCAACATGAGATTCTCTTAAGAGAGACTTTGGAATCCATATAGCCTTAGGCTTTTCATTTATTTTTTATGATTTAGAGAGAATATCTTCAATGATGGATTTTGGAACCCATACTTGTCTTGTAGTTTTCTTCTTAGATATCTCTTTTGACTTTATGCCTCCATGTCGATTAGAGGAGACATGGCGATCTTCTTTTTTTGATGGATTCTTGTATTGCTTCTTTTTCTTATATTGAACATTCAAGTTAATTCCAAAAGACTTGGGACTTGTGGAAGAAGGAGGATATGACTAGTTTAGATGGGTGGATGGATGAAAATGATTCAAAGGTATGCATCTATGTTGATCTTGAGGAAAGATAGGAGATGAAGGAACGTAAGGACCCAAGATGGATGATGAATTAGGAGAGTTAGGAGGGGAAAGTGAAGGGACATAAGAACTTAAGATGGAAGGCAGACGTGAAGCCCTTATCATTAGTGGAGGAGGTCCAAGGATGGATGAGGAAGATGCAAAAGGATAATCAATAAGTTCATCAACATCTATATGACAACCAAGGACATCAGCATCTTTAGAGTGAGCATTAGGATTTGCAATAGGATCATGAACATTTTGAATAGGAGCAACTTCTTTGATAAGAATTTTTTAAGCTTGCAAAGACTTAGGAAGAGTAGAAAGTGAAGGTGAACATGGAGTGGTAGAACAAGAAGATGGAAGACTTTGATCTTGACAAGGAGCTTTGGATAGCATAAGCATATAATTTTTCTCTTGATTTTAAATAGGCTTAACATTGGAAGTAATAACACCATTTTTAATAACCTTAATGGAAGTATCATCTTTGAAAATCACAACTGTGGTAAGGTTATTTTGATTGTCAATAAGCTCAACAGTGTAAGTAGTAGCTTGATCTTGCTTAGGAGAAGACTTAAGACATGGTGGAATAAATGAGGAAGGGCGTAAAGGATCAAAAGAACCATGAAATGGAGGAGATACATCATGAAAAGAATTGGATGACATGGAGGGTTCTTGATCTTGATCTTTTTAATGTTCTTTTCTTTATCATTTTTAGAATCCTCTTGACATGGAGCCACTTCTAAAGATAAGGAAGCATGTTGGAATTGTATGGAAGACTTTGGAAGAGGTGGTGAAGGACTAGCTAAAGTAGGCATTATAGTGCATAAAGGCTTAGGCTCTTTAGGTTTAGCATTATTGAAAGTATTTGTAGCCAAGTGAAGGTTAGCTTGAGTTTCTTTAAGAGGTAGCCCTTGAGGATAACTATAGGGAACTACATGAAAAGCATTAGGGTCTTTGTTGGATAAAGGATTTGTGAAAGGTTTGAAAGAATTGGGAGCTTTAGAAAATGTATGGTTATTGGAGGAAGTAGGGGATGGAAGGGATCCATCACAAGACAAAGGTCTATCATCAACACGATCTTGCTCAAGAGTGTAATCTTCATTTTTAGCATGAGAGTTCTTAGAGGAGAAATGCTCATAGTATCTATGTTTATAATCAGCATGAAAAGATTTCTCTTCCTCAATAGAAGTAGATGTATCATATTATTCACAACAAGCATCATAGTCTCTTTCAAAATCAGAGTCATATGGATCACCATCACAATCTATCCAATGTGATGATCCATTTCCAATAAGCACAAGCACACGACTAGGAGGACTCTTAGGAATAGAGGTTTCATAGGTATCACTACATTGTCCATCATGATAGTCATCATAGTCATCAAAGGTGGGTGTGTCACTCTTCATGGGAGCGGTATCACAAGGATTACTATATTGCTCATATTGAGAAGTAAGACTCTTGGGAGAAGTAGAAGATGAACGAGATTGTGAAGAAGAGGAAAATGAAGACCTAGTGGAGGAAGAAGAATTGGATAATGAAGGATGTGAATAATGTCTAGAAGAGATATGGCGAGACTTGGAAGATGAGGAAGAATGAAAAGACTTAGATGATGAAGAATGTTTAGAAGAGGGAGGTCATGACATGATAATGCGTATGATTCTAGAAAAGGCATTTGATTCAATCATCTTGTCTTTTATTTTTGTCTTAAGTTTATCACTCATGCAATATTTAGAAGGACTATTGGAGGAATAAAACTCTTCAAATTGAGCAATGAGTTCAAGATCATCTATTCTCAAGAGAGGTTCCATAACAAGATAGTTGAAATTCAAGGTTCTAGAAGAGGAGGAATCAAGCATGAAAGAAATGAATAGATGAATAGAATAAAGTAGACTAGATAACAAGAGGAAAAGAATCAAGAAGACATGAAGAGATTAGGAAGAAACATGAAGGAAGAAGAGAAAGGATAGAAATGGAAGACTAGGAAGACATGGGAGATGTGGAAGAAAGAAGACCAAGGGTCATTGTTTGCAATTTGATACCATTGAAATTCATTTGGATATTGAGCAACATGTCACAGCACCTAAGATCCAACTTGGACCTATCAAGGAAGACTGGGAATGGCAAGAATTAGCTTCAAATTGCAGACAACTATGAGACAACAAAATAGGTTTGTGCGATAGTTTCCAGGCAAACAGGGCGATACTTTATAACCAGGTGATACTTTTCCATAAGAGGGTGATAGTTTCCAGGCAAGCCACATAATAAAATCTAGGCAAACTAGGTGATAGTCTTGCAGGAATAAACTATCACGTGATATTTCTCAAAATAGAGGGCAATACTATTTCAATGTTGTACGACTCTTTGACCAGTGAGTGTTAAAATCTCAGTTTTAAGGACTGTTTGTTCCAAATTTTCAGTTTGAGGGTTGATTTTTTTATTTCAATCACAATGATAGCAGTAAATTGACAGGTTTACAAATAGTATGGGATCAAACATGTCTTCAAACACTTGAAACAAGGGCAAAAGAAACCTTGCCAAGACAAACAATTGTGATATCAAAATAGAAAAACCCTATGAATGCTACCAAGATGTTGAGTATGCAAGAACATTTACATAGGTATAGCACAATGAGAACACTTTAAGCACTTACTATCCTAAAAAGACAAGGCTCAATACTTAACAACTTAGCCCACAACTTGATGCTCCCTTGCCTCACACAAAGTGGTTGCCCACAATAGATATTGGCTTTGTCATGGAAAAGCCAAAGACACAACCAAAGGAACACATATGGTGAGTAATCTTGGGGTGATCTGGGTTATTCCACTTGGATCAATCCTTGCACCAAGAAGCTAAGCGACAAAATAGGGTGGCTTCTATCTATGGTTCTTAATAAGGGCTTCTATTCATAGCACCCCTCTTGCTCCTCATAAAGGACTAGGACCTCGCGGCCTCAAGAGTACCTTAAGCATTCTTGCTTGACATTTTTCTCATGGTCGCAATACCACAAGCTACTCACATCAAGTGAAGACAAGTACTATATCTACCAAGGTTTTGTGTCCTCGATAGCCTTGAGTTTATAGTGGGTCGGAATAGCTTGTCCCCACTTGGGTCGTTCCTCTTGATTGCTCAAGAGAAGGCTTGCTAAAGGATTCTAACAACTAAACAAAAAGTGGATCAACTTGTGAGGTTCAAGGTTTTTGGTTCACCACAAGGGTGAAGAGCATACTCCCCTATCTCAAAGTTTCTCCCAAATACACCAAGAAGAGTTCAATTACTCTCTTGCTTCCAAAATCCCAAGATGGGTCAAGATTTTCTGGTTCACCACAAGGGTGAAGAGCATACTTCTCCTACCACCTCAAAATTCCTTCCACAAGATATTATGTTCCTATGAAATGAAACAACTATTAATTGCCACACTTGAAATGAAATAAACAACAAGCAATCTTTTTTTATATTTTTTTGCTTTTTGGGCAGCCCTACAAAAACCGTTAGTAGCCCTTTAGCATGCAGTTTTGGAAAATTTCTCAAGCAAATGTACCTACAACCACAACTTGTTAGGCCCACAAGGTTATCAAAATCCAAAATCCAAATGAAATCTATCTAACTACAACAAACTAAACCAGCAAGCTAATTAAATCTGAATTTGGCCAAAAAGATGCAAGAAACACCTCACTGCCAGGTACAGGTGATAGTATAGACACTAGAAATATCGTTTGATACTTTACATTATACAAGAGCGATTATATATTTCTGGGTGATACTTCATCTTACAGCAGGCGATACTTTGCCTTACACCAGGCGATAGTTCCTATAATATATGAGCGATACTTTGAACTGGTAAAGTATCATGCCAGTATACAAAAAACTATCATGCAATACTTCTGAAAGTATCACACGATACTTTGAGCCAAAAAATTAGAGACCAAAAATGAGCTAAAAACTTGCCGAAAAATTGACAGAAATGTAGAAATTAAAGGACAAAACGCTAATGTTTTTCCCCATGGTGGGTGCCAAAAATGTGTACTCTAAATAGTGCACTTCTATGAATCATTACAATCAAGAACACTCAAGAATGAGGTCTCAAAAATCGATCCATAGCTCCCTATGCGTGGAGTTGCAAGATATTAAAATTGCTCTCAGCTAGAGCTATTAAGCTTATGACCTTTCTAGTCAACCACACAATGCGATATTCAAAATGCGATATTCAAATGAGGACAAGGGCAAGAATGCCAATATCCCAAAGAATCAAATGAGATGCAATGCAATGCTATGCTATGAATGAAATATGCAAACTAAGCTATGAAAGTAAATATGCAAGTATTATAAATCCTCCTATTAAGCTATGTGAGATTAATCTATAGCAGAAAGAAAATCTAAACTATGAAAGCATAAACATGAAGCTACTATGCAAGAATGAAACTAAAAATAGAATGTAGATGCAAAAGCCAAGAATGCTTCAAATCTTCAAAGGCTCCAAAGTGACCTAGAAAACCTACATCATAACATTAGCATAAAAAAAATCTATATGAAAATGAAGAAGAGAGCTCTTCTTTTATAGGAAGTGAGAATCAACAGACGATGGAGATTAAGAGGCAAAAGATTCAATCAAGGGTAGGGCTTGAAGAAGGAGTAATCCATGTGCACAAATATCCTCCAATGAGAAAATAAGAGTTGAATTTTGTGTCCATATAAGACAAAAAGTGCTTTTTCTCTTTTTATAAAATAAGAATAATGCTTTATTTGTGCAACTTAGGATAAGAGGAAAAGTGGGGACTTTTTATTTAATAAAAGGAGATGAAATATTCCTTTTAATTAAATAAAGACTTAGGATAAAATGGCTAACCCAAGGCAAATAATTGAAAATGATGAAATAGGATTTGATCAAGGAATTTGATATAATTTTGAAAATGTTGATTCAGGAAATTGACAAATTGTTGAATGGGGGCCCAAAGTCTAGGTGACCATTTTAGGGTGCATACAGATATCACTAGGTGAATAACTATGACTTTGCCCCTAGCCATACAAGCAGATCATAGATACAAACACATATGGAAGCATCCAAAGGCATTATGAATCAAATATAGAATAAGGGTTAGATTAAATCCATAACATTTAAACCATCACATGATCAAGGTTATTCTCATAATTAAAATTCACAACTAAAGAAATGATCAAATATAATAATAGATGACAATAATCTTGATAACATACAATTCTAAAGCATATGAAGAGCATAATCATTATACAATCATAGGTTAGTTTAAATAGTCATAAGCATAAACCATTAAGGGTGGTGAAAACATATTCTTGAACAATAATAAGAACATACTATTCATATATCAAACATGACATAATCATCAAAGTATAATAATCATTGATAACAAGAACACCCACATAGTAGACACATATGTCTATCAGGTAGTCCTAACAAATAAGGTCCTAGAATACCATCAACATATAAGTAGACATGAGCACATATGAAAGAAGTAACTAAAAATATTGATGTTTCTATTATTGTCAAACTAGATTATGGTCAAGACAAAATGGATTAGACAAGCACCTCAGACACATTCAAACTTACATCAACAAAAGAAACATAAAGGTTCCTACAACATTTCCTAGATTCTAACAAGCATATCAAGGACATGGTAGGGTTTAGAGGGGTATTACATAATAGGTACCCTTTTTTATTATTTTGTTGAATGACAAACCACAACATAATTTTTTAATGAGATCCATACTTCCACAACCAAGTATAGTTGTTTATCAAACCTTGACCTGTAGGTTTTGAACCTATGAAAGATCTCTTATCCAAGATTATGGTATGGATTCCCTCTCTCTGACTTCTAATTATATTTTATAATAAAGATATTGTACATGCAATTGTGATGGTCATTAGAAAACCTATGGGTCCTTCTCACAAAGCGCTTGATAAAATATTTATTTTATTTGATTGGATTTGCATTAAAATGAATATGAATAAACTACTTCAAGGCTCAATGGAGATTAAATTAGGTAGCTTGAGTTAGATCCAACAAATTGATTATGAAGCTTTGCCCTTTTGATACCGTGCACCTCACAACTATGACCATCTCTAGAGGAACTAACCTAAGTTGGTGTTATGTCCTCACTTATTAAACTATCTAACCCTCAAAAAATTAAATGTCTAGAACCACATTAATATAATAATAAAGTATAACAACTTGAAATATTTGTACATTAAATTAAAAATACATATCTAATGAAGTAGTGCTTAATCCCTATATACGTAGATGTAATTAAATAAATAATATCACAAATTAGGCTCTTATGATAGGAAATTAACCGAATACAAATAATGATGTACAATTGATGTAATATCCAGGACATGATTTATGAAATATAATCAATTAGGCACTAAATGCCATCGACCCCATCAATCAATTATAAACTTGAGAGGAAAGAACATGGCTCAAGTGCTTTTTCACCCAACCTTAAAGCTTACACTTCCCCAAAATGATCAATGACATGAAAGATATCTATCCCTGCATAGAATGCCTAACAACTTGAAAATGAGAGCACTTTGATGCAACTCAACATCAAAAGACTCTCAAACATCTTTGTTGTTCTTGTCCTAAAGTTCAACATATTTGGATATGAATTCATAATTTTGTTAAGCCTTTTAGGCCTCAACCGAAGCTTCTTTGCATATGACATTATTAGGGGATTTTCATTCCCTTCGAGTATACTCAGAATTGACTTGATATTAGAGTGGAGATTTCTTCTAGCATTAAAAAATATAAATTTATTTTTTGTTATTGTTATTTTTCTCGTGATTGTGATTTTTTTCTTTACACTAAATAAATGATTGGTTCTAATGTTTTATTGTAGACTCAAGTGTATGCAAATAAAGTTACACTTGACGTTGCCTACTTATAAGTATTATTGGATTATTTAAGTAATACCCCTTGTGTTATTGCTAAGGTGCCTCTAACTCCTATTCCTTTTCAAGATTATTCTCCTCCTTGAGGGTGTCATCATGGACAAAGTTATTTTGCTTGTGGTACTTTAGAAGCCCATACTAAGGCTTTCCCTCCTACTGGGAGGGATTGGTAAGGTTGTTTCATGACCTACCTCTTGCAACTTTCCATCCCCACCACATGATGTTGGTGGCTTTACTTATGAAAGTAAAGCAACAAATGTTACAATGATAATAATGATTAAGAAACTAAATTATGTTGGAAACTTTAATACTCTTAGAAATTAATGACTTACCTATATAAACATTAGAGTTCCGATCAATTAAATTTTAATAAAGAAGTATGGACTCTATTAACTTATATTATATCATGCATGGGGAGCTCACTTATTTTTCTTTCTAGGACGTCTATCCTTTCAGGGAAAACCTTAGTAAAGTGAAGTCAGGAGCAAAGGATGCCTCCAGTCACACATAGTGCTTACCAACATGGATGGAGACCCAGAGGCGACCGTGTGGAAATAAAGGGAGATGAGCAGGCAGTTGAGGGAGTAGGTGACATGCAGGGCCCCCCTCATGTACCACCACCTAATCCCAATCAGGATATCCTGAATGCATTACAGAATTTGGTTGGTATTATTATGGATAGACTACCTTCAAGAGGTCAGTAGGCCAAGATCTGAGAGCGAAGGAGTCCCCCTCCTAGATGAGTAGAGGAGTAGGCAGTTCATGAGGGCAAGTCAGTGCACATGCCAGAGCCACCACCAATGGTAGTGCTGAGAGTACCTTGTGACATAGGGGACTTGATCAGAGACCTTATTAGACTATAGTCACCACCCTTTTCAAGATCCATGGCTGGGACAGAGGCAGAGGCTTGGCTTTTGAGCCTTGAGCGTTGCTTTGAGTTGTGTTCTTATGGGAGCAACCTTAAGGCACGTTTTACAGTACACATGTTGAGAGGGAACACTTCTACTTGGTGGAAGCAGGAGAAGGTTAAGAGTCATCTTACCATGGATACCCTCACATGAGAGATCTTCTTGAGGAGATTATAAGCCTGATATATGTCAGAGCATTTCAGACAGCATCCATTGACAAGTTTCTTAACTTAAAGCAAAGAGGTCTATTAGTAGCATAGTATGAGAGTAAGTTTCTTGAGATCCTTCCTTATGTAGATTACATGAAGGATGATAAACTCTAGGTCAACCACTTTATTAAGGGGTTGAACTATGCCATAGCTGACAGAGTGTGGATGGTACCCTCGGGAGATTTACGGGATATAGTTGAGAGGGCCATGATCATAGAGGAGATCCATAATAGGTCTCACAATGCCCGGGACCGGTCACAAAATTGGAATGCCACATCTCAGTCTTATAGTTTCCAGAAATCCCATTGGAAGAGAAATCAAAAGAACTAATCAAGATCTTCTAGGGCACCTCAATAGTAGCAACAATAGTCTCAGTAGAGTCCTCGACGAGACCAGGGAGCTCAAACTCAATAATCCAGAGGCAGCTTCAATGGATCCGATATGATAGGTGGATCACAGCAGTCTAGAACTCAAAGGGAGTTAGTTTCATGCTAGAGGACCATGTTATTCATGTGGTGCCATGGGGCACATTGCTAGAGATTTTCCTATGGGTCATCTAGTCGATAGTCAGATGATGACAGCTCCATAGTCCACTGTAGGTGACATGGGCAGGTCCCATTGGTATTTGCAATAGTTGATGACCGCCAGGTGGAGCATCAAGTCATGATTTTAGAGAGCACATGTGGAGTCAGACAGATAGATGACTTTGGAGCCCATGCGTATACTGGCTCACAAGACCCTGGCCCTTCGAGGTTGAGAGCTGGACCAGGTTAGGGTCCAATGGGATTGCTATGATGAGGTCACAACATATTGGGAGGACACAACACAGATGAGAGATCAGTACCCCCATCTATTTGATGAACTCCAAGAGGAAGTTCATGCCTAGGGGGGGAGGATGTGAGGTCCTACCCCAACCCATCTTAGCTCAACAATTATTTTGACCTTTGATTCATCTAGATGATACATTGATTTGAGACATTAGACCTATTTTGGATTATGACTTGCTATCATTAGACCTTATGTGATGATTGTTATTGATTTATATGATGATGATGTTAGTCGTACTCTTTATATGCTCGTATTGGCTTCATGCTTAACTTATGATATATGAATTCTGTATTCTGCATTTGTTACGTTATCTTACAAAATAGTAAATGTTGGTAGTATAATGGTTCAATGATTAACGTAGGGTTACATGCTTATGTGAAAATTGAATTAATATTTTGATACTTGAAGAATTAGGGTATAATGTGGATTATGTTATGATTCATGAAATGCAATTTATTTATATTTATCGAGTTTAGATGTTATTATTTCACTTTTGATATGATTATCAATGCAAGAGTTTATGAGGTACTGACATTGGAATTGAGTGTGTAGGAATATGGCCATGGTTGTAAATGCGGGAAAACAAGATGGATCTATGTGCAATCAATTTGAAACCAAGGCCAGCTCTAAGAAAAGAACGACCTCATTATAACGTGATTTTTATTTGTAAAAGTGATGCTTGTATGTATGTGGTTTTTAATATATGTAAATGCATTATTAGAAGTAAATTTTATTTTGTGTAAATATAAATGTAATTGTCCACTAGGCATGCCAAGTGTGTATTGTGATGTGTACTTTTGTGAGGTGTCACTTGACACTACTGTGATGATATGGCATGCTTGAGTGGAATGTGGACCCCACCCTTTCCTTAGATTTGTCTTGTGTATCCCTAGGCTAGGTTGGTGGTTTAGGGAACCAATGTTTTATGTCATCATTATTCTATTTTCGGATGCAAGCTTAACTAGGGTTTTTGAAAGGTTATGTGGAGTCCCAAGGTGTAGTTAAGGATGGTTTTTTAGTGCCCCAAGTCTAGTACATGGGTTAGGGGGCCTATTTTCATCATTTCCACTTCCCTAGGATTTTGTCTCTCTAAATGGGCCACCTTTGGTAATGATGAAAATGGTAATGTTCTCTACGTTGCCTCACTTTCCCATGTGTTGAATTGCATCCCTTTTACATATCAAGGGAAAGTGTCATGTTAACTAGAATCTAGAAACATAATTTGCTTTGGGATGAGGGAATGAGAGAGGAATATTTTGAGAGTCTTTAGGAAATGGAGGTTGGGTAATTAGACACTAGATCTTGTCTATGCTAGTTTTGGTGGAGTTAGTAAGAAAATGACTTGAGAGATTTGCTAGTGGTTTGGAGAAAGGAAGCAAGCTAGGAATCAATGGAAAGCTCTACTACAAACCTCCATTGCCATTTCTTAGGAGAAAGGTGGGTGGTTCTATCATGTGTATGCTTGTGTAATTGCCTTGAGAAGATGAAACTTGTGTGGATCTTGTAATTGTTGCATCTTAAGTGTGGATCTTGTAATGTGTAGATTAATTGTGTTTTTGTGACCTTATTTTTTTTCCATCTTGTTTTACAAAATGTTTATGGGTGTGCAAGATACTCCTGATCCTTGGGAGGATTAGAGGATTGTCTTGGGGTGAAGGGCTTAGTTGGGAATTCTATATGTATGAGAGCTTGGATGTATGGGCATCCTTGAGGGCCTTCTTATGTTTTTGTTTGGGGGCCACAAGAGATGTGTTGATGCTCTTGGTGTTGAGTTGTATGTTGGAAGGAGCCTTGTGAAGGCATGTAAGACATATATGGAAATTATTATTTTTGTATAAGTAAGGTGTCTCCATATAAGAAGTTTCCACCTTCACCCATTCAAGAGTCTAATTTTGATCCTATGTGCAAGCTTGGGAAGGGAGTCAAATGTGCTTGTTCTTGTACCAATTTGTGAATGTATGGTTTTTTTTGGTGAATTGCATGTTTGTTACCTATCCACTCTTATTTCCCCTAGCTTGGGGGTGGCCATGAAATGGCCTAGGCTAGGAGGTGAGCCTCCATGGTTATGTGGATGATGTTTTAGTGTTGCAGATTTTGTTACTTGGTGAAAGATGGAATTCAAGATTGAAGTTAAAAGTTAATTTATGATGAAGCTATGAAAGTGCTAAGTCTAGAAGGAAATGGTGAATATTCTCTCCCTCTTATGCATGATTATATGAAAGTAGTTGTTGAATATTGTTAAGGGAAAAATTAGTTTGTATACTTGAATTCAGTGGACCTTTTAATGCAACATGGAATATTTAGTTAGTATTTCTGTTTGGGTCAAATGTTGATGCCCTTATAAAAGAAAGATATTTGTAAATAAGAATAATCCTTTATGTATACTCAGCCGATATTATTATTTACTATTTTGTGAAATTAAAATAAGATTGGATTTATGAATTTTCATGTCAAGAAATTACAATTCCTCAATTTTTTAATTGTGGAAATTGTTAATCCTTTAT
>BSBK01002562.1:652500-962500 GCA_027943335.1 Chamaecyparis obtusa | reverse complement strand
AGAACTCCCAAAGAAAACTCTGTAATCTTCATCTTCTCCCTCAACCTGCAAGTAAACAAATGTGAAATATTAGGGTTTCAAAGAATTTGAATATGACTCCAAACCCTAATTTTGAATTAGGGCTTGGTGTGCCATTAGATTATGTTTTCTTATTTATCTTTTGATTTTCTTTTATATGAGATTAAACTATAGCTTAGTGTATTTTTTGTAGGGTGGAAATTTATTCTTGGCAAATGTATGTATGAGTTCAATTAGCTAGTGATTTATTTTATTTATTGTTTCTAGATAGTTTCATAACAAATTTCATTATTGATATTCTTTCTCAGTGTGACTATTGTTAGGAAATTTAATTGATAAACATAAAAATTCTTTCCTTGCAAATGTTTATTTTCTTTTTAATAATTAGACAATAATAATAATATTAATGATGGTGATATTTTAAAATTTAAACGAATTTTCGAATTGTTTAACTTTGTAATTTTAGGATTAAGTAGCCATTACTTTAACACTAAATTATGCGAACTTTAATAATAGCGAACTATAAAATTAATGTTCTATTAATTGGACATTTTAGTCTTATTAAATCAATGCTCTTTTTTTTTTTTAAATAGAACAAATTTTGGGAACATTATTGGATATAATTCTTAGACAATACATATTATTTTTCATCCCCTTTGGTAGTTGGGTTTTAGACATCATTCAGACTAAAATGATAAATAAATAAATAATTATGTGGTTAGACTATTAAGATTCTCAGGGCTAAGCCATATTAACCTAAAGACTAACTCGAAATATTTCGGGAGATGTTTTTTTTCCCTCTTTTATAACTTATTCCCTAGTGCCTAATGTACTCCATCGTGTAGGGGATGAAGGCATGCCAACACATGCCTTATGTTCCCTCATGTGACATTGAGAGACTATCCCATGTGAGCTGATGAAGGGTGCTCCCCTTAATACCACAAACACATAACAGAAACAAAGAAACAACAACAATTTGCAAGAACAGAAAATTGGCTTCTTATTATCTCCACAAATGTGCAATTCCAAACTTTCAGAATTATAATATGCAAAACCACATGGGTATTCCCTTTACAATATTCTGTAGGACAAAGCTTCGAATTAATACCCAGATCTACTACCCAGAACTTCCCTAGACAGCACTACGGGCCTTCTTTATATAGTCATTTCGCCCAAGAAGGTTCCAGAAATTTAGCCCTTATGACCAACCAGACTTAGAATTATTTTATTTTTCAATTTATTACATAAAATTCAGCTCAAAATAACTTTTGAAACCCAAACAGAAATTTTGAAGGAAAATTATTTTTTGCCATTTGAGGTGGTCTGACTTCCAGAGACCATAAGTCATCACCAGTTGACCCGATTGACTATTATAACCCCATTTCGGAAATGCCACGAAGTGCTCTATAGGTCTACCTTGTGCAAGCACCCGTCACCAAAAATTTTGACCTCATTCAGGGCCTCTAAAGCTTTCAAAACTGAGTTCAAAGTTTCTATACCCTGCTGCCAATACCGAAAATCTTCAATATCTTCAAAACTAGACCTGATCTAGCCATGAAACTTTACTGGCAGACTGATATGACTGAGATGAACCTCCACATGCAAAATCAGAACATTCCAAGATCGTATGACCAACTTACTAAAAATAGTCCAACAGATAGCCCTTATTGAATACAAAAATAGAAATATTTTTGGGTGATGCAAGATTGCTCTTACACCCTGGATGCTCCTACATCAGACACCTGGGTAATTTGAGAAGTGACCTTGTCACGACTCAGGTGTGCAGATGAAAACCAAGATGGTTAACCTCCTCCTTTGTCAACCATGATGAATCTTCAACAGGTCGTCCTTTCCACTGGACCAGATATTCTCCATATGTCTTATTCCTTGTGCTTCTGCCAACACGACTGTCCAATATGTCTTCAATCTCCTTGGTATCTGAACTACTTGCTGGAATACTCCACTGTGCCGTTGTGATCTCATCTTCAACACTTCCTTCATGATACTCTATCAAATCTAAAATGTTAAACACTAGTGAAATATTCAACTCACTAGGCAACTCTACCTCATATGCATTTCCTGAATCATGCTTCTTCAGTATCTTACATGGTCCAAACTTCTTCATTTTCAGCTTGTTATATGTACCAACTGGAAACTGCTCCTTCCACAAATGAACCATGACTTCATCCCCCACTTGAAATTCCTTATGCCTCATTTTCTCATCTGCCTTAGCCTTATACTGTGCATTCATCTTGGTAATGCACTTCCTCACCTCGCCATGGATGTTCTACAAATGTTTTGCAAAATCCTCAGCTTCAGCACTACTTATTTCTCCTTTATCTATCTTTCTTAATTCAGATGCATTTCTTGGACTACTTCCATATACAATCTGGAATGGTGATTTACTAGTGCTCCTGTTGACAGAATTATTGTATGCAAATTCTACCTGTGGTAAAATCAAATCCCATCCTGTTGGCTTGTCTCCAACCAAACATCTTAGCAAATTTCCCAAACTTCTATTCACCACCTCCGTCTGTCCATCAGTTTGTGGATGATGCGATGAACTGAACTTCAAATCTATCTTCAACTTTTTCCACAATGTACGCCAGAAATATCCAACAAACTTAGTGTCTCAATCTGAAACTATGGTATTTGGCAAACCATGTAGTCTCACCACTTTTCTGAAAAACAATTCTGCTATATGAACAACATCACTAGTCTTCTTGCAGGGAATGAAATGTGCCATCTTCAAAAAATCTATCAACTACCACAAAGATTGAATCATGTCCCCGTTGAGTCCTTGGTAAACCAAGAACAAAGTCCATACTGATATCCTCCCAAGGCTTCTCTGGTATAGGTAATGGCTAATACAACCCTGTATTTTGCTTCACTCCTTTCGCCATCTAACATACTCTGCAACTCTGTACAAACTTCTTCACATCTTGCTGCAACTGTGGCCAATAATAATTCTCACTAACCAAAGCAAGGGTTTTATCATGACCAAAATGTCCAGCCAATCCTCCACTATGCTTCTCTTTAATGAGATTCTCCCTCATAGAACTTCCTGGAATGCACAACTGACTCCCTCTGAATAGCATATCATCCTGGATGATGAAATCCAACCATTTCATCCTGTCTACAGTAACAAGTTCTGTAAAAGCTTTCCAAGTTTCACCAAAATCAGGATCCTCTGGATACAAATTCTTGAGTTCCTTGAACCCAACCACCTCAATCTGCATCTTTGTCAGCAATAGTTGCCTTCTGCTAAGCGCATCTGCAACCCTGTTAGACTTTGCACTTTTGTGTTTCAAAACAAATGTATAACTCTGCAAAAACTCAACCCATTTCAAATGCCTTTGATTCAACTTTCCTTGACTATTCAAATATTGCAAAGCTTGATGATCAGTATACAAAACAAACTCTTTAGGAAGTAGATAGTGTCTCCACTTCTTCAATGCCTAAACTATAGCATAAAATTCTTGATCACAAATAGAATATTTTCTCTTGGTATCATTTAACTTCTCACTAAAATAAGCAATAGGTTTACCTTCTTGGCTCATAACAGCTCCTATTGCAGTACCACTAGCATCATAGTCTACTTGAAACACCTTATTAAAATCTAAAAGTGCTAAAACAGGTTGTTTTGTAACCTTTTGTTTCAACAATTTAAAACTCTTATCTGCCCCATTAGTCCACTTGAACTCTTTTCTATCCCCTCTCATTGTTTCAGTCAAGGGTCCATAAATATTGCTAAAATTTCTAATAAACTTTCTGTAAAAGCTAGGCAAACCATGAAAAGACCTTACCTCAGTAGCATTCCTTGGAGTAGGCCATTCAAGGATAGCCTGTACCTTCTCTGGGTCCATTTTTAGACCTTCTGCTAAAACTACAAATCCCAAATACACTAACTCTTTCTTCACAAAACTGCACTTCTTCAAATCAATCAACAATTTCTCATCTCTTAACTTCTCAAACACCATACGAATATGCATCATATGCTCTTCCAATGTCTTACTAAAGATCAAAATATCATCTAGGTACACAATGACAAATTTACCCAGAAATTCCTTCAAAACTTCATTCATGAGCTACATGAAAGTGCTTGGTGCATTGGTTAGCCCAAAAGGTGTGACTAACCACTCATACAATCCTTCCTTTGTCTTGAAGGTAGTCTTTCATTCATGTCCTTCTCTGATCTGAATCTGATGATATCCACTCTTTAGATCTATCTTTGAGAAATACATAGCTCCACTCAAATAGTCCATAATATCATCCATTCGTGGCAATGGAAACCTGTACTTGATTGTGATCTTGTTTATTGCTCTGGAATCTGTACACATCCTCCATTCTCCATTCTTCTTTGGTGCTAATATTGCTGGTACATCACATGGACTTAGGCTCTTCTGAATCAATCCCTTTTGTAACAACTCATGTACTTGTCTATTCAACTCTTCACTTTCTGCTGGTGTCATCCTGTGTGCTGCCTTGTTTGGCAAACTAGCTCCTAGAATCAAATCCATCTGATGACTGATCTTCCTTACCGATGGTAGTCCATCAGGTACATTATCAGATATAATATCCTAAAACTTATTCAACAAATCTGCAACCTCTACAGGTACGTCCTCTACTTCCTCTTTACCAGCTTTTGGAATTAAAGCAAAACACACATGCTCATGCCTCATACCATCTAGAAATTTTCTTCCATCAGCAAAAGTTATTATCGCATTACCACATACCTTTTCTTCGGTCTCCTTCAATGGCTTTAGCTTATGTTGCACTCCATCCTTTGTCAAGGAATAGGTATTCGCATGCCCATCGTGTACAGTGCATCTATCAAACTGCCATGGCCTACCCAACAACATGTGACATGCATCCATAGGTATGATATCACATAGTACCTCATCATGGTACCCGTCAATCTTGAACTTTACTAGGCACTGTTCACTAACCATGACCTTGTGGTCATCCTACACCCAGGCAATCCGATATGGATGTGGGTGTTTCTGTCTCTTGAGCTTGAACTTTGTCACCATCTCTTCTGACACCAAATTGTCAGTGCTTCCACTATCAATAATCACATCACAACATTTACCCTCACACTTGCATCTAGTGCGAAATAGGCTCCTCCTTTGTTCAGGTTCATCCTCACCACTCAGCAGGACTCTTCTGTTAATCAACGTTTCTCCTCTTTCAATATCTTCAGAATTTGATGATCTGGCATCTTCATCTACATGTGCAACTCTGGCCTGGCCTTCATTCCTCCTATTTGTCCTTCCTTGGCATTGAGGACATTCAAATGCCCTATGACCTTCTTCTCCACAGTGAAAACATGTTCCACGGAAGCCTCCTCTTCCTGAACCTTGTCCTCTTCCTCTTCCTCTTTGATCTTGGAAATGATTGAAATTATTTCCTCTCTAATTTTGACTACTAGTGGCCTCATCCTTCTTTTTCAGATCTTCATTTTGGCCTCCATATGACCGTCCACTAGATCGTCCACCGTGACCTCTTCCATTTTGTCTGCTCTCAAACTTCTTGTTCAACTTTTCCTCTACTTTTAGGGCAAACTGGTATGCCTCTTCAATACTGTTCATTCAAACCAGATTCAGCTCCTCCTAAATACTTGGCCTCAACCCATTAAGGTAACGAGCAACTTTCTCTTTATCAGCTTCCGCATGACCTGTTCTGATGAGGATTCGATAGAACTCCTCTGTATACTCCTGAACAGATCATCCCGCTTGCTTCAAACTTTGCATTTTCTTTAGTAGGTCAAGCTCATAATCAACAGGGATGAACTGTCACTTCAATTTATCCACCATCCGATCCCATCTTGTGATTTTATGTTTCCCCCTTCTATTTCGCTCCAATTGAATCTCTTACCACCAGATCTTCGCATGACCTTTCAGTTTGTTCTTCACGAATTTGACCTTATCAGGATCCTCAATATCTTCATACTCAAAATATTCTTCACATTCATTGATCCAGTCGATCAATTCTTTTGGGTTAAGATTTCCTGATAATGCAGGAACCTCAATCTTAGGTCTTTTTCTGATCTTGGAAATGGCTCGAAAAAGTCTTTCTTCCTCCTGGTTCATAACTTCGACTTCTCCTTCTTGATCTTCTTCTTTGGCTTCATCCTCGCTTTTGTCTTTGCCATTAAGATTCATTCCTCTGCGAATCTCCTCTTGCAATGCTCGCACTTGTCTCTGGAGCACTCTAATCTCAGGTGTTACAACACCAACTCTTTCGCCACGTTCCCTTTGTGGAGGCATTTTCACGATGTGGACTGAAACCCTAACCACGGTCTTGGTGCAAATTACCTCACAGTCGGCGATCTGTTTACACACTCAGGAACTCCCGCTCTGATACCACTTGATGAAGGGTGCTCCCCTTAATACCACAAACACATAACAAAAACATAGAAACAACAACAATTTGTAAGAACAAAAAATTGGCTTCTTATTATCTCCACAAATGTGGAATTCCAAACTTTCAGAATTACAATATGCAAAGTCACATGGGCATTCCCTTTATAATATTCTGTAGGACAAAGCCTCGAATTGTTACCCAGATCTACTACCCAGAATTGCCCTAAACAACACTACGGGCCTTCTTTATATATGCATTTTCCATTGCCCGAGAAGGTTCCAGAAATTTAGCTCTTAGGGCCGACTAGACTTAGAATTATTTTATTTTTCAATTTATTACATCAAAGTCGGCTCAAAATAACTTTTGAAACCCGAACATAAATTTTGAAGGAAAATTATTTTTCGCCATTTGAGGTGGTCTGACTTCCGGAGACCATAAGTCATCACCAGTTGACCCGATTGACTATTATAACCCCATTTTGGAAATGCCACGAAACGCTCTATAGGCCTACTTTGTGCACGTGCCCATCACCAAAATTTTTGACCTCATTCGGGGCCTCTAAAGCCTTCAAAACTGAGTTCAAAGTTTCTGTACCTTGCTGCCAATACCGAAAATCTTCAATATCTTCAAAACTAGATCTGATCTAACCATGAAACTTTACTGGCAGGCTGATATGACTGAGATGAACTTCCACATGCAAAATCAGAACATTTCGAGATCGTATGACCAACTTACGAAAAATAGAAAGTTTCCACAAATAGCAGCTCTCCAACATAGATAATACTGTTGCTGTAGTGTTTTAAAAAAATATGTTTGAAATTTAATAAAGTAAAATACATGATATAAAAAAAAGAATTAAATAAAATTAGGAATTTATTAAATTTATAAAAAAAAATAACAAAAAAAATGAAAATAAAAAATTGGGGGTTCGGCTATGTCGAAACCCCCCCTCCTCATTCCTCCCACGCATAGCAGTGCGAGCTAAGGGAGGCACTATGCTCTCCACATCGGTGGGTGTGGGAGCACAACCCCTCTGTCACCACTAGTGGTGGCGATAGGGGTTTGCAGCCTGTCGTCCACCACTAGTAGGTGGTGGAGGAGCTGTGTTCCCATACCCGTGGGTGTGGAGTGCACAGTGCCTCCACAAGCGGGCTTGGGGATGACCTTCTTAGGCGGGCATGGAGTGGCTACTGAGTTGTGGAACAACCGACAGATTCGCTTCTTCTTTTTTTTGTGTGTGTACATTGCGTTTCAAAAAATAAAAATAAAAAAATCAAAGAAATATCTAATCTCGTATGCATTAAAATAAATTTGTAGACTTATATTAAGAAGCTAGATCTAATTATATAAATAAAAATAAGGGCAACAAACCCTAGCTGCATGAATTTCTTAGGAAGATAATAGAATGAGATTCTAAGAGAAGAAACATCACCCAGATCTGAAATATGAAGAAGGAGATAATCTCTGTGGATCAAAATGAAAAGCCCTCCATTCTGTATTCAGATTTATTTTCAAATGAAAATAGGTGTGAATATGCACACCATGTGTGTGCATATTCACACACGTTCTCATATGAGAACTCCCAAAGAAAACTCTGTAATCTTCATCTTCTCCCTCAACCTACAAGTGAACAAATGTGAAATATTAGGGTTTCAAAGAATTTTAATATGACCCCAAACCCTAATTTCGAATTAGGGCTTGGTGTGCCATTAGATTATGTTTTCTTATTTATCTCTTGTTTTTCTTTTATATGAGATTAAACTATAGCTTTGTGTATTTTTTGTAGGGTGGAAATTTCTTCTTGGCAAATGTATGTCTGAGTTTAATTAGCTAGTGATTTATTTTATTTATTGTTTCTAGATAGTTTCATAACAAATTTCATTATTGAGATTCTTTCTCAATGTGACTATTGTTAGAAAATTTAATTGATAAACATACAAATTCTTTCCTTGCAAATGCTTATTTTCTTTTTAATATTTAGACAATAATAATAATATTAATGATGGTGATATTTTAAAATTTAAACGAATTTTCAAATTGTTTAACTTTGTAATTTTAGGATTAAGTAGCCATTACTTTAACACTAAATTGTGTGAACTTTAATAATAGCGAACTATAAAATTAATGTTCTATTAATTGGACTTTTTAGTCTTATTGAATCAATGCTTTTTTTTTTTTAAATAGAACAAATTTTGGGAACATTATTGGATATAATTCTTAGACAATACATATTATTTTTCATCCCCTTTGGTAGTTGGGTTTTAGACATCATCCAGACTAAAATGATAAATAAATAAATAATTATGTGGTTAGACTATTAAGATTCTCAGGGCTAAGCCATATTAACCTAAAGACTAACTCGGAATATTTAGGGAGATGTTTTTTTTCCCTCTTTTATAACTTATTCCCTAGCACCTAATGTACTCCGCCGTGTAGGGGATGAAGGCATGCCAACACATGCCTTATGTTCCCTCATGTGACGTTGATAGACTATCCCACGTGAACTGATGAAGGGTGCTCCCCTTAATACCACAAACACATAACAGAAACAAAGAAATGACAACAATTTGCAAGAACAAAAAATTGGCTTCTTATTATCTCCACAAATGTGGAATTCCAAACTTTTAGAATTACAATATGCAAAGCCACATGGGTATTCCCTTTACAATATTCTGTAGGACAAAGCCTCGAATTGTTACCCAGAACTGCCCTAGATAGCACTACGGGCCTTCTTTATATAGGCATTTTCCACCGCCCGAGAAGGTTCCAGAAATTTAGCCCTTAGGGCTTACCAGACTTAGAATTATTTTATTTTTCAATTTATTACATCAAAGTCGGCTCAAAATAACTTTTGAAACCCGAACGTAAATTTTGAAAGAAAATTATTTTTTGCCATTTGAGGTGGTCCGACTTCTGGAGACCATAAGTCATCACCAGTTGACCTGATTGACTATTATAACCCCATTTTGGAAACACCACGAAGCGCTCTACAGGCTTGCCCCATGCAAGCGCCCATCACCAAAATTTTTAACCTCATCCGGGGCCTCTAAAGCCTTCAAAACTGAGTTTAAAGTTTCTGTACCCTGCTGCCAATACCGAAAATCTTCAATATTTCAGAACTAGACCTGATCTAGCCATGAAACTTTACTGGCAGACTGATATGACTGAGATGAACCTCCACATGCAAAATCAGAACATTCCAAGATCGTATGACCAACTTACTAAAAATAGCAAGTTTCCACAAATAACAACTCTCCAATAGATAGCTCTTATTGAATACAAAAATAGAAATATTTTTGGGTGATGCAAGATTGCTCTTACACCCTGGATGCTCCTGCATCATGAGCTATCATTTCCAAAGCTTCGCATCAATGAGTTTGGGTGTAACCTAGTTTTTCGTAATGTGTTCGTTTAAGTGTTTTAATTTTTTTTGTTTTGTTTTTGTTGTTGTTGTGTTTTTGTCTGTTAATTTTGGGCATTACATTCTGCATAAAACAACTTGAGGTCTAGAGGCAAAATTACCCCTATAAACCCTACTCGTGATCATGGGATCACACAGGTCAATGGAATTGAGTCATTGTCTTTCACCACACTCTCCAATTATAGTCTATCCAATAATATTACCTTTTGCCCTCTAGGGGAGGAGTACCTATTGTAAATCACGTTCCAATAACCATTCACATGTACCGAGAATCAATCATTTTCACATGTACCAATAGCCGATCATTTTCACATGTATTAATAGCTGATCATTTTTTGACCCAATAATAAATTTTACATGTACTAATAGTTGATCATTTTCACATGTACCAATAGCCAGTCATTTTTTGACCTAGAAATAAGTTTCACATGTACCAATAACTGCCCATTCCCTAGCTTTTTTAGCCCATTTATGCACAACTACTGGAACATTTGTCCACAAGCACTTTTAACTTTGAGTGGACAATTATTGAAACATCTTCAAATAGGTATTGGGCAACACTTTGAAATGACCACTTTTTAACCCCTTCGCGCATATCAAATCCTATAGTGTGCATCATTAATACCTAAAAGCCAAAACACTAGCTACAAATAGTTAGGTCACATATGATTTTCTTTTTTGTCAAAATCCAATAACACATGGTTCCATGAGGGAGCTTAAGCTCTATTTTTAAGGAGCTGGAGGTCCCATGAGAATTATTTTTTTGAGCTACATGATTAATTGGAATTTCTTGCTGGAAATAAGGTCCCCTACTTTTTAGATCTCAAAATTTGAATAGGTGATAATAAGGTGGGACTGGAAATTGGCCCACCAGCTTAAGAGATTTTTTCTCCCACATGTCAAATTTTTGTGGTTTGCTTTCCCACCCAAAAGAATCAAAAATAAAATTAAGAAGAAAAATGAAATTTTACCATTTTTTATGTTACACTATAAAATTTATGAGACCCTTAAGACTGAAATGCTCTACAAATTGAGACTACTTAACTTTAAATATTCCTATAAATTCTGAGCAGCCATAGCTGTATTTTAAGGAAGCCCCTCGTGAGAGCCCAGCCTAAACCATCTAAAATCTGAGATACCCGAAATTAGCTATAACCACAACTGGTTCGCTTCCCCTACTGTTTTGTTTCACATACTCTTAACTAAAACCAGCGAATCGATAAAATAAAAAGCAAAGCTACCCGTTGCAGGGTCGACTCGAGAAGCGTACTCCTCACTTTAATTTTTCTGTGTGTAGGTAGTTACACCGTTGACAGTAACAGGACTATTGGCATGGATTCTGAAGATCCCTCCTCTGCTAACGCGGTCGACCAAATCGGTACTTTTAATGGACGCTTATGTTTTTAGTATTTGTTAATATTACATACCTCTGGTTTGGATCAATTTCTTATATATCTTGTTCAGAACATGTCGGTCCGTTGGTTTAAGGTTTAGAGACTTACAATCTCAGTAGACTTATCCCAGTAGGGTTTTGATTTTTTGTCACCGCAAATGTGAAGAGAATAGTTGAATAATGATCTCTTCTTTTTAATTCTATTTCTCTTAAGATGTTTTATGTCTTTTCTTCGTTGGTTTCGATCTTTCTCTGGGATATTTGTTTCTTCCATTTTGGTCGAAGAAGGAAAAATAGCCAGAGTATCATAATCATAGTTGGGAACATTAATTTTTCTTTAAATTAGAGTTAACTGTAACCTCTGCCTGTGCAGTTTCCGATGATGATGAAATAGACTACAGCGTCAAACCAGAATTTTACGACCCATGTAGTGACGATAAGGATGAAGCCTGGTCGGAGCGTAGAAGGAAAGGCAGGAGCTCTGATGCAATACTCAGCTGCCCGGCTTGCTTTACAACTCTCTGTATCGACTGTCAAAGGTTCAAGTGCAAACAAAAGTTTTTGGCCATTGGTTCCATTTAGTAATTTTTATTAGTCTTTTCGTATGTTACAGTTTCTTTCAATGTAATGGACGGGGGCAAGGTCTCCAGAGAACAAGCAGTTTACCTTGTAATTCGAAATTCATTCTAGTGCTTCCTTTGTTTTTTTCTCATGGGTGAGGAGGTTCCTCCATGTGGTTTGTTGGGGTAATTTCTAGGTTTTTCTGAGAAGTTTCACTTTTAGTCCTGCTAACATCCGAATCCTGCTTATGTATCAATTATTTTACGACTCTGCAAGAAATTGTCCATTTAAAGAAAAAGTGTCAAGTTCACCAGGTGCAAAAATGTCTTCATATCCTTGCCCTAGGTCTTTTTGTCCTCGATAGGGGCGTTATCTTTGAAAATATCCTAAGTGTGCCCTAGGTCTTCATGTTTTCATGTTACTTTTTGACATTGTAACACCGGTGCTTGGGTACGCTGGGACGTTGGGACGAGTTTTCCGGGACGGGGGGACAGAGGGCCTCAATTTCAGGACAGCGAGGGAACGGCGGGGGGACGACAGCGGGGGGCGAGGGGGCAAGGGGGTGTTGTATACTATACATATATAGAACTTGAAATTAGCTATGAAATGATGTTTCAATGACATACCAAATTGAAATATTTGAACATAGCAAAATTGTAACACGAACAAGAACCATTGATCATTCAACATAGTAACATAGTACATACCCAATAGTAACATTCACAAATCAAAATTCAAATAGAAATTCAAGTATCTGTCCTGCCGGCGGTGTGGTTGTGGAATGCGGAGGTGTGTCATGTCCCCATTTTGGCTGACCTCTTTTAGCGTGCCAGATTTGCCTATCATCGACTCTCGTAGGCAAATGGTGTGGAGAGAGAGTCAATTTTGCGATTCAGATGGTCATATTTGCTCTAGAAGAAGTGTTATGAGATTATATTTTATTATTATGTGTTAGCGGGGCCCACTTGTTATAATTTTAAGTTGAGATTGCACTTTTTTATATTATAAAGTTACTTTATTATAAAGTGCATTATAATGAGATTTTATAAAGGATTTTTCTAGAAGTTCTAGCAACTTCTTAGAAAAAGTGAATAAATAGAGGGCTGGGCCTCTCATTTGGACATGCTTGTTTTTGATATCTCTTCTACTTCTTCATTGTGAAGACATTTGTGGTCTTTGGATCTGCAAATCAGTATTCAGTCTTTGGGAACGAATCACTCCCTTGGATTGGCAACTTTGAGGGTGTGAAATATCACTTGAATTGTTGCAATTGAGGAGTTGGTATTCAGCCATCTCACTTGGGCTTCATTGAGATTCAGATTTTAAGGGTTTCATACAGAGGAAATAAGGGTTTAATTTGTGCCCTAGCAGCAGTGAATCGATTGGCAAGGGTTTGAAGACAATTTTGCATATTTTTCAGACTGCCAGTCCAGGGTTTTGGACCCACGTTTTTGCTCATAGTTCATGATTGCATTGGAGGTTGATTTTATAATTTGGTAGGGCTATTATACTGCCCTAGGCGCCCCTTTTCACCAATTTTTGGGAGGCCAAAACATTAGCAATTATTTTATATAGCTGACGCCCTAGCTGTACTGTGTACGGCCTGCCTGTTGGAGCTGCAACTTGGGGTTGGTGACCAGTTTTGGAGCGGTCAAGGCATCTTTCAGCAGTGGTCTTCATCAACAAAAAATCAGGTCTTCAAGGGGGCTTCGAATCAGGTTCTCTTTGCATTGAAAGTGTATGTTGAATTTATGTAAACTGCTGTGCACAGTCACTGTCATTTTATTGGCAATTGAACAATTCCAGAATTTGTTGTTGATTGGTTTAATGTTATGGGGTATGATGTTCAATGCATACACAAGGGTTCCATTTAATACATTTGCATATTCAGGACAGTCATTAAAACTGATATAAAATAGCATGATTGGGTGTTACACAGTCAGCATTGTTATAGCATTATTTTCAGTCATAAATATCTGTTGTCAAAATCAGTTATCTGCCCTCCAAATCTGATCAGTGATAATCTTATAGCATTGTAGTGGATCATGATGTAAACTGATATTGAAATCGGGTATTACATAGTTGGACAGTCCATGTAAACTGATAACCTATTTCAGACATTGAAGTTCATATTATTATATGCACAGTTCAGTACACCAGTTGTTAATCAGATTGACATTACATAGACAAGGGGTTGATTGCATAGTTATGACAGTCATGTCAAATCTGCAATAACATAGCAGTCAATAGTATTCAGTCCATGTGTGCACAGTTCCTTATTGCAATCAGTTCTGTTTGCTGCTATAAAATCTGAATTGCATCCTTTGATTGGACTTCATATTTGAGATTCATATGCATTAGATTGGAAGTGGTTATAATCTTGAGTTGTTGTTCATATAGTATTGGCATCATATGTTATGGATTTGTTGTACAACAATTAGTCACATTGCAGCCCTATTCCGTTACATGCCAACTGTTTGACAAAATTTCCAAGTTCAGTTTTGAGAGTTTCAGTGACCTTAGAGTAAAGGTCATTATAGTGGTATCAGAGCGGTTTTCTTGCCATCCTGTTGGGTAAGAACCGATTTGCATGAGTGACCAGCACTCGATTTGATTGCAAAATGGAAAGGAAGAGGTACTCTACATGGTCAGTTAACCGTCCTACACGGCCTACCTTCTTGAATGAGGAACCACAAAGCAGCAAAAAAAGTAATCATTTAGACACTTGGGTTGAAATCAAGAGGGAACTTGATAATCTTAAGAGATTAAGCCAGGACATGTCTGACATGACTGAACAATGGTATAAGCGCTACAGGTCGTCTTGCAGAAGAGGTGATAAGAGATCTGCTGATACAGTTACCAGAAACCTTCATGAGGATTTTGAGAAACAAGTTACCATTCCGATAGATGTTTCAGTTTCTATTCAGCCACAGGAGGAAGTGGTGAAGGACACTATGCAGATTGATAGTAACTGTCAACTTGGTACTCAAGTTGAGACAGTCGTATACAGGTTGCTTGAGAGTGATGTCATAGGTACTCAGGATGGTTTGGTCACAACAGGTAGTGATTATAGCATAGTGAGTTCGGATGATGATTATGAGGATTCTGTTGTGCACGATGGTGAGATACCTGGTAAAGATGAGCAGACATTGAGCATTCATGACTTTGCTGAGAGAGAGTACCAGGTATAGTTAGATGCTTCATCACATGAGGTTGAGGTTGGTAGCACTTCACATGAATTGTCCAGCCAACTGAAGATGAATGAAGATAGTATTGTGTCTACATTATCTCATCATGACAGGATGCGGGATATGATAGAGGATCACATCCAGATGATTCAGTTACAGGACAGACGTAAGGGAGTTCAGGTAGAGTCTTCTTGTGTTGACTTCCAGGCGATCAGGGAAGGAATGGGAGCGATGAAGATGAGTTATTTACGTTTTCTTTCAGATCGTGACCATCTTCTTAGCCTTGCCAGAGACCATTAGATGCCTTGAGGAGGAAGGAGGAGGAAGTTGGCAGGATTTCTCGAGAGTTCGAGGACACTCGAGCCTTTTTGTTGAGTACTCCATTGGCATTACAGGACTTGGAGAGACATGCTGATTTGATACAGGGATACATCACAGGCACACCAGATTGTGTTATTGACACTGATAGTGATTGCGGTACGGTTGATCCTGATGATGTTACAGTGATCGAGGATAGTACAGTTGATCAGAGTGGTGCAGCGGAGAGACATGTGGATGAGCATGGCGTGGAGTTGAGTTTAGTTTCATCTTGTACACCTGATACTCAGCTTTCTGCGACAGGTGGATCACTGGTGGTTGTTGATAGTTGTGGGAGTACACCTTTCATTCATATCCAGGATTCAGGGACAGTATCAGACGGGTATGTCGAGTTAGTTGGTATTAGTCATATTACTCAGGTGAGGAGTTTGCTTGAGTTGCCAGCTGATTCTAGTTTACGGATATGGACTCGGGATTTTTATCTTGGAGTTTGGGATTCTGTTGACTGGGAATCTTTATCCTTTCTTGGTAGCAGTGGTTGTTTGAGTGCTATCATGGATTTGCTTAGCAGATTATACGGTGTTGTTCTCATTCATACCAGCAGCTTACCAGATGCTAGTATTAGTTTTTATACACCGGTATTGGGGGTTGTGTGCTTTTCCAGTCGACCACTCAGGATACAGTGGGCTTGTGATGAGTCAAGCACATTTGAGATGTTAGTGTTTACAGGTGAGTCCCAGGATCGTGTTGCTACAGATGACATCCAGGAGGATGCAATGGACAGTTCTGAGGACTTAGTTTCCTCGGCAGTTTCTTTCAGTACGGAGGAGTTGGACAGTGATACTACAGTTTTTGATACTCCGTATGTTGATATGAGCTTTGGAGTTGATTCACAGAGTATGGATGGTAGTACTCCAGAGACCAGTGACTTTGAGGTTACTCCTTTGGATAGTGTACCAGGGGAAGAGGATTGTAGGAGACAGTTTAGTCAGCGCCATCATGTGTCTAGTCAGCTGAGAGTTAGTGAGCGAGACATTGCTATCGCTTGCGAGCATTTTGATGCTGCTCGTCAGTTGTTAGCAGTTTATGGATGGGGTTCTCCTACTAGTGATGAGCAAGGAGGCAGTTATCTTTCCTTGATAGAGATCCACTCTTTATGGGAGGCTATCCGGATTTTGAGACAGAATTATATGCAGTTGGTAGCCGACAGAGATTATCTTATGGAGTGGGGCAGTACAGCATATGACGCATTATTGGTCAAGGAAGATGAGGTGAGTGAGCTTACTCAACAGCTCGAGGTGACTTCTGAGATTCTTGAGAGTACATAGTTGGCTTTTGAGGAGTCACAGTTTCATTTGGCTGAGGTGACCATGGAGTTAGAGCGACTGCAGTCTTTACCAGATTCTTTACAGTCACAGGTTGTGGTGTCTGGTGATCCGAGGATGTCCATGGTCGAGATTGATAGAGGCAGTGGAGATGAGGATATATCCATCCTAGATACTAGCATTGGCACATGGAGTTCGTTTCCACTACAGTCAGGTTCAGTTGAGTTGGGCGCTGAGCATTGTGGTGTGTTTGACTTGGTGGTGGTCTCTACTACTGATGGCACAGAGACTAGTGATGTTGTACCAGGGATCATGTTTGATGTTGATGAGCCGGCAGTTGGCTTGGTTCCTATTTGTGATACTACTCCTTTGGAGGTGTCTTCGAAGGTAGTAGTTGATTCGGGCTCGGTTAGTGATCAGTTGCAGTTAGTTTCATCTGGATTGCAGTCTGAGCCATTGACTGATGTTGGCGCATTTTATCGACATTACACTATGAGGTATGCTCATCAGTTTACTTTTGATCCATATGTCGATGAGATGATACGGAGATGTACTTTGGGCTCTAGTGTTGGTTATCAGTTATGGTATGGTTTGACTCCACGGGTAGAGAGTTGTGAGGAATATGACGTGGTGTTGGGTTCTAGGAGCGATAGCCGGATGATTCATGATCAGGAGTTTGGGGGTGATACTGATGTTGATGATGATTCAGCCATTGTTCTTGTTTTCACTCCCTTGGCTATGTCACCTTCTGACTTAGCTAGTGATCAGTCACAGTTGGTTGCATCACATTTGCAGGATGAGCTGGTTGGTTCTTTTTATTGGTATTATATTTCAGGGTATGTTCATCAGCTTGCTTTTGAGTCATGTATGGAGGAGATGGCAGACAGATTTGGTTTGAGTGATTTCTATCTATTGTGTGATGCCTATCAGCCGTCAGCAGTGCATGGGAGTTATGGTGATGCCAGCATGGCTGGTGATCTGCAGAGATATGTTGACTACAGTTGGTGTATAGTGTGTGGATTCTCCGCACTTGGTGCAGTTCCCTTTCGGAGTGTTCATCATTGTTACAGAGATGGATTGCGCACTTTATGTAGGCCAGTGAGATGTGTTGATGACATTTGCTATGTGGGTAGTTTCAGTTGTCATCTCTACTTGGGTTCTGATATTTTCAGAGTTGGTGTCTCGTGGGTTCCTGACTATGGCAGTTATGGAGTTAGCGTTCAGTTGAGCAGTGGTTCACGATTCATTCATGAATTCCTCTTGGGTATATTGCAGAGGATATTGCAGGAGCTTGCGTTGGTTGATTGTAGTACAGTTCATGACTTCATTTGGGATCCAGGAGGATTGTTGGGTTCATTGTTTAGCCATTGCTTGGGGACAAGCAATTTCAGGAGGGGCGGACTGTCATGTCCCCATTTTGGCTGACCTCGTTTAGCGTGCCGGATTTGCCTATCATCGACTCTCGTAGGCAAATGGTGTGGAGAGAGAGTCAATTTTGCGATTCAGATAGTCATATTTGCTCTAGAAGAAGTGTTATGAGATTATATTTTATTATTATGTGTTAGCGGGGCCCACTTGTTATAATTTTAAGTTGAGATTGCACTTTTTTATATTATAAAGTTACTTTATTATAAAGTGCATTATAATGAGATTTTATAAAGGATGTTTCTAGAAGTTCTAGCAACTTCTTAGAAAAAGTGAATAAATAGAGGGCTGGGCCTCTCATTTGGACATGCTTGTTTTTGATATCTCTTCTACTTCTTCATTGTGAAGACATTTGTGGTCTTTGGATCTGCAAATCAGTATTCAGTCTTTGGGAACGAATCACTCCCTTGGATTGGCAACTTTGAGGGTGTGAAATATCACTTGAATTGTTGCAATTGAGGAGTTGGTATTCAGCCATCTCACTTGGGCTTCATTGAGATTCAGACTTTAAGGGTTTCATACGGAGGAAATAAGGGTTTAATTTGTGCCCTAGCAGCAGTGAATCGATTGGCAAGGGTTTGAAGACAATTTTGCATATTTTTCAGACTGCCAGTCCAGGGTTTTGGACCCACGTTTTTGCTCATAGTTCATGATTGCATTGGAGGTTGATTTTATAATTTGGTAGGGCTATTATACTGCCCTAGGCGCCCCTTTTCACCAATTTTTGGGAGGCCAAAACATTAGCAATTATTTTATATAGTTGACGCCCTAGCTGTACTGTGTACGGCCTGCCTGTTGGAGCTGCGACTTGGGGTTGGTGACCAGTTTTGGAGCGGTCAAGGCATCTTTCAGCAGTGGTCTTCATCAACAAAAAATCAGGTCTTCAAGGGGGCTTCGAATCAGGTTCTCTTTGCATTGAAAGTGTATGTTGAATTTATGTAAACTGCTGTGCACAGTCACTGTCATTTTATTGGCAATTGAACAATTCCAGAATTTGTTGTTAATTGGTTTAATGTTATGGGGTATGATGTTCAATGCATACACAAGGGTTCCATTTAATACATTTGCATATTCAGGACAGTCATTAAAACTGATATAAAATAGCATGATTGGGTGTTACACAGTCAGCACTGTTATAGCATTATTTTCAGTCATAAATATCTGTTGTCAAAATCAGTTATCTGCCCTCCAAATCTGATCAGTGATAATCTTATAGCATTGTAGTGGATCATGATGTAAACTGATATTGAAATCGGGTATTACATAGTTGGACAGTCCATGTAAACTGATAACCTATTTCAGACATTGAAGTTCATATTATTATATGCACAGTTCAGTACACCAGTTGTTAATCAGATTGACATTACATAGACAAGGGGTTGATTGCATAGTTATGACAGTCATGTCAAATCTGCAATAACATAGCAGTCAATAGTATTCAGTCCATGTGTGCACAGTTCCTTATTGCAATCAGTTCTGTTTGCTGCTATAAAATCTGAATTGCATCCTTTGATTGGACTTCATATTTGAGATTCATATGCATTAGATTGGAAGTGGTTATAATCTTGAGTTGTTGTTCATATAGTATTGGCATCATATGTTATGGATTTGTTGTACAACAATTAGTCACATTGCAGCCCTATTCCGTTACATGCCAATTGTTTGACAAAATTTCCAAGTTCAGTTTTGAGAGTTTCAGTGACCTTAGAGTAAGGGTCATTACAAGGTGGGGTACTCGAAGTACTCGGTGTGGGACGTCTCGGGGACGGGTACTTCGAGGTTTTTTTTTTTTTTTTTTGGGGGGGGGGTGTGAGTCCCCGAGTTTCACTGCTTTTTGAGGCACTTAAATTTTTGCATGTGCACGTGGTCATTTCATCTTCGTAAGTGTTTGCTGAGTCTCGTGACAAATTTGTTAAGTCCTCTTTCATTCAGTGAACAAGCGACAAGCCTTGGATTTCATTTTGTTTTCTTCAGTTGCGTGATCTCCAGTTAAGTTGGCGGTTAGTGAATCCATCTGGCGATTTGACAACAATACTATCTCTAGTTTTTGTGATTCCTGGCGGTTTTCTCTAAACATCTAGCGATCCAGTGCAACAGTTTTCTCCCATTCGCTTAATATGACGGTGAAGTTCTAAAATATTCAGCGATCAAGCGCAAGCCGTTGATGCAATTCTTGATCAACAGTTGTCGTTATATCTCAAGCATGACTTTGCAGTTAGTGATAGATCTGAAGATTCAGCGGGGCCGTTATCTTGTAATCTCTAAGTCTTGGCAGTTAGTAAGAAAGAATTCAGCGATCAAGTGAATGAAGTGTTCACTTGATCTCCAACACCTAGCGGTGAAGTGTGGAACATCTGGCAATTCAGTGACAAGCTTATAAAAGGGTGTTAGTTTCTTTAGTCGCGTGATCTCCAGATATTAGTTGATAGTTAGAGACTTTGTATCCAGCGATCAAGCGACTGAAGGCTTTCGCTTGATCTCATGACTAAATGGTTAAGCCTTAAAACATTCAGCGAGAGCCATGGATAGTAATGAAGATCAATGATCAACGTTTAACCTCAGGATTAAACTGAAGTTAAGGAATATATCTAGCGAATAAGAGATTAAAGGTGTTTGCTGAATCTCGTGACATAACCAAGGCTAGGAAAAGTATTCAGAGAACACGAGAACACAACGATCGCTGATTCTCGTGATTTAGCTTGAGTTAAATGAATTATTTGGAGATTAGGAGATGCAGTTTTTGCTGGATCTCAAGATTAAACTTGAGTTAAGATAATCATTTAGAGATCACGAGAATGCTTTCAGTCACTTGATCTCGTGATGTAACTAAAGTTAAAGAAATGATCTGGAGATTACGCAAACATATTCAGTTGTTGAATCTCAGAAAAGGGCTTGGTTAATTTAAAGTTTATGAGATTTGGAGAAAGCTTTCAGTTGCGACATCGCGCGATCAGATGTGATTTAAAGAAAAAGTTTGAAAGTTATACAAGGACCGTTGATACAGATAAGATCAAACGACGGTCGCTCAATCTCCTAATAAGACCACGAGTTAAGAAAACATTTCGAGATCAAGGGAAACCTTTAGTCTCTTGATCTCCGAATAGGTCTTGGTTAAGTTCTCATTAATGAAAAAGAGAAAAAGAGCTATTATTACGTGGAAAGGTAGTTTGCCAGGATGGAAAAAGTGAAAGGGCCAGCCAATCAGATCATAATTGAGGGTTTTGTCAGTATTGGAGGGTTTTAAAAGGATGACACAATAATCACTTTTTTTTTGCTTCTTTACAATTTTTAAATGCAAACTGTCAACATCTCACATTACGGCTAGCTCTGTTTCAAATTTGGTGTTACATAGAGTTGAATACTAAGATGAGTCAGGAAAGATTTGCAGTGATCTTGATGATTCCTATGCATTAAATGATCAACGATATATTTTACGATTTTTAAATGCAAACTGTCAACATCTCACATTACGGCTAGCTTTGTTTCAAATTTGGTGTTACATAGAGTTGATTACTGAGATGAATCAGGAAAGATTTGCAGTGATCTTGATGATTCCTATGCATTAAATGATCAATGATATATAGACGAGACATTCTTGAATTTACACTTAACAGTTTTTCAGAGAGCAATTGAGAATTTCAAGCAGTTGCAGATTGTAATTTGCATAGAAGATTTGTAGAGCTGAGTTTTTATCAGAATTGATAAGATGAGTCAACCAGAATCAAGCCGAGCTTCATCTAGTGAGGAAGCAAAGGAACAAGGAGGTCAAGATAAAGGAAAGCCTAATTATTCAGAAGAGTTTATGGCACTGCTCTTAGGATCTAGCCAAAATAGGAAGGTTAGTGATGAGATTTTTCTTGATTATATGTTTGAACGTAGAGACCCTATCACCCCAGATTGTTCAGGCTATATGCTATTTACTTATTTCTATAATAACCGTTTTAGATCAATTCCTATCCGCAATGTATGGACCCTAGGAATGGCCAAGCTAATTGTTCCTAATGTCTTCTTAGACGTTGACCTAATGCATGAATTAGCTAGACTTTTTGACCCTATATCAAAGACTATCAAAAAGAGTGACCAGTCGGCCCTAGTATCTCTTGATAGGGGATCCTTCATGAAGGCTTTCAATTTGTATTCCTCATCTTCTACAGAAATTAACCTTAGGAAAGAAAAAGAGAAGTATGCAAATCAATTAGGGCTTGTGAAAACCCAGGTAGCCAGGCATATTCCTAGGATTGGCAAATACGTTGCTCCTCTCGTAGCACACATGAATGCTCCCTATGAGTTCAAAATCTTCCATTTCTATATGAAGTACCTAGCATATGGGCTATGTCCAGTCTTAGGGATGGATGATGTAGAGAAGATGCCGACAGATTTATTAATGATAATCTTGGACATCTAGAACTCACATGCCAATACTGACTATGATTACATTCCGTATGTAATTGATAGAATGCATGAAGGCCTAATGATGATCAAAGAGGACAAGAGGCCAGTAAAATTCATGCACTATTCCCTCTTGATGCATCTCATTTTGTATTACAATATTATCAGTTTAGAGGGGCATATGCTTAGACCAAGGATAATGTTTGAGGGACAACCCAATCCTGTGCAACTATGGTTGAGAGTGTGGAACTGTACTTCAAATGAGAATGATTTCTGTGCTTTCCAAAATTGGATTGTGTTGCCAATTTTAAATATGTTGGGAACAAATATAACAAGGCTACCAGTTAGGATGCTGAAGCTTCTTAGGCCTAAGCAGTTTGTGGACAAGTGGCAGATGGGTCATAATTGGGGTGACTTTTACTTGGGCAAGAATTACACACTAATAAGAGTCTATGGATGCCCACAGCCCTTACACATACTCCCATGTGCCACCAATAATTGCCCTGCTAGAATTCTTGTGGCAGCTAATTTGGACTGACGAAGAGCACTTGGCACCACATAGAAAAGGGACTTTCACTCCTAGGCAGTTCAGAATATCAAGCTTCTTGATTGGGAAAAGAGCATTACCACAACTCAGTACATGACTGAATCATTTCAGGATGGCCTTTGGTGTGTGTAGATATGTTGACTCTGAGGATTTCATCAGAGAAGCTAGGATGACACTCATCCCCAACATCAGTGCTATCAGAGACCATGAGGGATGTGATGATGAGGATGTTACAAGAAACATGTTGGATGAGGATGAGATTGGGAGAATAATGACCAAATTCTATGACTGACTGAATTTGGAGGCTCAACTTAGAAAGGTTGGAATTGCCTTTGGAGGATTTTTCCCTGACCTCCCATATTTGAAGAGAATAGACAGAATGGTGGAGATGTATGATACTCTCTCCAATCAATTAGAGGCTCAACTTGAAGAAAAGTTGGAAGTAAAACAAGACTATTCTTCCTCAAATTATGAAGAATACATTGATGATTCACAAGAAGGAGATAGCCCACCTCAAGTAGGAGATCCTCCTGTTCTTGAACTTGACCAAAATGCTCCTGAAGCAGAGGATGTGTCTGAGCCTCCTCCAAAGAAGCAAAGACTTGAGGAAGGTGAGCCCTCAAAAGGGAAAAAACAAAAGAAAAAATCAAACAGGGTTGCAACCCTAATACCTGGTGATAGAACTTGCTATCATCAAATGAGGAAGAGTACTAGGGAAGGAAAGAAAGTGGCTACATAGGAAGAAGTTGAGCTACCCTTGCTGCTTGGCAAAGATGAAAGAGAGATATACTAGGAAGAATTCTTAAGTGATGACCAATTCACCAAAAGTGAAGAGTTCAAGAATTTCTTGATCTGGAAGAAACAACAGGAGGTTGCAAGGACAGTGACTGAGGGCACTGATCCAGATGATGAGGCACTAAAAGCCTTGGCTACTTATGATCTAGAGTCAGAGACCATTACTGTGGAAGAAGCCAGGAAACTGGTCAAATCTAGTGGAATGCTCTTAGTGCTAGGGTGGGATTTGACATCTGCTTTCATAATTGATCAAATTAGAAGGCAACCTGAGGGCAGTCTTTCCCATGAAACCCAAGTTGGTGATATGATCAAAGGATGTGAGTACAATCCCAAATCATAGGCTTTAGCAATGTGATCTCTTGCACCAAGAACTCAGAAGCCTTCCCTAGTCAGCATAGAAGAAAAAATGGAGGGGAACAAGGTCATCTGGACTATCCAAAAAATTGGTGATCTTGAGGTGTCTAAAGTAGTGATTCATTTTGCCCATCTGAATGAGGCTAAGACAGCTCAACTATCAAATAGATATGCAAAATTGTTTGATGATGCTATTACCATAGCAAAAGACAGAGATAAAGGACTGATGAAAATCAAAGTCCTAGAAGATGAGTTGGAAGAATTAAAAGTTAAGCTTGAAGAGGCTTCCAAGATAGCTCCTCCAATCATGCAAATTGAAGCTACAGTCCAATCAGTGGTAGAAGTTCCTATTGAGGCAACAGAACACGAAGAGAAGAACAAGTTAGATGTAGCCCTCAAGGTACTCTTTGATATCTTACAACATAGGTATGAGGTAATTAAAGGGAAAATGGACTTAGTCCATAATTCATATTCTATGTTGCAAAAAACAAATGACAATATCAAAGATGCTATGGCTACTTTAGAGCCACTTTTCAGCATTTGGTCTAGCAGAGGGGCCTTGTTTGAGAAACTTGAGTTATTGCAACCACATAGGACAGATATTCCAGAGTCAGTTGCTGAGGTAGGGGTGAAGATAGAACAAATTGGTGCAACTTGGGGATTTTTTAAAGACAAGGCAAATCAGGTAAGAGCCAAAATGGATATGTTTGGCCCAGATTTTAGCAAGTACCTCCCTCCAATTTGCAAGAATGATGGTAACATCATAGGAGTTGAGGAAGGCAAGTATGAGTCAGTTGGTGACTAGGTAGGAGGCCATTTTGAATGATAATGACTCCTTAGACATTGATAGGTTCAACAACACTCTGGATGATATGTTTCAAATTGAAAATGAGTGCACCACATTTGTTGTTGACCCGAGATGGGACAAATAGGTCAATCTGTTGCAAAGCCTGAAAGAATACACATGGTCTTCAAAGGAAGAGGTTACTGCATGGGACTAAAGCACCAAACCTAAGAAGAAGAAGCCAGTTGCTGATGACCTTGAGGAAATGGAAGATGAGTGAATTCTAGCATGGCACCTGATCTATGAGCATAGGGAAAGTAACTATTTTGAAGAGGATGATGTAGGTTAGTCAGAACAGGCGGTCATCATTCACAGAACAACCTTCAACAGTTACTTTGAATACCAACAGACAAAGGTGCCACTTGAAGGGATTCACTATGAGAAGAAACAGTTTTCTGGTGCCGTTTCCCCTTTTTTCTGTCCAGTTTAAAGTATGTTTTGTATTCTAGTGCAAGTCACTATCCTAGCCATCCAAAGCTTGTTGCATCCTTTTCTTAAGGATTCCAAGATGGCTAGTGTATATATAGTTAATTCTAGATGATTATAAGAGGCGGTGAAATACTTATTCTAATAGGAATTTCTGTATTAGTGTTTTGATTCTAAGAATCTTAGTCTTTAAATGTACTAACACAAAAGATTTATCAATGAAAATATACCGAAATTCCTTGTATATGTTTTGTTGTCTTCATGTATGAATCTTGATTTCTTTATGTATTAAATCTGTAAGGCATTTTTGGTACATCATCTACAAGGTAGATAGTGGGGTTAAACTTTAAGTTTCTTTTAAGGGAAGGGTCAATCTTAAGTGAGGTCTCAGAGAATTCATAAATTGTACAAGAATCTGATGACAATATATATGAATGAGAGGATAAATTGTAAGACATTTTATTTGGGTTTTGGGGTTATTTGATTTGAGGGTTTTCTATAGATGTGTGTTTTCTGACTCTAATGCCCTAGGATTTGGCACTGGTCATTGCTTGAGTTACAATTTTCACCATCAATCAAATGAATAATTGTTTATTTTAAGGTTGATGTTGAAAGAAATATCTGTTTATATCTGTGTCAAGTATACAGATAACCATTGTGATTCTTGGAAGAATTGAATCTAATAGGTACACCCACCTGAGCTTGAAGCTCAAAGTGAAGAAGGATCCAGATCCTTAAAACCTTAGTGTTTATTGTTGATAGATGCATCTATTGGGACTACAAGAGTTAAGTATCAGAGTTTTCTGATTAGTTTTGATCATCTGTAGTTTTAAGCACTAACAAAATTGGCGACTCTAATGGGGATTTAAATATTTTGCAATAAGCTTGTTACATTTTCCTGTTAACCATTTGTTGCTTTACTTAGAAGACTAGTTTACCAAAATTTATCCCTTGAAATTCTGTGGGTGGCGACTCTGAAATCTGTGTTTACCAGTTGCTGGTTTAGCACAAAGAAATTGTGACAGTATCTTGTCAAAATTATCACGAGTCGACAAAGATACAATAGGTTCTATTATAATGATCACCCAGAAAGTAATATGGGTGATGAGCTCCATACACCTAGTAGAAAGCAATGGTCTAAATGAGGTATGTTTAACTGTAGTTCCCCTAGACCATCTAATGAGCATGCTTCGACACTTATCCCAAAAGAGGTTCCCTCTTTTTGTGAAAACCCTGAGTTTCTTAGAAGAATGAACCTTGACTCGGTTAGTCCTCCTCAGGAAGATGAATTCATAGATATAGGATTCTTTCTTGCTTGTGAAAGTTTAGACCAAACGGGAGATACCTCTGTTGCTGAGACTGCTTCTCATGATTCTAAGAAGTTGCGGGAAGAGGTTATGTCTTTGAGGAAAAAAGAGCGGGAACAATTATTAGAAATTGCTAGAAAAAGAAAAGAGCGGGAGCAAGAAATTTATGAGTTACTCATGGAGAGACAAGAACTCATGAGAAATACAAGAAAAATGAGCTCCAAGCAAAAAATCTAAATCAAGAATTTAAGGGTTTAGATAGTGATTTATTTGGTGATATGGGAGTTTTGAGGCAACAAGTTAGTAACAATGAGCCAACTCCTAAGAAAGATGAATTTGAAGGCGAAGGCCCTATTTTGAGACAGTTGCATCCATCAGAAGTTAAGAAAAATGAAGATCTTAGAAATAATACAAAGGATATCTGTGATAAAGGAAAACAAAAGGTGGTAGGAATAAACATAAATCAATCCAAAAGGAATGATGTTATTCCTAATGCTATTTCTCAGGCTAGCTTAGAATTAGAGAAGGCTAGAAAGGCCAAAGAAGATTTGGCTATCTAATTAGAGAAGTTGGAATTGGAGGCTGTTGCAGATGAGATGAAAAGGAAAATTGCTTTCCTACATACTAACATGAATACAACTGCTAGCAGCTCAGTCCCTATTATTGTTGGGACACTACCACAAAATCAATCATGTGGTCCTATGCCAAGTCTCCAAGCCTTAGGCTCCAAGCAAGAATATCAATCCAATAGTCCCATTGGCTGGTGGTCCTATTGTAAATATGTTGCATCAAAATATTGGAGGTAGTGGAGTCCAAGCTTCACAAAATTTTCAAAGAAGGCCAGTTCATCTTGACAGAGACCGTCCATTACTCTTTGATGGTATTCTTGGTCAACCAAATGCAATCCCAAATGAGGTAAGAGACAAAATCCCTAGGTTCACAGGTAACAATGTTATCACATGTGAAGAGCATCTTAAGTCTTTTATAAATAAAATAAATGAGTAAGAAATTGAGAATGAAGATGTTGTAATGAAACTTTTTGTTCAGTCATTGATAGAAGATGCTAGGGATTGATATAAGGGTTTGCCTGAAAATAGCATTACTTCATGGGATGAATTTGTGAGAAACTTTAAAGAGCAGTATGTTGAACATGTCAATTCTAGTTACATGCTTAATGAATTCATTAATATCAAAAAACGTTCAAATGAGAGCATGTATGAATTCAGAGGTAGGTTTCAAAAGGCCATGTACAAATTGTTTCAAGTCCTAAGATTAGATGATGAAGTTTGCCTGACCACATACTTCAATGCTTTGGAGGGAAAAATGTCTTACCTCTTAAGAGACAAAAGCCCACATACTCTAAGAGATGCTTTCAAATTAGCAATAAATATTGAGAGTAATAGGAAAGCATCTGGTCAGATGTACAAAAGGGATGAAGGGAGATTGTGGAAAGAGACCAAACCACATGCTGTAAAACCTACCAAAGAAGATGACAAAGTTGACAAGTTGGTAAGTGTTGTCAAGGATCTCTCTACGAGGATT
The DNA here is from genome assembly GCA_027943335.1 of Chamaecyparis obtusa. Classification (NCBI taxonomy): domain Eukaryota; kingdom Viridiplantae; phylum Streptophyta; class Pinopsida; order Cupressales; family Cupressaceae; genus Chamaecyparis; species Chamaecyparis obtusa. Next base: position 934,281 of record BSBK01002562.1, on the reverse strand, counting down.
GAAAAGGGTGGAAGAGGTTTTCAGGATAATAGACCACCATATTAGAGGCAGGAAAGATTCCCTAGGTTACATGATCAACCCTATAAAACAAATTGGAAGGATGGAAAGCCTGTTTTTGATACCCATGAGACACAAAAGGGAAGGGATACCCCAGACCCTTTAAAGAAGAATGCAACACATAATGTAGAAAGTGTTCAGTGGTGTGTGGCTTGTAATATGCCTCACTCACCCTATCAATGTGCTGTAGCCCAAGCCTTAGGAGAAGAGCCAGAAGACTCACATGCAGGAGATCAAGAAGGATCTGAAAAGCCTGCAGTAAACATGTTTACCACTGAAAAAGTGGAAGAAATTTCATCTTCAGAGATGAAGAGATTTTAGTTGATGTTGATCATAAGAGGAGAAGTCTCCCCATGTATGAGCAACAAATTTTTTCCTATTCTGATCAAGAAGAGTCTGATGATAATATTTGCAAAACAAATGTGATCAGGCCAGAATTGGATAATGCTCACTGGAGAGAGCCCAGTAAAGAAGAAATCAGGACTCTAACTGTGGCTGTAATTTCTCAGGCCAAATCCTCATATAATTTGAGGAATAGAAGAGTAGATGCTGATCAAGGAGTTCCAAGGTCAGTATTTGTCAAAGATGATCCTCAGAATAAGGTTTCTCCTAAACTAAATGCTATTAAAGGCAAAAGTGGTAACAATAATAAGGAAGAGCCCATTCTTACTCAAAATGTAAAAAAGAATGAGGAAGTTACCACAAAAAAGGGAAACAAAAGGGTTGGTAAGGGAAAAGACTTATCTGATCTTTTTGCTGAACCCCCAACTATTGACGTGAGACATGCTTTGTCTCAAATGAAAGTATCAATCCCATTGTTGGACATTTCAAAAATAAAAGAGCATAAGGCGGCTGCCTTGGCATTAATAAATGAACAGAGAGATATCCTTGTTATGTTAGAGAAGGGAAAGTCAGTGGAAGGACCTGAGGTAGCTAAGGAGATTTCTAACTTCTGTGTTGGAAATATTGTGACTCAGGAGCCATCTTCCATTGACCCATTCTATGTCACTTTAATTGTCAATAATCTATTGCTAAAATATTGCATGATAGATTCTGGTGCTGCAGCTACTGTGATGCCTTACCATGTTATGAAGGAGCTAGGACTTCAAGTTGATACATCCAATGGCAGATGTTATGCCATGGATAATAGAACAGTTCCTGTGGTAGGAACATTGGTTGGGATAGAGGTAAAAATTGCTGCATTTCCTGAAGCTACTTATAGGATGGATGTAGTTGTAGTTGAAACCAAGCCTCATTATGGTATGCTATTGTCAAGACAATGGGCAGCAGCAGTGCGAGGAAAGTTGCAATTAGACATGTCATATGCTACCATACCTATAAATGGTACTGAGGTAAAGTTGTACAGAGAGCCTCGTTCTTCAGTCATGATTGAAATGGTAGCACCTGAAGATCTAAATTTCTGTGTTGACATTGACATGGAAAATTTCATGGTTGAGGAAATTGTGCCACAACTTAAAAATACTGATCCAATTGTTGATGAGCTGCTATTACAACAAAATGGACTATGGCAACTATACTTTGATGGAGGATGCTCTAAAGAAGGCTCAGGAGCTGGTGTATTGCTAATATCCCCATCAGGTATTACTTTCAAATATTCCTTTCTATTGACCGTCCACTGCACTAATAATACTGCAGAGTATGAGGCTTTGATATTGGGATTAGATATTGCCATAAAGCATGGTATAAAATATTTGAAAGTTCAGGGAGATTCCCAGTTAATCATAGCTCAGATCAGATCCAAATTTGCTGCCAAGGATGACATACTTAAAATGTATAGATATGTTGTCTAGGATAGAATTGAATTTTTTGACGCTTTCAATATTCTCTGGGTAGAAAGACCAAAAAATTTCATGGCAGATTTCCTTGCAAATGTGGCACTAAAAAATAATGATGATACTCTTACTAGTGTGTCAAAGTTAGAGATAAAAAGTAGACCCGATGTGCTTGATAATGTTCATAATTGGCAAGTCTTTGAGGATGATGATGATATCCTTAGGTTCATTTAGGGTTTGGATCAGTATGATGGACAACAGATTGATTTTAATGCCCATCAAGAAGTTGTTGATGGAAAGAAGTGTATCATGGGAAATGAAATTGTTCAGCTGGCTTCCAACCATATTCCTAAGGGGTTAGTTGAACTAGAAGGCATGTTCAAAATAAATGACAATTACATGTCACAGAAATCCAATGCTAAGTTTGATGATCTAGAAGAAGTAAACCTAGGATAAGAAACATCCCCTCAGTTAGTATATATTGGAAAGGGACTGAGTAGGGAGGTGAGAATTAATTTAATAAGATTGCTGAAAAGGTATAAACATGTATTTACTTGGTCTTATGATTACCTCAAAGCCTATAGGGCAGACTTGTTTCAGCATGAAATCCCTCTAAAAGAAGATGCCAAACCTTTTAGGCAAAAACAAAGGCCTATCAATCCCCTGCTAGCTACTAAAATGCAAAACATATTTGACCAAGTTAAGGGATGCAGGTTTTATTGAGCCCATAAGGCATTCATCTTGGGTTTCTAACCTGATACCAGTCAGGAAGAAGAGTGGTGACATAAGGTTATGTGTAGATTTCAGGAACCTGAATGTTGCTTCATTAAAGGACAATTATGGATTGCCTAATATGGAGGCTATGCTTCATAAAGTGACTGGTTGTGAGTTATTATCCATGATGGATGGTTTCTCAAGGTATAACCAAGTGCTGGTTAAAGAATCAAAACAATTCAAAACAACATTTACTACTCCTTGGGGAACCTATGTATATGTCCGAATGCCTTTTGGTTTAAAAAATGCTGGAGCAACTTTTCAAAGGGCAATGGATGTAGCCTTTAAAGATCTTATTGATGTTCTCATGGTAGTATACCAGGATGATCTGACAACTTATTCTAAAAGGGCTGATGATCATTGCAACCACCTAGATAAGGTCCTGGTGAAAGCTTTGGAGTTTGGCATATCTTTAAATCCTAAGAAATGTCATTTTGTTGTCACTGAAGGGAATCTATTAGGGCATATAGTATCCAAAGGAGTAAGGATTGATCTTGAAAGAGTTGAAGCCATTAAAAGGGTTCCTGCTCCCAAAAACCTCAAAGGTGTGCAATCCTTTCTTGGACAAATTAATTTTGTCAGAAGATTCATTGCTAACTTTGCAGAGTTGGTCAAGCCTATGGTCAAGCTTCTAAAAAAGGACATGAAATTTGATTGGAGCCAGGAAGCACAAGAGGCTTTTGAGAAAATTAAGCAAACAATCCAAGAAGCACCAGTTTTGGTATCCCCTGATTACTCCAAGCCTTTTTCCTTATTTTCTTTTGCATCTTTTCACACCATTGCAACAATGTTGCTACAAAAGGATGGGGAAGGATTTGAACTTCCCATTGCTTTCTTTAGCAAATCATTGCAATCAGCTGAGCTAAACTATGAGCTAATGGAAAAACAGGCCTATGCATTGGTAAAGGCAGTCAAGGCTTTCAGACCTTATCTGGTTTAGGGTTTAAAGATATTCTGGTGCAGAGTGAGGTAACAGGGAAAAGATGTAAATGGATTATAACAGAATCCAAGAATTTGACTTAGAGCTTCATATAACCAATTTGGTTAGAGGTTTGGGACTGGCCAAATTGATGACAGAAGAAAATATGGACCTGATTCAAGTGAATAATGTTGACATAGGTGAAGGAACAATCACTAGCATTGAGATGCAACCTTGGTATACTAATATTGTATATTTTCTCAAACATGCTAGTTGTTCAAAGCATTTAAATGACAATCAAAGGAGAAGCCTTAAACTACAGGCTCAAAGATATGTATTGTCACAAGGTGACTTATATTGGAAGGATAATCATGGGATTTTGCTCTTATGTTTGGATAAAGGGCAATCTGAGAAAGTTTTAAGAGAAATGCATTCTGGATTGTGTGGGGGACATCATTCAGCTAGAGCAACAACTCACAAAATTCTAAGGGCTGGTTACTATTGGCTTGTCTTGTTTAAAGATACTCATTCATTTGTCAGGAAGTGTGAACCATGCCAGAGGTTCTCAAATAAGCTAAATTTTTTAGGAGCATTGATGTTAAACCTTGTAGTTGCAGAGGCTCCTTTTGCCATGTGGGGTATTGATTTTATTGGGGAATTTGCCGAAAAATCTAGCGGGGGACATTGTTGGATATTTGTTGCCACTGATTATTTTACTAAGTGGATTGAAGCAATCCCAACAAAGAAAGCTACAAGCACAATGGTCATTGAATTCTTGATGAACAATATAGTGACAAAGTTTGGTGTTCCTATCAAACTAGTAATGGATAATGCCATTTGTTTTAGATCAAAAGAATTCACTGATTTTTGTTCAGAAATGGGCATTATTCTTTCATATTCTTCCCCATATCACCCACTAGCTAATGGTCAAGCAGAATCAAGCAATAAGAGCATTCTGCAAATTGTGAAGAAAACATTAGAAAAGAACAAAAGAACCTGGCATGCAAAGTTGAAATTAGCATTATGGGCAGATAGAATTATAGAAAAAAGAGCTATAGGTAAGTCTCCTTTTGAGCTAGTCTATGGTATAAAGTCTAGGCTACTTGTGAACAATTTGCTGCCTATTTACTAGTTTATACTAGATAATTCCCAGTCATTAGCCGTACCGACTGTGAGGAGGATATCCTTCTCCAAAGTGCTTGTGCTGGCCAAATTCTTCTACTGCGTAGTCTGGGCGGGGGTGTATTGAAAGAAGTCTCACGCCAGCTCTATCGAGCTTGGTATCCAGCCTGTGTGATGGTTTGGTGGCAATGCATGCAGTCACAGTCACGATGATACTATCTCCTCTCAACCGCTTCCACTCGCTGCCGTTCGAAGATTGTGGTGTCTCTTCTACCCAGCCGTGAGTGCCAAGGAAGCTCACGCAATGACTAATCCGTGTTATCCAGAGCCTAGGGGTGCTTGTATTAACACAGTTGTGCGTGCCAAGAGGGTCACGCGATACCAGTGTATGTCACGGGCTGTGGGATATCTTGCCGTCTTCAAGAGCCGTGCTTGGGTGAAGACAGTCACGCTGTCGTACGGGTGTCTATTAGTCTGTGCTAATAATAATGCACCCAAATTTGATGCCCACATCAAACATGATTCAAAATCTAGTATTAACTTTGCCAATCGCTATTCCTTACGCCTTCCAAAATGATGAATTTTGAAGATGAAATCTGAATGACTTCACCACTATCGAGATGTTGGGGCTACGTCCAACCTCTCAAGATTTCCAAAGGGTTTGCGTCCTCAGAAATATAACTAGTCACGTGAGCAACCTGATTTTTTAATCTTTTGTTTATAAATTCCATGGTGCTGATCCTATGGTGTACTTTACGCTTTTATAACCTCGAAGTGAGGGAAAGCACAAAAAACTAAGCAATGTGGGATGAAGTACGCTCACATAAAGTCACTTTAAGTTACTTTTAATATAAAGCGACTTAAGACATAAAATAACTTTTATAACTTCACTTTATAAAATAAAGTGACTTAATTATAGAAAAAGGGATCCCAAATAATAAATATTCGCCCATTGAAGCCTGTGACTAGCTGGCATCCTCCGAAAGAAGCCGTTAGCCTATTCGGATGGGGAGATAGACTAATGAAACACCAAAATGGCCTAACATGGAGAAGGGGACATCACAAAAATGTTGAGTATCAAGAGATATTGCTAGAGTCACGGAGACTTCTTTATGATGACAGAGAAGTGGAATTGATGAAGTTTATAAGATAAACATGTTGAGGTGGCTCCCACTTATCTTCACCAAATTAGAGTATCCCAATTTCACGTGTGCAAGTTCATCCAATCAAATTATTACAAGTGTACATGTGAGATGATTCAATTTCTTCACCTAACCTATTTTCTCGTTGGTTCTCAAAGCAATGTAATTTTTTGATTGGTCCACATGGTTGTGCTTCATTGTAATTAGATGACATTTAATGCTTGTACCTAGTAGTTATATTAGGGTTGAGTTGGCATAATCTTGGCCATTGATTTCAAATAAATCGTGGCCATTCATTGTACTTGGAGCAACTATATAAGCTTTGCTGAAATCCTTTGTAAGAGGTATTGTTGAAGAAATTGTTGCTAATATACTACCAAAATTGTTCCTTATTCATTGTTGTTTCATGGTGAATAATTGTGAAGTTTTGTGGTATTGCATAATTTCTACATTTCTCAATTAATTTAGATTTGCTCAAGTTGATTAGAAGTTTAAAATGGTTGACGTAAAATAGTTGGATTGTTTAATTGAAGATTGTTGTTGAAAGCATGGTGAAACTAGTGTCCATACCTTTTGCTATTTGTTGATTGCAAGTATTAGTGTAAGGTTTGTTTGGGCCTCAATTGCAAGCACTTCAATTACTTGATGCTCATTGATTTGCATATCTGATGGTCTTGATGAGCACAGGTGGTTTGAAATTCATACTCACACCCTTAGAAAATTGCACCCTCCTTAGCATAGTCGAATTGGTGAATCTAGGGCTGGTTTGGTCTCACCACAACATCAACATTTTCTTGCATTAGGAGTAGAATTAGAAGTAGCTTAAATCTCTAACCCCTTATCCTATTTGCACTTTTTTTCAAATCGTTAATGAGAGTAATTTGAAGAGCTAAATTGCTATATCATTTGCATTCCAGATGTTGATAGATCCTTGTAATGTCCCCTTTCGCTTAGTGTAGTTAATAAGTAATAAGAAATAATAAATTACTATGCCTTGTTGTTAAGTTCCCCAAAGGCTAAGCAATAAATTAATAAAAGGGTATGTCTACTTCTGAATCACCTTTTTTTCAGTCATTGGAGAGGGACCAATTTGAGTTGTGAGTTGCAAAGGATTATTATCTAATAACCATTCCTGAAGGGAATTGTAATATTTATTGGAAAGCTTCATGTTTAAGGCAAGTCACCTGAAATCCAGGATTTTTGAGGAATTCACAGCTTTTGTTGGAGAAGTTTTATTTAAGAACCGACGGGAATGGGGAGGATCTTTTATGCAATTTGGTATTTTTCAACTTTCTTCTCTGCAAGAAACCTTCTTGTTCTCAGGATGAAACCCCTGGAACAAACCAGTGCCTAGACGCAACCCTGGGCTATCAAATTGTTTCAACTCAGCTAGGTACAGGAAGGTGATTAGGTCTACAACATGGTACCAATTATTAATCTGCCAAACATAGGATTTCTTCTGCTCATTTTACAGCTAGCGGCTGTTGTGAGGTTTTCACACTGTCGCTCCATTGCAAATGGGTACCCCCTCTTTTAGCTGGTGATTTGGCAACAATCCAAGATTTAGGAAGCCTCTTTAGAGTGTCAAAACAGGAGAAGTGAGCAAAAATGGCAATATTTGACGAGTGTCAAAATTTGGGAAAAATTGAGAAAAACTGGTTGTCTCAAAATGGAGAAAACTCGAAAAATTTGGCTAAGTCTGGAAGTGAGAAATTGAAATAAAATTTTGAGCCAAGGATGTGTGAATTTGCTCAAGTATGAAAGGGAGATGAGACTCCTCTTCGTCCCAAGCAAAATGGAGATGCGACTCCTCTTTGTACCAAGACAAAGGGGGACAAAAACTTCCCATCTCAAGTAAGGGAGACGAAGCCTCATCCCATCTCAAATTATAGGTGGAGGAAGCACCTCATCTCAAGATTAATGAAAGAAGAAGAGGATGAGACAGGAGTTCGATTAAGGCCCAAAATTCAGTTCTAAATGGCTCAAAACTCTAGGTAATAAGGCCCTATAGCTGAAAATGTAACCTTAGGCTCATGAGCAACACTTAATGCACTATAGACAGCCCTTGGGGGTAAAACATGTGGGCCTGGTCTAATAGGACCAGGCCATAATTCAATAAGAATTGGGCTTAAAATTGGCCCCCATGGCTAGCGTATGGGCTTAGGGAGGCCTAAAACTTATTGATTGAGGTCTTGTGATAAAACGTGTAGGCCTTAGAAGTCTGCCCAGGCCTAGATTTGAATTTGGTAAAGCTTGAGATGACCCTAAATGTAGCGTGTGGGCTGAGAACATTAAAATGTGTTTGTAATTTGAATCAGGGCCTGCCCTATGCCAGCATATGGTTAATTCAAGGCGAATTAAGCCCAGGTCTGGGCACAAAAATAAATAAAAATAGACCCCCATGCCTAGCATGTAGCTTCAGCAAGCACCAATCACGAGGGCCCAAAATTGAATATATACGAGGCCTTAAAATGGAAAAAAACTAGCCCCAGCTATAATGTGTGGTCCTGGTCCTAAATTTAATTAAAAATGTGCTTAAATCTGGCCCTATTCGCTGATGTGCAGCCCCAGTTAGGTCCAGGTCTAAGTGGTCAGCCCTCTAATAGCTAGCGTATGACCTTATAGGGCTGGCCTAATCAAACTTGTTGCCTAAAATTTGTAAATCAGGCTCAAAACTTAATTAAATAAGCCCTGTCATGAAACGTGAGCTTGGAAATGTAGGGCAGACCCTAAATCAGTTGGTATAGCCCTAAATCTGGGTGCAGATCAAATAGGGTAGACCTTAAGGGGAAACGTCTGGGTTTAACTTATTAGATCAGGCCTCAAATTCAAATGTCTAGCCCCAAATCTGGGTGTATGTGCAGTAGGGCAGGTCCTAAATAAGGACGTGTAAGTTTGAGGATGGAGCAAACCAAATTCAAAACTCCTTAGAACAAGGGTTTTATGCATCACAAGGAAACTAAGGAAGACTACCATATACCACTTCCCGTTGATTGAATTTTCATCACAATCACATTTTTATATAGCGATTTAGATGAGCTTGGCTTTAGCAGGTTACCACTTGGGTCGCTCTCTTGGTGGCGAGTATCTTTTTTCCCAACGAAGGTAGGCCGTCTAATTTAAAAGCCCAGGATCCCAAAGGCAAGGGAAGAGGATATTTTGTGTAGTAGTAGGTCCACCCTACGATGTGCAAGCACACCAAACACCTTAGACAAAGCTCATTAACCTTGGAAATGTGCTCTAAACTAATAAAACAAACACATGAAGTTTTGAAATGACATTTTCTTTGCCAAACATCCTGCAACAAACTATTAGAGTTAAATCTATCTATTTTTGTTTCTCTCTTCCGTAGATTTATTTCTATTTCTAATGGTCACTCCTCTTCTATGTTTCCATATTCTCTCTCTGTTCAATATGGAAACTTCCTCTTTCTTTTTTCTGTCTTCAGAAACATTCTTGTGTATACTTGTATATATAGATCATTTATGATCTTTGTTTAAAACATATTCATTATTTTACCATAATATGATATTAGAGCTATTTTTTTCAAAAAGCAATAATATCATTATTGAAATTTCCTGAGTTATTTTTTGAAATAAGTTTTGAAAATCTTTAATTTCTTCATGAAATTTTCACTCATAAGATTTTCGAAATCCTTTGCCTGGGTGTGTTCGTTTTTTAATTGCAAACTTCCTTCAAAACCCGACTAGGGTTTTTTGGCGTCCATTTTTTGCAATTTTTGCTCGGTCATCGTCGGTTTTTGTAGAGTTTTCTTTTGCAAATGACGACCTTTAGTGGCTTTGACATCTATTCTTCTGTTGTCGACCACGTCTTTGGTGCCTTCTACCTTTTTTTTGTAGGAAATATACCGCACCAAGCTCTTCTTGCAAATCATTTTTCCTATTGATTTCTAGACTTGATAAAGTCCATTTGTCATTATGCACAATTGCCTTAAATGCTGATTCAGGCTTAGGTAATGAATCTCCAAGTTCTGTGGTCTCAAAGGTAGTTAATTTAGCAATCAACATCTCTCTGTTAAAGTTTGCAGTCAAAGGTATGATCTCCTCTATCGCTTGCACTTTGGTCTTATACACAGGTGTCAAAGATGTAAGGATCTTTGCAATCACTTCCTCTTCACTGTATGTGCCTCCAGAATTTCTAATACCAATAACAACCTCAGTAACCCTCTGTACATATGCTCTAACATTTCATCATCTCTCATTCTCAAAGTCTCCATCTTTGTCTTCCAATTTTGCAACTTTGCTTGTTTAGTAAATTTGTTTCCTTCATATAGTGCTTCCAATCTCGACCAAATTTTGTGTGCTGAATCCAAGTCCTTAACCTCAGTAAATTCACCTTCAGAGAGTGCACTAATCAATGCATCCCTTGTAACCATGTTATAAGAGAACATCTTCTCCTCATCTGTGGCACTGTCCAATTCATCTTCAGGCTTGATCTTCTCTTCTTTCTTTGTTATCATCCAGTAGTCAATACCCAAACACAATAGATGTGTTCTCATCTTGTTCTTCCAACTGTCAAAATTATTAGGATCAAACTTTGGACTTTCCTTCCTATAGAATGCCATCTCCAAGATCACCTCAAGTTGTTAAGCTTTCCCTCCGAGGACCAGAAGCTCTGATACCAATTATTAGGAATAACAATCCACCAACACAACCGAGAGGGGGGGGTGGGTGAATTAGTTGTGAGACAAAATATTAAACTTTAAACTTTATAAACCAAAACGCTTAATCAGAATATCAAGACAATGAATTCAACACCATAACGCAATATTTTGTTGTCGAGGAAACCCTGTTAAAGGTAAAACCCTGGTTGGAATTAGCACCCACAAATAATGTAGTGAAAGTATAGTATCCTTGCTAAAAGATTTAGTCTTGTTAGGAGCTTATTAATGCATACAGTACATAGTCCTTGTTAAAGGACAGACCCTGTTAGGAGTCAGGAGAAAATGGTAGGCTCACTGCCCAGGCACACTGCCTAAAGAAGGTTAAATCCACCTTCAGGACTCACTATCCGAAATACAATTGTATAGAAGATATACAATCCAATGAACTGTCTACTAGCAACTGTCTTTTCTTGATTAGTTCCAATGAAGCTCCTCAATCACGACTTCTGCTCTACATCCAACAGAATTCACAAATACAAGCTCGCAACTTAAATACATGCACACACTTTATTTTCCAAAAACAATTCTTCTTTATACCCTATTACAATAGTCAATTAGGTTGGCCAATTAAGACTTTCCCGATTAACAGATAATTAAAGAGACCCTTGCTAAGATACACACGGTACCTTACACAAGTCTACAATAGTTACAATACATTAAATACGCTCTAGGATCCGAAATCCATGCTCGCTATCTTCACTACACGTTACACATCTCCAGTCGGCTCCAAACAGGTCTTCGCAAGACCACACGCTTCAACTGACGTCACCACAAACACAACTACTTCATAGTCACAAATAATATTCTCCAATATGTCTTCTATCAGGCCTTAAGCTCGCAGGTCACAAATCATGCTCGCATAAGAGTTAGCGCAGAAATACAGAGACTAACTCTGTCACTGTCCACTGTAACAGTCTAGTAACTAGTCTTCACTAAAACAAGTGTAACTCACTCTATTTGCAATATTAAGCCTTGGTTGTAACAAACTCCTACTACTCATATGCTTCCCCATCCTTATCCGTGAGTCCCTGTAAAAAAGGATCCTGGGACCCACCACCACCAGATGATAATGCTGAGTCAACTCTCAATGTATGATATAAAAGACTGGACTCATTGTAGCACACATCAGCTTTACACTCAACATCAGAGGTATCCACAATGCTAGTGTCCACAACATCTAACTGAGACCCCTCTTGTAACTCTGGCTACATACATGACTCGATGTCATCATGTGAATCATCTACTGTGGCATGAATCTATGTCACTTGATCATCTGTAACACTCCCATTATGAGTGTCATCACTAGATAGCTCCATGCTCACATCCCCAATACAGGAAAAGATTGTTCTCTTGTACTGACTCAACACTACGACTGCTGTCATAAACATCAGAGCTATCAGAGCTCATATACTCCTCGCAGTCCTAAAAAATAACACTATCATCTAAGGTGTCAGAATCCATAATGGTATCTACAACATCCTCCACTTTCACACTATCCGTGACATCAACAATAGGCTCACATAAAGGACTGTTGTCTTGGAAATCAGACCCTGTGTCACAAACTCTGATAGGCTCGGAAGGTTGAAACTCAGTACCACTATCTGCCAACAAGACAGACACATCCACATGTCCCTATAAAAAGTCTCCACCCGTCGGTGTGCAAATAGGACTAGTGGTTGATCCACTAAGTACAAAAACATCTCCACCATGATCAGTAGCTGTTGAAAATTCATCATGAAGATTTTTGGATGTTTCACCTGTGATAACCTCTCGTTTCTCTTCCTGCATTCTTCGTGAGGAAGACTTTTTGAAGGAAACCATAAACCTAGTTGCCATGTCAATAGTCATTGGATTTGAAAATCATGCTTTTAGCCTTTCCTGTGTTTGTCTCAATTTCTCCATTTCGTTTTCCAAGGCACTTGTTTGTTTCCTGAACCGTGACACGCTGCTCAACTAGTTTCCATATTTACTTGGTTTTCTGCATTTATCCATGACTGAAATAACCTGCGAGAGTGCTGATCACTCACACAGGATGGTAGGAAACCGCTCTGATACCACTATAAGAGCCTTGCTCTGCTTTTAGCCTTTCCTGTGTTTGTCTCAATTTCTCCATTTCGTTTTCCAAGGCACTTGTTTGTTTCCTGAACCGTGACACGCTGCTCAACTAGTTTCCATATTTACTTGGTTTTCTGCATTTATCCATGACTGAAATAACCTGCGAGAGTGCTGATCACTCACACAGGATGGTAGGAAACCACTCTGATACCACTATAAGAGCCTTGCTAGCTCTTGCTCTTTCAATGCTGAATAATGGAATTTTTGGTTTTTTGAAAGTTTATGTTTTTTGTTTTGTTTTGAGTTTTCACAAATAGATACTTTTATTTGCTTTTTTAGAAATTTGAAAGAAACAAATATTGAATTCAAATTCAAAAGCAAGAACTTGAAATTATCCTTTGCAAATATCAATACTAATGTATGCAATAGCAAGTTGACACAATTAATATGCACGTTATTGATTAATATATATATATATATCGCTGCTGCTAAGGATGTGCAAACACAGCCCATGTATGGAATTCGCTGCCTTAATAGGATCGCGGCCCTTGTATAAAATGATCGCAGCCCAAAGAACAGTTGTGGTATCAAAATGTAATCACAGCCCGCTGAAATGATATAATATTAATCACACCTCATGCATAATATTAAACAATTTGGTATACAACAACACCAAAATTGCAATCAGTGGGATCATAATTACTTCTCACATACTCAAAGCACAATTCACTACTTATTCCAGTGATTCAAAGTGGAAAAAGGGGAGGACTCAGTTGTCACAAACCCTAGATGAAAGAACTCTTCAACCAATTCTCCAAAATGATAAAATAACAAGTCAAGAATGAATTCCAATTCTCATAAGGCTGCCTATATAATTTTTAACTCAATAGCTTTTCAATGACACTTTTCACTTAAAAACCACTTGCTTTATAGTTGCACATTTAAAATATAATAAACGATTATATTTCCCTCCCACTTTAATGAAGAAAATGACCCTTTTATTAAAATAATGCTATTCTGATACATAGGGTCCCTGTTTTATGTGGTCAAGATTTAAAACTTCTCAACCTGGTTCCAACGAGCTATAACACCAAGGTGCCCAATATACAATCCCAATAAAAATAGCAACCTTAGCCAATTAAATTAAATAATAATCAAAATTCACCCGTCTTGCGAAAATGGCTGAAGAAGCATCAGAACTGAAATCTTATAGCATAGGCGTGATCCTGATGATTCTTATCGATGAATGAACTTGATAGAGTGACCTTCTAAAAATAGATGCTCCCTCCAAGAGTCTTGGAGCCCAAATTGGAAGCCGAAAATAAAAATTGAGAGCATCTTTTTATTCCTCTAATTCATCTGAGCTCATTGGAACCAACCGTTGACTTACTATAAATAGTAAGTCCCTCAAAATAGGCCAAAACCCACATCAGGGCCCTCTAATCACCAGTATTAGCCTACAAGGACCCAATGACGGGCTAAATCTAATAACTCAGATGCTTGCTAAGAATGGGGACATTATAAGTGATGATGTAATGAATGTTGATTTGATATATTGGTGAATGATGATTGAATGAATTTTGATTTGATAAAGTGATTTGCTCATTGAGTCTTTGCTTGATTTGTTAATTGATGATTGCTTTTGTGATTCATGAGCGAGGATTGATAAATGATCCTTGAATTATTGGAATGATCTCTTTTATGCTACATTGGTGAAATGTCACCACCTTTTCATAAGACTTGAGTCACCACCCTCCAGTGCTGCCCTTTGAAAGTAATAAATTATTTTCCAAATTGATCACTTTTGCATCTCCTCCTCAAATGAAACCCTCTCCCCTTTGGTATCTTCCAATAAGAGGGAGAAGTCACACATTTTTATGATGTCTACCGTTTGTAAGAGTCACAACCTTCCACAATTACCACCCTTTCAAAGAATACAACCCTTCATCATTTACACCCTTCGAAAGAGTCACAAGCTTGCATAGTTACCTCCCATTGAAATAGTACAAGCCTTCATCATTTCTGCCCTTTAAAAAAGTCACTTCCTTATTTCTTCCTTCTTCCATTAATCCTTGATTTACATACCCCCATTCTTTCTTTCTTCGTCCATCCCTATCCCCTTTCAATTGAACTCTTCTTGCTTTTATCTCATGTTTGAGGGAATCACAAGTATTCATTCATGCCTTTTGACCATTCATTAAATTTATATAAATTTTAATTATATAATATTTAAATTTTGTTCATTTATATTTAATTTTTTTTTTAATTATTTAATATTAAATCCTCTTTCAACAAGGGGACATTACATAGTTCACAGAAAATGTGCAGCAGCATTAACATAGATTAAAACCCATCAAACTTTTTGTAATTTTCTCTTTTGAAAGTGCTATGGTATAAATAGTATATGCTGCAATCCCTTAATGATAAGATGTGGCAGTTTTATTACTTCACAACCCTCCTCTAAAGTGCATGGCATCTTTATGAATTAAACTGCTCTTTTCTCAAAGGCTGCAATCAGAAATAAAGTGGCACAGTAGGGTCTCTAACAATGCTGCTTTGATGATATGGCCAACAATAATAATCTTCAAATGTTGTGACTTGTTTTTTTAAACATGGCAGCTCGATAATAGAGTTATAAAACCATTCATGAATAAATCTGATTTAACATTGAAGCCCTTAATAGCAAAATAATGTAATATTGAAATAAATTTGGATTATTATAGATTCCTTCACAAATAAATATTGAAATATTTACCATATTGGAAATCCACAATCAACATTCAAACTTCCAAAATCTTTGAGTAAACTTCTGGGTCCGTAGTGTGGCACTGTAGCAGTGGTACAGAAAGCCTGTAGCAAATTGTGAATCTCCAAAAATGTCCTTCAGCTCTGATAATCTTGAGTAGAATTACTCTAAATCTCTGTACGTGGAGGGTTTTCATCCTCAAACAGAAAAGATGAATACAAGTGTTCGATAGTAAATGACATTGGATAGAATCTTCAATATCCAGCCTCTTCTTTTATAACCCTCTTTTTATTTTAAAACATTTCCTTCTTTTAGTGACTAGAAAGTCCCTTTTTAATATTATATTATATTGGCCACTTCTATTCGAAACACTTTTTAAAAATTGGACCCTTTTTCAATAATAAAACAAAAGTTGCCTTTTAAAAATATAGCATAAAGTTACTAGGACAACTTAGATTATTTATTTATTTCCCTGACCTTACCCCTTCAGTGCATGGAAAATAAAATAACAGGCTAAGGGACTCACAAATACTTATATTGTGAAAGGGGACCTGATGTCAAATTAATTATCAAGATGGCATTTTGGGCATTCATGTCTGTAGATTTTAATGTATACGATGCATTCAAATTGCCAATATTGAGCGTTGGTGTGACCTTGGCCACCAGAGTTGACGTTTCTCAAATGCTTCCTTTGGTTCTTAAGCATACCACTATCTTCACGTGAGGTTCTCAACCTACAAGAGAAATTGGTGAAGGTGGAAGTACAAATCAATATTGCCATAGACATTATATTCTTCCTCATGCCAAATCGTGAAGAATGATGCACATTTAACAAGTCATTCAAATTGCTAAGGTGCTTACACAATCAAAAGAGGTGTTGATGGTGCTAGTGCTCGGTTTCTTAAGTTGACCGAAAAAATAATTACTGTGCAACTGCATGTGCGCAATGATGTGATGTCCTGGCAAGTTTTAGGGCTGATGATAAATTGGAAGATCAGGTAAGCACCCTTGAAGCATTGTTTTAATCTGCTTTTGATTCCAATGCTTACATACAAGCAGCTCGAAGTACAATTGAAGAAGGTGGATGAAGAAGCTGCACAGGAAGCCAAGAAGAAGCAAGGGAAAGAGCTGCATGAGAAGGAAGGGCAGCACATGCATGAAGGCAGTCAAGCATTCAATCTCCAGTATTAGCTCCCAGTCTCAGTTGTTTGCACAAGAATTTGCAACTGCACACAATTTTTAATCACCTAAGCTGGTTGGCAAAAGTGATTAGGACCTTGATTGGTGCCTCTGAACTTTGAATAGAACACTACTGGAAGAATTCTCAGATTCAGATGGGATTAATGAATCCACATCTCTCAGCAACAAGCTGCACACAATTAACTGATGTAGCTTAATTTTAAACTGCTTGTGCAAGTCAAATCCATGGATGGTACCTCTTTACAACTTACATCTGAAATTGGCAGTTTGCAGTTCCAGTTGCAACAGTTTGTGTACCAGGATGAAGATGCATTGAAGTACCTCAAGGAGGATACAACAAAGATTGAAGAATCCATGCCTTGTGCAATGCAAAGAATTTTTGCAGAATGTAGTTTGGAAGGACGCACCAAACCTAGTCCAATTTCGTATGCTTTCTGTTTGAAGGATTGTAAGTTTGGGGCTTGTTATTTTTTGCTAACATCGATGAATTTTTGTGCCCATTCTCCTATTGATTTAGTATCTTTGAGAATAGAACACATTTTTAGCACCATGAGAATGTTGGCACCATAATTTAACTCATACTGTAACATGAGCTGAGAATAATGTTAAGCTATATACATCTTGCTTACCCTAATATATTTCTTGTAGATCATATGAGAAAATTTCTTAATCACCATTTTAGTTGATCAGAAAACACACATTTTCGGACTCTTCTGTGATGAAAAGATACTTGTACTACTGAATAATTATAGGGGTTTTTGCCCTAAAGGAACACCTGATCTTACCTTGATGTAATCAAATTTTAATCTGTTTTTAAGTTTATTCCACTCTAACCTTACAAGTGAAGTTCGTTTTATGTAGAGGCAGTGTAACATGGGTCCTGGGGGACAAGGGGACGGTGGGACGAGATTCTGAGATGGGGAAAAGGGCTTCAATCTGGGGACACCAGGGGAATGGCGGAGGGTGGGGGTGTGGGGTCGGTGCTGTATATACTATATAATATACATATAGTACTTGAAATGCTAGTTATGGAAAGATGTATAATAGTGTAAGAAGTAAAATAAAAAAATTGCAAATACAAAATACTAAATACAGACTACAGTATAATTAAACATTGAAGTTTTATAGATTGAATAACAAATTTACTAATTACTATTAGAAATTTGTATACTGAATAAAATTGTTGAATCAGCGAATGGAAGATTTATATTATATCAAAAATATGATAGTAGTACTACATGAAATGCAAACATAGAAACTCCAGTTCTGATTTTTATTTAGGGTAGCTAGCATAACTAGCAATAATGTCTGCAATAGCAGCTACAAACCCTCATAAACTGCCCATATAATGTTTGCAAATGACCTGAAATTGTTCTTCAATCAGCCAAAAATATGTCTATGTTGGATTTGCTTGCAAATATTAAAAAAAAAGAATAAAAAACAATACACTTTTAAAACAGCTTGTTACAGGAGACTTCCAGAAGTCCCTGAGATGCTCAGGGGACTCCCGGCGTGCCCGAGACTCTTAGAAGACTCCTAAGTGTCCCCGAGACATCCGAGGGACTCCTGGCTGTCTCCGCATTCTGGCGGAGGTTGAGCGGCAACTGAGTGGCAGTAGGGGGACACCAAATACCTGTTCCCAAGTCCCTAGGACATCCCCATACCACAAACTTGGGGTTTTTTTGGGGGGGAGGGGTGAATTCTGAGCAATTATCTCTATTGCCCATAGGTTCTAAAGCTTTGGACCTTTTTTTTTGGATGGTCCAAAACGTTGGACCTTATCTTAACCATTTAGTTATTTGTTTGAGATTCTTGTATAAAAAATTCTGTGGTGATTGTTAATAAATTTATTGGAGTTACATGAGAGTCAAATTTATTGGAAACAGGTTATATTTCTATTGCTGGTAGCTAGTTTCAGTAAGCGTACTCATATTTAAATAGGTATTCATTTGATGTTGATTTTGATATCCGGATGCATTTTAATCTAATACTAAGTCTTTGTGCTTTGGTCTTGATTTCACAGACATGAAAAATATGTTACTCAGTATAGGGCTATGTTTGTTCTCAACTGTAAAGTTGTGAACAACCAGAGATTACGACTGCCTGCAGGTAGTAAGAGAAAGCGAGAAAATAAAAAAATATCAAGGGGACAATTCAGGAGAAACGATGAAAAATCGTCTGAATCTACAAGTGAAAACCTAAAAGATGAAGTTTTCAAGCCAGTCTGCTGCTCTGTTTGTCAGACTGAAGTTGCAGTATTAGATGAAGATGAAATCTATCATTTTTTCAATGTCATGCCAAGCTATGCTTAGTTCAAATTAGTTCCAGTGCAGTGAAACTTACAGAATAATGGCTGGTGATGTTATGGATTAAGAGGAATCATGTACAAACTGGAAGCTTGTGACAAGCAGAAAACTGCACAAAATGTTTTGGCATTTATTTGCGATAAGACAAGACGTATCTTTGTTGGATCTTAAACATTTATTTAATAAGCCAAAGAGTGGCATTACAAATGGACAGAAAGTTATGTTTTACGCTACATGTTCAGGCTTTAGGCTAAACAGCAGATAGCGCTTGCTTTTGCTGCTTGTCTGGCAATCTAACAATCAAGTCTGCTCAATGGAGTTTTCCCTGGCATGTGGATCAAATGGGTTTTAAGTACATAGCGCACAATCATCTAAGAGACTTATGTAAATATCAATTACAGTAAGAATATTAATATCTGCACGACTATTGAAGTTTTAGTTGCTTCATTTCAGGTTTTGATGACTGTAATATCAGTCAAGGACCATCATGGCGACATCTTGTCAATGTGTCATTACTTGGATGCAATATTCTCTGATGCCATAAGAAGTCACACGACATTGTCACCTCTTATGTGGATACCATGTTAGTACCATCTCTTATGTGGATATAATGTGATTGAAATGGTGGATCTTTTAACACAATAGTTTTCAAAATTTCCTGTTCAAAGCTTTATGGATTGATGTTATCAAAGTACAAGGTTTGCAAGAGAAGACATGATTTTCTAAGTCATCTATCTTCCAACTTTGTAGAGCTAATTTTTTCTTTTACGTTTGAAGCTGTAAATGCTTTTTTTTGATTTCTAGATCTTATTTATACAATTACGTCTCTCAAGTGATTAATTATATATGTCCATTTGCTGAGTAATTGTAATTGTAGGGTACATTGTCACCTCTTATGTGGATACCATGTTACTACCATCTCTTATTTGGATATAGTGTGATTGAAACTGTAAATGCTTAATTTTAATTTCTAGATCTTATTTATACAATTACGTCTCTCAAGTGATTAATTATATATGTCCATTTGCTGAGTAATTGTATTTGTAGGGTACATTGTCACCTCTTATGTGGATACCATGTTACTACCATCTCGTGTGAATATAATGTGATTGAAATGGTGGCTATCTTTTAACAAAATAGTTTCAAAAATTTGCTGTATAAATCTTCTTTTGAAGCTTTATGGATCGATGTTATCAAAGTCCAACGTTTGCAAGAAAAGACATGCTTTTCTAAGTCATCCATCTTCCAACTTTGTAAACCTAATTTTTTCTTTTAGGTTTGAAGCTGTAAATGCTTAATTTTGATTTCTAGATCTTATTTATACAATTACGTCTTTCAAGTGATTAATTATATATGTCCATTTGCTGAGTAATTGTATTTGTAGGGTACAATTTAGTACGTACACTACAGATCATTTTTGGTTTAGCCCCTTGAAGATGTGTTTTATAAAGGAAGAAGGTATTCCAAAGACAACATTGAAGATTGGATATAACTATTATAAATTCATTATGTTACCATTTGGGTTAACAAATCTTTGGATATTTTTTAATGAACTTAATGAATAGTGTATTTCATGATTTCTTTGACAGATTTGTGATGGTGTTATTGGCTGACATTTTACTCCCTACTCAAAGGATGTTGAGCACCTAGCTGTCTAAAATAGAAGTTCCATGGAAAGTTTTTTAAATGCTTATTAAAAAAATAGATCCAATATATGAGGCATATTATATCTTTTGAAGCTACTGCAGTAAATCTTGATAAAAATAAGGCGATAACTGAGGGACATTCTATGGGACTAGCTAGATATTATAGAAGGTTTGTAAATGTTTTTTGTAAGGGTAGGAAATATTATCATTTCCTTGCAAAATAATACAATGGTTTATGAAACGAATAATGTGATAACACTTTTCAAAATTCTAAGGAGAAATTGATGACAAATTCAATATTTGAACGCATTTTTATGATAAAAATAAGCAATAATTGAGTGGCCAATATCTAAAACTGTGGTAGAGGTGATTAGTTGGATAGTAGAGGTGGTTTGTAAGAGATTTTGTAGTGGTAGCAAACCTTATCACTTAAAAAGGAAGAATATAAAGGAGCAGATCAATGAGATTTCAAGGAATACTTTATGGACTCGACTTCGCAAAACCTAGAAATGTAACTATGGAAGAACCTTATAATGCTTCTTACTGAAGACATCTAAGGGTAAGGAAGATGTACCATATTTCAGAAAATTATATTTTTGGCCTAGAATGAAGAAATAAATAGTTGACTTATGAAGAAAGAAATAGTTGACTTGGTAAATTTCATGAAATAGAACATGTTCATCTAATAGGACTTTTATATTCACACAATATGCTGCATCATAAATACAGACTATAGTATACTTAAACATTGAAGGTTTATACATTGAATATCAAATTACTAATTACTATTAGAAATTAGAATACTAAATAAAATTGTCGAATCGATAAATGAAAGATTTATATTATATAAAAATTATGATAGTAGTACCATGTGAATTGCAAACATAGAAACTCCAGTGTTGATTTTTATTTAGGGTAGCCATCATAACTAGCAATAATGTATGCAATAGTAGCTACAAACCCTCATGGGCAGCCCATATTATGTTTGCAAATGACCTGAAATTGTTATTCAACCCCCTAAAAATATATGTATATATCTGATTTGCTTGCAAATATTAAAAAAAAAATACTTTTTAAATAGCTTGGTATAGGAGACTTCCAAAAGTCCCTGAGACACTTAGGGGACTCCTAGGCGTCCCCAAGCTGTCCCAAGGACTCTTGGCTGTCCCCACATTCTGGCGAAGGTTAAGCGGCAGTTGAGTGGCTGTGTGGGGACGCCAAGTACCCATCCCCAAGTCCCTAGGAAGTCCCTGTACTAGAAACTTGCTGGGTTTTTTTTGGGGAGGGGGATGCATCCCTTGTAGAGGTGAATTCTGAGCAATTATGTCTATTCCCCATAGGTTCTAAAGCTTTGAACCTTATTTATTTTTTTGATGGTCCAACCATTTAGTTATTTGTTTGAGATTCTTGTATAGAAAAATCCATGGTGATTGTTAATAAATTTATTAGAGTTACATGAGAGTCAAATTTATTGGAAACAAGTTATATTTCTATTGCTGGTACCTAGTTCCACTCATATTTAAATATGTATTCATTTGATGTTCATTTTGATATCTGGATGCATTATAACCTAATATTAAGTTTTTGTGCTCTGGTCTTGATGTCACAGACATGAAAAATATGTTACTAAGTGTAGGGCTATTTTTGTTCTCAACTGTACAGTTGCAAACAACCAGATATCACGACTGCCTGTAGGTAGTAAGCGAAAGCGAGAAAATAAAAATCATCAAAGGGGACAATTCAGAAGAAACGATGACAAATTGCCTGAAACCACAAGTGAAAACTTAAAAGATGAAGTTTTCAAGCCAGTCTGTTGCTCTGTTTGTCAGACCGAGGTTGCAGTATTAGATGAAGATGAATCTATCATTTTTCAATGTCGAAGCTATGCTTAGTTCAAATTAGTTCCAATGCAGTGAATCCTACAGACTAATGGCTGGTGATATTATGTATTAAGAGGAATCATGTACAAATTGGAAGCTTGTGACAAGCAGAAAACCGCACAAAATGTTTTGGCATTTATTTGTTATAAGGCAAGACATATCTTTGTTGGATCTTAAACATTCATTTAATAAGCCAAAGAGTGGCATTACAAACCGACAGAAAGTTATGTTTTACGCTACACGTTCAGGCTTTAGGCTAAACAACAGATAGCGCTTGCTTTTGCTGCTTGTCTGGCAATAACAATCAAGTCTGCTCAATGGAGTTTTCCCTGGCATGTGGATCAAATGGGTTTTAAGTACATAGCGCACAAACATCTAAGAGACTAAGTAAATATCAATTACAGTAAGAATATTAATTTGTGCACGACTATTGAAGTTTTAGTTGCTTCATTTCACTTTTTGATGACTGTAATATTAGTGAAGGACCATCATGACGACATCTTGTCAATGTGTCATTACTTGGATGCAATATTCTTTGATGCCATAAGAAGCCACACGACATTGTCACCTCTTATGTGGATACTGTTAGTGCTTAAACTTGTAGATGATTTAAAAAAATTCAGAAACATCTGAAATCAAAACTCTAGTATTCCTAACAGATACATCCAACAAAATCCAAACACTAAGATATTAAGGTTAATAAACCTTCTTCTCTTTGAGTTTAACACTTAGGCGGGTGTATCTTTCAGAATTGCTTCTATAAAGCTTTACAACAATGATCTATAGGCTTGACATAGATCATAAGATCATACATTTCAAGATATACAACAAATTTAAAATGAACAGATTATTTGATTTGTTGATGGTGAACACATGCAAATTAAGCTAAGACCAGTGCCATATCCTAGGGCATCAAAGTCAAAATTCTGCATCAACAGAAAACTTATCAAAACAAATAGCCCAAAACTCAAATAAAGTGTCTTACACTTTGTTTTCCTAGTTGCCAACCCTGCTATCAAATTCATACACGGACAATAAATTTTCAGAGATCTCCCTTAAGATTTATTCTTCCCTTGAAAGAAACTGAAGTTTAACCCCTATATCTACCTTGTAAACAATGCATTAAAGTGCCTAACAATTTAATACATAAAAGAATTCAAACATCCATATGTGAAGACAACAAAATAAGCAAAGGAGTTCCAGTATATTGTATTGATGTATAAACTGTATCAGTACATTCTTGATAGAGAATTGTAGGACAAAATTGCCATTATCAGAACTTCCTTTACAAAGTAATCTTCACCACCCTTGCAAAAGTAGAAAACATGCTATATATATCACTGGCTATCTTGGAATTCTCAAAGAAAGGATGCAACAAGCTTCAGATAGCTAGGATAGTGACTTGCACTACAGACAAAAGTACAAAATGATGACAAAAAACTAGCAAGACAAAAAGAAGTTTCCCAACAAATGGAAACTTTATAGTTGGCACTTTTGTCTGAGGATATTTCATAGCAGTTGCTTGAAATTGTTGCATGAATGATGACCGCCAATACAGGATAACTTACATCATTCTATGTATGATAACTGCTCTCCCTATTTTCAGGTTCAAGTGCCACATGTGGTTCATTCTTCTTCCTCTGCTTCTAGCTCCTCGATAGTTGGCTTCTTCTTCTTTGCTTTGTATTCCTATCCCACACTGCCACATCATCTTCTGAGGGCCAAATATACCCCTGCAAATCTTGTAACAACTTAACTTGTCTATCCCACTTGGAGTCAGTGATGGCTTTAATATCTGCAACAAACTTTACACAATCATTCTCAACCTTGAATAGGTTATCAATTATGTTGTTGCAACGTCTTATGTCTAAAGAACCATCATTGTCGAGGAAGGCCTCCTGTTTGATCATTATCTGGCCCATGCCTGACTTCCACTCATCCACACTTACTATACTTCAATCATCATTGTAGACAGAGGGCAAATACTTGCTATAATCCTTATCAAACATGGCCAACTTAGCCTTCTCCTAATTTGATTTTCCTTTGAAAAAGCTGGAGGTGGCATTGACCAATCTCATCTTCTCATAAACCTTGGTAACAACCTTAGGGAGATCTAGCTTGTGATGCCATAATGCATCAAGTTTCTCAAACAATGAGTTCCTTCCCTCATTCACTTTCTCATTTATTTTATGCAACATGTTAATTGACTGATGGACCGATTATTTTCTCAAACCTATGTTTCCCAACATCTGACATAATCTTTAAGGTTGCATCAAGCCTTACCTTTTCTAAATCCTCTGATGGCCTGTCAGAACTTTCTGCCATTGGTTGAGCTGCTGCCTCAATCTGCAAAGTAGGAGGAGGAACTGCCTTTGAAGCTTCTTCAAGCTTGACCTTTAGATCATCTAGTTCATCCTCTATCTGCTTGATCCTCATCAATTAGCCACTTGCATTGAATTTTCAAACAACCGAGCATATTTGTTTGCCAACTGGGGTGTCTTGGCTTCATTGAGGTGGGCAAAATGTGTCACAGTCTTAGACACCTCAAGATCAGTGGTATTTTGGATAGTCCAGATAATCTTATCTCCTTCCATTTTATCTTCAATGCTCACCATAGAAGGCTTTTGAGTCCTAGGGCAAGAGACCACATTGCAACAGCCTGGGATTTAGAATCATAGCCACTTCCCCTTATCATGTCTCAAATGTGCACCTCATAAGATAAGCTACCCTCTGGCTACTTTCTAATCTGATCTATGATGAAAGCCGAAGTCAGATCCCATCCAGGAGTCAAGAGCATCCCACTTGATTTCACCATTTCTCTGGCCTCATCAATAGTAATATTCTCAAGGCTAGGGTCATAAGAAGTAGAGCCCTCATGGTCTCCTCACTTGGTTCCATTCCCTCAGGTAGAGCCTTAGCAACCTCCTATGATTTCTTCCAAACAAGGAAGTTTCTGAATTCATCACTTTTAATAAACTGGTCGTCACTAAGGAATTCCTCCTAATACAATTCTCTTTCATCTTTTCCTAGCAATAGAGGCAATTCCTCTTCCTCTTTGGACACTACCTTCTTGCCCTCTCTTATAGCTTTTCTCAACTGGTGATGATAGGCTCAGTCACCAGGTATTAGAGTAGAAGCTCTATCTATCATCTTTTTTTGTTTCTTCTTCTTAGAAGGTTCACCCACCTCAAGTTTTTGTTTCTTCAATGATGGCTCTGAGGTATCCCCTGCTTCTGGTGGATCTTGAGTCAAGTCAATAATAGGTGAGTCCTTGGTTTGAGGTGGACTATCACCTTCCTGTGATTCATTAGTATATTCCTCACAATCTGAAGAGGAATAGTCTTTTTTCACATCTAATTTCTCCTCAAGCATCCCTTCCATTTGACTAGACAAGGTGCCATACATTTCAAACATTCTTTCCATCCTCCTCAAGTAAGGGAGATCAGGGAAAAACCCCTTAAAATCAATCTTGGCCTTTTTGAGTTGGGCCTCCAATCTTAACAAATCAAAGTACTTGGTCCACCTCCTACCAGCCTCATCTTGATCCAAGATGTTCCTTATCACATCTTCTTGTTAGAATAACTGGGGGGGGTGAATCAGTTATCCATAGTCCCAAATATAAAATGTATCACTTAAAAACAAATTCAACTAAATTCTGCAGCTCGGTAAACAATAATACTAAACTGTCTGTGACTTTATCGATTATCAGTTAATTGCTCATACTGATTACCAACCAAATCAAATATGCAACATGTAAAGTATGATATCCAAACAATCACCACATAAACACATAACACAAAGATTTAATGTGGAAACCCTATAAAGGGAAAAACCACCTGGGACCGGTAACCCAAAATATTTTCACTCTTTTGGAGTGAGCTCGGTGAAGAGCCAACTCTGTTAAAGGTTACAAAACACACTGTAAGGTGTGACCTTGTTAGAGGATTTAACACTAACAATTATCGTCCAACCAGCATTCACTATGGGGTTGACAAGATAACAATGTACAATCTATGAATGACATATAAGACTTTCAAGTCCACTCGGTTAAGAGATTTTATCTGTTTACAATGGTTAAACTGAAATAGTAGATGATCTGATTACAATACAACTTGACTTTGTAGATGTTCAGATCTATTTTAAGTCCATACAAATCCTCTGATCATTATTTCTATTCAATTATTCAATATTCAATAACTTATTGTCGCTTGGTAAAAGCTCTCAGATGCTCGGTTAACTCTGCAGTTCGGTTCTTCTTCAACTAGTTTGATTAGGCAAGCATGAAGCAATGTTCACGCAATATCTCTGTAGTCTCCTTCCTTCGACATCCATTTCATACTGAAATCAATGTCTCTTAGATAGATGTGTCCATGACATGTTTCACTTGCATCCTTTGGATCTTTTTTGAATTTTGTTAGCCATCGATCTCATAACAAACTTTATCTTCCACCTCAAAATCATACACTTTACAGGTCATCAATTTCTGTCGGCTAAACTAATCATTTAGTTCTTTTGTCCATACTCGGTTAACAAAGAAATGTGTCGGTGAATACAAGCTCGGTTGATACTATCACTTGGTATACACTACACTAGCTCGGTGTATACTAGAATCCTTCATTAACTAACCACACTACTTTGCAACACTTTGCTTCCTACTTCATAACTGATTAATGCAACATAATCAAGTCAACCATATGAAGTCATAGACTCATCAATAAGTTACCCAAAGTAATCCTTATCTTCATATGTCATATCCATATTCCTCAATGTTGATATCTCGATTCATCATCTCTTCTCTCCTCTTTACATATGTTTAGATATTTGCAACTATCATGATAAGTATTGTAAAAAACTAGTTGACATCAATGACAACAAAATGACTGATTCAATTATCTTACATAACCATTCAATGCTCGATGATCTCTAATCACTTATAGTTCATCAATTAGGTTCTCAATCAGTTGTAACTCATCAATCTCTCCCTTTGGCATTGATGGAAACTCAAATAATATGAAATATACCATACACATACCAAACATGTATTCTACAACTATATGAACAAATGCTGTAGCTCTCCCTAGCTTAATATGTTTAATCACTACATTACATGACAACATTCCATATGCAGACTTTCTTTTGTAGATTTGATCTTTGCAACTCTCAGATTATCTCTCCCCGACTTCTTCAATTTATCTCTCCTTTCAGTTCTCCCTTTGACAACAATCTTTGTCTGATATTTCATGAACTTCTCCCCCTTTAACAGCAATGCCAAAGAAAATAATACATATAGCTCTGTAGTAGCTAAGTAACTCTCTATTGTTCGGTGTAGACAATGTATCTTTGTATACCGATATGCAAATCTCTGTTCCGACTCCTCAAATCGTCACAACCTTAGACATAATCTAAAGTGTGAGCTAAGATGCATCAACATAACTGATCTTCTAATAAGATTAGGCTGATGCAACTTCCAGATCACATTAGTGACCGGTAGACAGGGGACGTACCTCAAGTCTAGTCCTCAAGTATTCAAAAGTATCCTTCGGTAGAGGCTTTGTAAATATGTCAGCAAGTTGCTCTTTTGATGTAACATATTCTAGTTTAACTTGCTTCTTCTGTACTTGTTCTCTTAAGTAGTGATACTTAATAGAAATACACTTGGTCTTTGAGTGCATTACAAGATTCTTAGAAATGTTTATTGCACTTGTGTTATCACAATATATAATCACCGGCTCTATGATTACTTCATTCATTCCTTCCAACACTTGCTTGATGTAAGCAATATTTGAACAGTTTGTAGCAGCATCAACATATTCTGCTTCGGTAGTGGACTGAGAAATACACGGTTGTTTCTTACTTGTCCAAGTAACAAGTCTTTCACCAAAGAAAAATGCTCCTCCGGTGGCACTCTTTCTATCATCTATATTTCCAGCCCAGTCTGCGTTGGTGTAAACTCTTAGTTCAAACTTTCCTTCCTTTGGATACCATAATCCATATTCCTCAATTTTCTTCAAGTATCTTAAGCTGTGTGACTCCTTTGGATTGGCAGAAAATTTGGCAACAATCTCCATTGAATGTGCAATGTTTGGTCTACTATGTACCATATACATCAATTTACCGATCATGGATCCATACAATGTTTGGTTCACCTCTGTGGATTCATCATCTTTAGTTAGTTTGCAGCATGTGACCATCGGTGTTCCAACTAGTTTAGCATCTTCCATGCCAAGTGTTCTCAGTACTTCCTTTATATACTTGGATTGTGTGATGAATATGCCATTATTCTGCTAAATAACCTACAATCCTAGAAAGAACTTAATCTCTCCAAACATTGACATTTCAAACTCTTTTCTCATCTCATCAGCAAATGACTTATAGATATGATCTTGTCCTCCAAAAATAATATCATCCACAAATATTTTAGCAATTGTAATAGTGTCATCAGACTCACCTTTCATATACAAATTACTATTCTCACTAGTTCTAGTAAAACCAATACTTAACAAATAAGTATGCAACCTTTCATACCAGGCTCTAGGTGCTTGCTTTAGACCATATAAAGCTTTGCGTAATCTACATACCATGTCTTTCTTGTCTAGGTCAACAAACCCTTCTGGTTGTTCTATGTAGACCTCCTCTTCTAGTATCCTATTCAGAAAAATAGACTTAACATCCATTTGATAAACTTTAAACTTCTTATGTGCTGCATATGCAAGTAACAAACGAACTCCTTCAAGTCTAGAAACAGGTGCGACAGTCTCACCATAATCTATACCTTCCTCTTGTGCATATCCCTTGCATACAAGTCTAGCTTTGTTCCTTGTAACTTCTCCATTCTCATTCAACTTGTTTCTGAAAATCTATTTAGTATCGATAACATTCTTATCTTTAGGCCTAGGTACTAAGGTCCATGTCTTGTTTTCTCTATCTTTTCTATCTCTTCATTCATTGCATTTACCCATTCTTCATTCTCCAAAGCAAATTTAACATTTTTTGGCTCAAATTCACAAACTAAGCATGTACC
The DNA here is from genome assembly GCA_027943335.1 of Chamaecyparis obtusa. Taxonomy (NCBI): domain Eukaryota; kingdom Viridiplantae; phylum Streptophyta; class Pinopsida; order Cupressales; family Cupressaceae; genus Chamaecyparis; species Chamaecyparis obtusa. The sequence goes on along the minus strand of BSBK01002562.1, from coordinate 904,936 downwards.
TTGTCTCAAATTACTTCTTGTGATCATGCCAGCTTGCTTGTCTCCAATGATTTGGTTCTCAGGATGATGTCTTCTGACAAATCTTGCCAATACTTGATCTCTTCTTTGTTGTTCATCCTGTTCAGGTCCATTTACTTTCTCATTAGCTCCTTCCTGATCGTTAGTTTCTCTTTGCTATTCCTCGGTGTTGTTTTCCTAATGACTGGTTGACATAGTTTGTGGCTTTGGTAGATGCTCTGGATGTTCAATGTAAGTGAATCTACTGTAGTCTTCTGACTCTCTAGTACTTTCTTCACTATTCTTATCATCAAACTCATCAACCCTGACATTAGTACTTTCAATCATTTTATTAGTAACTTTATTCAGACACTTGTAAGCTTTTCTTTTAGTGGAATATCTTAGAAATATCCCTTCATCCCCTTTAGAGTCAAACTTTTCATTTCTTTCATCTTTCAGAATAAAACATTTGCTACCAAATTTTTTGAAGTAACTTATTGTCGGTTTGTGACCAAACCATAACTCATAGGGTGTTTTTTTTGTGTCCTTCAATTGTACTATGTTTAGAACATATACAACTATACTAATTGCCTCTTTCTAGTATGTCCGAGCCACATTCTTTTCTATCATCAATGTCCTTGCACAATCAACAATTGATCTATTCCTTCTTTCATCAATCCCATTTTGCTGTGGTGTTCTCGGTGTAGAAACCTATCTTTTTATACCATGCTCATTACAATAGTTAGTAAATTCATCAGAAATAAATTCACCACCTTTGTCAGATCTCAAGCATTTTAGTTCCTTCCCGGTTTCTTTCTCTACTTTTTCTTTATACCATTTAAACATCTTAAATGCTTTTGATTTCTCCTTTAAGAACATAACAGTCACTAATCTAGTGTAATCATCAACAAACAAAATGAAATATATGTCTCCATAATAGCTCCGTGTTCTCATGGGACCACATAGGTCAGTATGAAATAGCTCCAAAATTTTCTTTGTTGAGTAATCTTTGCTCTTAAAACTAGATTTTGTCATCTTACTTTTCTGACATCCATGACACATAACATGTTCAGGCTTTGCTAGGCTAGGTAGACCTCTAACCTTTTTCTTTTTACTAATTTTAATCATGTTATCAAAGTTCACATGACATAACCTTTTATGCCATAACCATGCATCCTCATTTTTCATCATTAAACAAGAAGACTCAGCATTGTCAAGATAAAACAAGTTACCTTTAGATTGTGCTCCTGTTCCAACAAGTTTTCCTCCATCATCAAATATCTTTACCTTTTTGCTCTCAAAAGCTACTTGGTGACCTAAGTTGTTAAGCTGTGCCACACTTAGCAGATTGTAATTTAGTCCTTCTACCCAATAAACATTATCACATCTTATTTTATCATTTATCAGTAAAGATCCTTTTCCTCTAACTATAAATGGTGTATCATTACCCATTTTTATAGATCCTCCATTGTATTGCTCAAGATGATCAAATTTTTCTTCATCACCAGTCATGTGATGTGTACAACCACTATCAATAATCCATACATCATTTTTACTTACTTTAGAAATCAATGCTGTCTCTACATACCTTTCTTCTTCCTTAGAGTCATCCTTCATTGTAACAAATACTACCTCCACATCTTCATTGGTGACAGTATTAGTATCATTCTCCTCAACAATGTAACACACCTTCTTTCCCTTGTCATTGTTGTCTTGGTTATCCCTGTTGTAGTGTCAGTAACTTCTGTTACTTATTCTCCCATGGCTTCCTTCACCAGATTAGTCTTTGTTTCTATCGTCTTCTTTCCTTTTTGGGCATCTAGTAGCAATATGACCAACTTCTTTACAGTTAAAACATGCTAAAGGTAATTTACCCCTATATTTACCTTTACCTTTAGGTAATCTCCTAGCCATAAGAGCTTCAAGCTCATCAAGCTCATCATTAGTATTACTGTCATTATCATCATTATTACTTCTACTACTAGACTTATCGATCTTCAGAGAAGTCATAAAAGAAGATTCATCAGATGGTACAACACTATTATCAAAGTTTTCCAATTCAAAAGTTGTTAGCTTACCGATTAGACTATCAAGAGTGAGAGTACTGCCAGGTGCAGACCTCATTTCATGTATTGTGGATATTCTGATTGCATAAACAGGAAATAAGGTTCTTAGAATTTTACTTACCACTGTTTCTTCAGTAATGACACAACCATATTCTCTGATAGCATTAACTACCTCCTTGATTCAGTTTGTATACTACACAATGTTTTCTCCTTCTTTTATTTTCATATCATCGAATCTCCCTCTTAAAATTTCAGCTTTGACTCTTCTGACATTTGCATCACCATTATAAAATTGAGTAAGTTTATCCCATATTTCCTTTGAAGTAAGGCAGTCCTTAACATCTTCAAATTCGGCACCAGTAAGAGCAGCAACAATCTCCATCATAGTAATATTATGCTCATGTCTATCTCTTAACTGATTAAGAGTCAAAGGTCCTGTAGGCGGTGCTAAGTAGCCAGTATCCAATAGAGTGAGGACAGAATTCTCAATACCCTATATATGCAGTCTCATTCGGCTTTTCCATATTGTAAAGTTGTCCTTGTTTAGCTTTGGCACTTCCCTCTTATACATTTTGTGATCTTTTTGCTGAAGTCCTTAAAACTCTGTTCCAAGAAACCAATATGCTCTGATACCAATTGTTAGAATAACTGAGAGGGGGCCGAATCAATTATCCATAGTCCCAAATAAAAAATGTATCACTTAAAAACAAATTTAGCTAAATTCTGCAGCTCGGTAACCAATAATACTAAATTGTCTGTGACTTTACTGATTATCAGTTAATTGCTCATAGTGATTACCGACCAAATCAAATATGCAACATGTAAATTATGATATCCAAACAATCACCACATAAACACATAACACAAAGATTTAACATGGAAACCCAATAAAAGGAAAAACCACCTAGGACCGGTAACCCAAAATATTTTCACTCTTTTGGAGTAAGCTCAGTGAAGAGCCAACCCTGTTAAAGGTTACAAAACATACTGTAAGGTGTGACCTTTTTAGAGGATTTAACACTAACAGTTATCGTCCAACCAACATTCACTATGGGTTTGACAAGATAACAATGTACATTCTATGAATGACATATAAGACTTTCAAGTCCACTCGGTTAAGAGATTTTACCTATTTACAATGGTTGAACTGAAACAATAGATGATTTGATTACAATAAAACTTGACTTTACAGATTTTCAGATCTATTTTAAGTCCACACAAATCCTCTAATCATTATTTCTATTTAGTTCTTCAATATTCAATAACTTACTATCACTCGGTAAAAGCTCTCTGATGCTCGGTTAACTCTGTAGTTCGGTTCTTCTTCAACTAGTTTGATCACACAAGCATGAAGCAATGTTCATGCAATATCTCTGTAGTCTCCTTCCTTTGGCATCCATTTCATAATGAAATCAATGTCTCTTAAATAAACAAGTAAACTATTTTCTTCTCATCCATCAGATTTTGCCACTTAATCTCCTTCATAGATTTTGCCGCTTAAACCTTCCTTGGAAGATGTGTCCATGACACGTTTCACTTCCATCCTTTGGATCTTCTTTGAATTTTTTTAGCCATTGATCTCGTAACAAACTTTATCTTCCACCTCAAAATCATACACTTTACAACTCATCAATTTCTGTTAGCTAAACTAATCATTTAGTTCTTTTGTCCATACTTGGTTAACAAAGAAATGTGTCGGTGAATACAAGCTAGGTTGATACTATCGCTCAATATACACTACACTAGCTCGGTGTATACTGGAATCCTTCATTAACTGACCAAACAATTTTGAAACACTTTTCTTCCTACTTCATAATTGATTAATGCAACATAATCAAGTCAACCATATGAAGTCATAGAATCATCAATAAGTTATCCAAAGTAATCCTTATCCTCATCTATCATATTCATCTTCCTCAATGTAGATATCTCAGTTGATTATCTCTTCTCTCCTCTTTAAAGATGTTTAGATATTTGCAACTATCATGATAAGTACTTTCAAAAACTAGTTGACATCAATGACAACAAAATGATTGATTCAATTATCTTACATAACCATTCAATGCTCGGTGATCTCTAATCACTTATAGTTCATCAATTAGGTTCTCAATCAGTTGTAGTTCATCACTTCCTCATCACAACTCTCATGTTCCCTTATTGTCCCAATGTTCAGAATCAATGTCATCCTGATAGTTTTGATGAAATCCTCAGGATCAATATACCTGCAAGTACTGAAAATCATTTTGAAGTGGTTGAGCTAACTATTGAGTTGTGACAATGCCCTCTTTCCAATAAGGAAATTGCCTACCTTGAATTGCCTTGGCGTGAAGGTGCCCTTTCTATGAGGTGCCAAATGCTCCTTATCAGTCCAGATCAACTGGCAAATAAACTCTAACAGGGCAACCGTTGGAGGTTCAAACCTTGGAAGTAGATGTGGGGGTTGGGAGAAACCATAAACCCTGATGACTGTGAAATTCTCTCCTAGGTAGAAATCACCCCAATTTTGATTCCTCTGCCACTTATCTTCATACTGCATGGGCCTTAAAAGCTGCAAAACCTTGGCTTGCAACCTTACCACATTTGTCCCCAACAACCACAGAATTGGAAAAATAAAGAAATTTTGGAAGATGCAAAAATCACACTCATTGGAAGTGTAATTCCACACTCTCAACCAATACTGCATTGGATTAGGATGGCCCTCAAATGTGCACCTAAGCTTCAACATCCTTGCATCCAATCTATTGACATTGAAAAATAAAATCAAATGCATCAGGAGGGAGTAGTGCATGAATCTAATATATCCCAAGAACTCTACACAACCCATGACACAGAAACTTCATATAGAAGTTGAGGGATTTGAACTCATATGGGGCATTCATGCTGGCAAGGAGAGGAGATATGTATTTGCCTTGCTTTGGGATGTGCCTAACCATTTGAATTTTTACTGATCCTACATGACTTGTGTACTTTTTCTTTTCTTTCTTCAAGTCTATCTTAGTAGAGGAGGAGGCAAAGAAATCAAAAGCCTTCATGAATGACCCCCTATCCAAGGTAACTAAGGCAGACTGGTCATTCTTTCCAATTGTCTTAGAAATTAGGTCGTATAACCTAGCCAACTCAATGATTAAGTCAACATCTAAGAAAATATCTGGCACAATTAATTTTTCCATCCCCAAAGCCCAAGCATTGCAAATTGGTATAGCTTTATGTCTATTATTGTAAAAATAAGTAAAGATTGTGTAACCTGAACCAGAAGGAGTGATAGGGTCTCTGCAATTCTCCATTATATCCTTGAAAGTCATATCAATAGCTTTCTTGTTCTGGTTGGACCCGGGAAGCAACTTGAGAAATTCATCCGAGTAATTGGGCTTCCCCTTCTCTTCACCACTCTGTTCTTTGGCCCCTCCGCTAGATGACAAAATGCTTGCCTCTGGTTGACTCATCTTGGAATATGAATGTTTCTCATCTCTGCAACTTCTTTTCACTTCTCACTTATTGCCTTTGCACTAGTGATCACAACTATCTTCAGAAAACTTCAAGCATAGAAATCAATGGAGTCCTGTCTATATATCATCAAGAATTGAATGCGAACAATTGCCAAAATAATTACAAATCAAGCCTTGATCACTTCTACATATTACCAACTTCAAATTAAGGCTAGTCGTGGCATGGATGTTGACATGTTGATTTAAAAAACTCAGAAATAAAGTGTAAAAGAAATGATCACTTCTTTTAGCTTTAAAACCCTTAATTACTGATAAAAACCCTTGGTTAATTCTGATTGGACAGCTTTTTACTTTTTCTAACTCGGCAGAGTACTTTTCCATGTAGTAACATCTATCATCACTCTTATTAATGAACACTTAACTAGATTTGATTTGGAGATCTAATGAACAAAGGCTCTCACGATCTCTGATAGAAATGTTAAGCCTGGGTTAAGCTTGGAGATTCAACGACAAAGAAATTCTTGTGATCTCAGAATGATTTGCTAACTCATGACTTAACTTGGAGATTCAATGACCACCATTGATCCCAAAGATGATCAACGGTCCTTAGGTTAACCTTTGAAACCTATCATAACCTGACTACAATGCAGAGAATGGGTAATTGAAAGCATTCTCCAGGTCTCGGAACACTTTGGTCAACCACTGTTTAATTCAGAGAATGAGCGACCAAAGACTTTTCTAGTTCTCGCAATCTTTTAATTAACCCAAAAACCACTTGGAGACCTACTGAAAAAAGCCTTTCTTAAACCCGTGCACTTGAAACCTTGACCACAGTCTTATTTGGAGATCCAACGACCAACTCTATCTCTTAATCTCTGAATGCCTTGCTTAACTCTTGATTTATCTCGCGATTCAATGAACAAAGGCATCTCATATTCTCTAAAAGAAATGCTCAACCATGGTCTCATTTGGAGATTGGATGAACAACCTTAATATCCCAATCAATGAAAACTTTTCATAACTTGGGTTACATTATGAGATTAAGCACCGATTGTAGATCTTGAAAGAAATCGATGGCTATCACTAAGTTGCTTAATCTTTTAAACCATTATCATTTAATCATGAGATTCAATGAATATAGTATTCATTGAATCTCCCAAAGTTTGAAACATTAATCATTTTATTTTGAGATTAGGTGACCGAGGGAAGAAACCTTTACCATTACTTTGTTCTCTGAATCATTGAATAACTTGCTATAGGCCCCATTCATTGTGAGATTAAGACACCACCATTGATCCCAAAGATGATCAATGGTCCTCACTGAGTCGCTAGAAAACTTAGAGCCTGATTGCCTAATTCAACAATTAAGAGATAACCGCCATGCCAAGTCATTGAATGTTAAGAGAACACTGCTAAAGATTAAGAGAATAAGAGATCACATGGTCGCCAATTCTTTGAAAGAAAGAATAACAATGGCCATAACTGAGAGATTCAATGACCAAAGGAAAACTTGACAAGGGTCTAACACACAGTCACTGGTTCGCTGAAAGAAAGTGTAACATAGAACATTATTCCATGTTTCAGTGAACACTTAAGGAAAAGAATGATCACGTGCACAATTGAAAATCTTAAGTGGCCAAAAAGGTAACATGGAAATATAAGAACTAGAGAAAACTCAAGAAATGCATGGACAATTAAACCTACCAAGGGAAAAAAGACCTAAGGAAAAGGTTGACAAGCATAAGCATGACTGAATTTGAGAAATTTTAAACCCTAGACTAGATAAAGACATTTGTAGAGACATGGAACAATGATTTGAAGCAAAATTCATAGAAAATTGAAAATATACCCAACAGTGGCTCTATCTGAGGATGCTTGAATGCAAGTTCATAGCAAGAAACCATGAATCTTTGGGTGGTAGACCACAAAACCCTAACCTAAAGTAGGAAATAAACACACAATAAAAATAAACACACCTGTACATATATACAAAAGATAATGTGCATGGAAAGAATGAGAATCAATTAAAGAAATATTTCAAGAATTGTCCATGCACTGGCAATTCTTGTTCCTCACCATCTAAATTTCTTAACAAATATGAATCCTTTTCTTGAGTCTGATGAATAATGAAAGGGCCTAGCCATAGGGATTCAAATTTTTTATGCTTACCTTTGTCTTCATCCTTGGCATTCCATTGAAGAACCATATCACCAAGTTAGAACTTTCTAATAGTTTCTCTCTTGTCAAAAAGATGCTTCATCTTTTGTTGCAACTTCGCATTTTCTTTTTGACCTTCCCTTCTGATTTCATCCAGTTCAACTAATTGAATCATCCTGTCTTGCAATGGATCACTCATTTCCATATCTTCCTCTTGTATGAATTGGTAGATAGGTAACAAATTATTTATAGAAAGTCTGGAATTTACACCATAAACCATCTCAAAAGGGGATTTCCCCATTGCTTTCTTCTCAACAATTCTATCTACCCACAATGCCAATTTTAATTTTGCATGCCAACTCCTTTTGTTCTTTTCTAGAGTCTTCTTTAAAATCTACAAAATACTCTTGTTACTGGATTCTGCCTACCCATTGGCCTGTGGATGGTATGGGGATGAATATGATAGAATTATTCCCATTTCTGAGCATAAGTCAGTAAATTCCCATGACCTAAAGCTCATGGAATTGTCTACAACCATCTTGATGGGGACACCAAACCTTGTGATTATATTATTCATTAAAAACTCAGTCACAATTGCATGAGTTTCCCTTTTAGTTGGGATGGCTTCAATCCATTTGGTAAAATAATCAGTGGCCACCAAAATGTAACTATGTCCTCCATTGAATTTCTCAGCAAATTCTCCAATGAAATCCATCCCCCACATGGCAAAGGGAGCTTCTGTAACCACAGGGTTCAATAACAAGGCACCTGAGAAATTTAACTTTTTTGAAAATCTCTAGCATGGCTCACACTTCCTGAAAAATGAATGAGTGTCTTTGAACAATACATGCCAATAGTATCTAGCCCTTAAAATCTTATGAGTTGTGGACTGAGCTGAATGATGCCCTCCACACAATCCAGAGTGCATTTCTTTCAAAATCTTTTTAGATTGGTGTTTGTTTAAACAGAAAAGCAATATTCCATCATTTTTCTTCCAATACAAATCACCTTGTATTAGTAGATACCTCTGAGCTTGCAATCTCAAGCTTCTCCTTTGATTATCATTCAACTCCCGTGGGCAACTAGCAAGTTTAAGAAAATGAACAATGTTTGTGTACCATGGTTGCATCTCAATATTAGTCACTATTCCTCCACCAATGGAAACATTATTTAATTGTACAAGGTCCATATTCTCTTTTGTCATAAGCTTTGCAAGTCCCAAACCTCTTACAAGCTTAGTAATATGGAGCTCCAAATCAAATTCTTGGATCCTATTGATCTATTTGCATCTTTTTCTAGTGACTTCACTCTGAACTAGAATGTCCTTTACTGCTGCATGAGGTACATATGCATTAACTTTTGCACAAACAAGATAAGGTCTAAAAGCTTTGACTACTTTGACTAGTGCATATGCCTACTTTTCCATTAGTTCATAATTCAATTCAGTAGATTGCAGTGATTTACTAAAGAAGGAAATGGGATGTTCAAATCCTTCTTTATCCTTTTGTAATAGAATGGCTGCAATTGCATGGAAAGATGCAAAAGAGAATAAAGAGAAAGGCTTAGAATAATCAGGTGATATTAGGATAGGATCCTCTTGGATTTCCTATTTGATCTTTTCAAAAGCTTGCTGAGCTTCACAGTTCCAATCAAACTTTACATCTTTCTTCATGAGCTTAACCATGGGCTTTACCAATTCTGCAAAATTAGCAATAAACCTCCTGAAAAAATTAATCTGTCCTAAAAAGGACTGCACACCTTTAATATTCTTTGGGGGAGGGACATTTTTTATTGCCTCTACTCTCTCAGGATCAATTCTTACTACCTCTTTTGACACTATATGACCAGACAATTTTTCTTCAGTTACAACAAATTGACACTTCTTAGGATTTAATGACATATCAAATTCCAAAGCCTTGACAATGACCTTCTCTAAATGGTTACAGTGATCCTTAGCCTTCTTAGAGTATGCAGTTAAATCATCTTGATACACAACCATAAGGACATTAATCAAATGCTTAAAAGAAACATCCATTTCCCTATGAAAAGTTTCTCTAGCATTTTTCAAACCAAAATGCATACAGACATACACATAAGTTCCTCATGGGGTGGTGAATGCTGTCTTGAACTGTTCAGATTCTTTGACTAATACCTGGTTATAACTTGAAAAACCATCCATCATAGACAAGAGATCACAACCAATCACCCTATACAACATAGCTTCCATATTTGGCAGTCCATAATTGTCTTTTAGTGAAGCAACATTCAAGTTTTTGAAGTCAACACAGAGTCTTATATCACCATTCTTTTTCCTAACTAGCACAAGATTTGAAACCCAAGAGGAATGCCTAATAGGCTCAATAATACCAGCATCTCTTACTTTTGTTAACTCAGCTTGCATCTTTGTGGCTAGTAGGGGGTTGATTGGTCTCTATTTTTGCCTAAAAGGTTTAGTATCCTCTTTTAGAGGGATCTCATGTTGAAATAAATCTACTCTATAGGCTTTAAGATCATCATAAGACCAAGCAAATACATGTTTGCACCTTTTCAAAAATCTTATCAAATTTTCCCTAACTTCCCTACTCAACTTTTTTCCAATGTACACCATCTGAGGGGATGTTTCTGAACCCAAATTTACTTCCTCTAGGTCCTCCATTTTGGTATTACACTTTTGAGACATGTACCCATCATTTATCGTAAATATGCCTTCTAATTCCACTAATCCCTTATGTATGTGATTTGAGGCCAATTGGACAATCTCATTTCCCATAATACATTCCTTTCCATCAACAATCTGCTGTGAAGCATTGAAATCTATTTGCTGCCCATCATATTGATCTAAACTTTGAAGAAACTTAAGGATATCAAAGTCATCCTCAAAGACTTGCCAATTATACACATTGTCAGGCACTGCAAGCCTGCTTTTGACTTTTAACATTGATACACCAGTCAAAGTAATATCATTATTTTTCAAGGAAACATTGGCAAGGAAATCAGCCACGATGTTATTTGACCTTTCTACCCAAATGATATTGAAAGCTTCAAAGAATTATAATGTATCCCAGACAACATGCTTATACAATTTCATTCTATCATCTTTAGCAACATATTTAGATTTAATTTGGGCTATAATCAATTGGGAATCACCATGGACTTTTAAGCATTTTATACCATGTTTTATAGCAACATCTAGACCTAATATCAAAGCCTCATACTCAGCAGTGTTATTAGTACATTGGAAAGTCAACAGAAATGAGTACTTGAAGGTAGTACCTGATGGGGAAATAAGAAAAACACTAGCTCTTGATCCTCCTTTAGAACATCCTCCATCAAAGTACATTTTCCAGAGTCCACCTTGCTGTAGCATCAACTCTTCCACTATTGGATCAATGTTATTCATTTGGGGTAAAATCTCCTCAACCATAAAGTTCTCCATATCAATATCCATGCAACAGTTCAAATCCTCTGGTGCAACTTTCTCAACCATGACTAAGGAACGGGGTTCCCTGTATAACTTCACTTCTGTTCCATTGATTGGAATTGTGGCATATGAAAAATCTAGTTGCAATTTCCCTCCAACTGCACTAGCCCACTGTCTTGACAAAAGCATGCCATAATGGAGTTTAGTATCAACTACAACCACATCCATTTTGTATGTGGCCTCAGGGAATGCAACAATCTTCACTTCTATACCAACTAGGGTTCCCACAACAAGCACTACCCTGTTATCCATGGCATAACACCTACCATTGGAAGTATCAACTTGAAATCCCAATTCTTTCATTACATGATGGGGCATTACAGTATCAGCACCACCAGAGTCAATCATATGATTTTTTAACAAAACACTGGTCACAATCAATGTGACATAGAAAGGGTCAATGGAAGATGGTTCTTGTGTCACACTATTGCCAACACATACATAAAAAATATCTTTATTTGTCTCAGGTCTATCCATTGCACTTCCCTTTTCTGACACAACAGGGTCTACTCCTTGTTCACTTATAAGAGCTAGAGCTGCTGTCTTATGCTCTTTGATTTTCAACATTTCTAATAAAGGAATAGAGACCTTCATTTGAGACAAGGCATGTCTCATGTCAAAAGTAGGGGAATCAGTAGAAAGACCATAAGAATCCTTTATTATACCAACCCTCTTCTTGACCTTGTCAGTAACATCTTCTTGATTCTTTTGAATAATAGGTTCCTCTCTCCTACTATTCCCACCTTTACCTTTGGAAACATTTTGTTTAGAAGGCTCCTTGTTCTGAAGGTCATCTTTGACAAACAATGATCTCGGTACCCCTTGATCAACATCCACTCTTCTATTCCTCAAATTGTATGAGGATCTAGCTTTTGAAATAGTAGCCACAGTCATAGTTCTAATTTTTTCTTCACTAGGCTTTCTCCATTGAATCCCATCTAACTCTGATCTGACCATATTAGTTTTACATATATCAGAATCAGACTCATCATGATCATATTGGGTAAATATCTATTTCTCATACCCAAGGAGAACCCTCTTTTGATCAACATTAGCACAAATCTCTTCATCATCTGAAGACAAAAGATCTTCCACCTTCTCAGTGGTAAACATGTTAACAACAGGCTTTTTCAAATTCTTCATAATCTCCTACATGTGGATTATCAACTTCTTCCTCTAAAGCCCGAGCCACAACACACTAGAAAGGTGAATGAGGCATATTACAAGCCACACACCAACGAATTCTTTCCACATTATGTGTTGTATTTTTCTTTAAAGGATCTCGTGTATCCCTTCCCTTTTGAGTCTCATGACTGTCAAAGACTGGTTTCCCATCTTTCTAGTTTGTCTTGTAAGGCATATCTTGTAACCTTGGAAACATTTCTTGCCTTTGATAAGGGGGTATGGTATCTTGATAGTTCCTCCCACCCTTTTCAATCTTGGCTGAGATATCCTTGACCACACTGGCTAGTTTATTAACCTTGTCATCATCTTTTGTTGGCTTTGTAGCATGTGACTTAGTTTCTTTCCACAATCTTCCCTCATCTCTTTTATACATCTGACCAGATCCCTTCCTGTTGCTTTCAATATTTATAGCCAATTTAAAAACATCTCTCAGAGTATGAGGACTCTTATCTCTTAAAAGACATGACATCTTACCATCTAATGCATTAGAATATGTGGTCAAGAAAACTACATAATCTAAACTCAAGACTTGGAACAATTTGTACATGGCCTTTTGGAATCTATCATTAAACTCTAAAATGCTCTCATTTTGATGCTTTTTGATATTATTAAACTCATTGAGCATATAGCTTGAATTAACATGTTCTACATATTGTTCCTTAAAGCTTCTAACAAACTCATCCCATGATGAAATGTTATTCTTTGGTAAACCTCTATAGCAATCCCTGACATCTTCAATTAATGACTGAACAAAAAGGTTCATTACAACATCCTCATGTTCAATCTCATAGTCATTAATTTTGTCTGTGAAGAATTTTAGATGCTCTTCACATGTAACAACATTATTTCTGGTGAATTTAGGGATCTTCTCTTTGACCTCATTTGGGACAACATTAGGATGACTAGGGATACCATAAAAAAACAAAGGTCTATATCTATCCAAGTGAACTGGTCTTCTTTGGAAATTTGGTGGGATATGGGGTACTGCTCCAACATTTTGAAAAGACACATTCCCAATTGGACCACTAGTCACCAAAGCTACTAGATTGGTATTTAAAATTGGTCTAGGTGCACTTTTTCTGGGATTTGAGACTTGGGGATTGGGAATCATACCACAAGGCTGATCTAATGGTATAGTTCTTGAAGTTACAGGGACTGAGCTACTAGCAGACATATTCATATTAGCATGCAAGAAGGCTATCTTCCTTTTCATTTCATTTGCTACAGCCTCCAATTCTAACTTCTCAAGCTGGAGAGCTAAATCCTCCTTAGCCTTTCTAGCCTTTTCCAATTCCAGGCTTACTTGGGACACAGTACTAGGAACAACAACATTCTTCTTAGGCTAATTGATATTTATCAGTGACATACCTTAGGGTATTTCTAAGCTCTTCAATCCTCTTAATTTTTGATGGATGCAATTGTCTAAGAACATGACCCATTCCTTCAAATTCATCTTTCTGTGGATTAGGTTTACTACCATCAACCTATTTTCTTAAGGCTTCCATATCACCAAACAATTCACTTTCTAAACCTTGGACATTTTAATTTAGATTTATAGTCTGGATCTCATTATTCTTTGTTTTCCTTGTGATCTCTTGTCTCTCCATAAGTAATTCATAGATCTGTTGTTCCCTCACCTTTCTCCTATTAGCAATCTCCAACAATTGCTCACATTCTTTCTTCCTCAAAGTAATTACTTCCTCTCTCTACTTTTCTAAATCATTGGTGTAGGAGCACCTTCTTTTATTTAATGTTTGTAAGTCTTTTGTGTGTTGGATTTCCCTAAGGTCATGTTGACCATGTTTGTGGGATCCATGTGGGATATGAAGTCCTAGAAGGTCTTAGGTAGAGTGATGAGTCTCATTGGTCTACTATGGGATAATTAGGTAGGATGTCATGCCAAGTCTTAGTTTTGAGGTTTTAAGAATAGATTTTAATTTTAGGGCCTAGATAGACCCTAGGACCACTTGTTAGCTTCCTAAGCTCTTTGGGGAAGCAAATTTGAAAATTTGTCATATTAGTTGTAAAAGTTTCTTAGCAACTTTTACTACTTTTGAAAAGTTGCTCAGCCTAATTAACATCAAGACCTTAATCAGTGTTTAAGGGTCCTAAACATCTCCTAAGCCTTAACTAAGACTATTTATGGATGTTTGGGATCTTATCCCAAGTTTGGAAGTCATACTGTATGGAGTTTCTATTCCGAGTGTGTGTGCATAGTCTAGTTTGTATGGATTTTGATGGAACAGTGAGTTAATGAAGAGAATGTTGGTCTGAACCAAATCTCTTGGTTGATGTGTAGTGTTTTTGTGTGGATCTAATTTCTATTTCTGCAATTAATTTATGGTTTTATTCATATTTTCTTTGTTTAGTTTAATTCTTTCTAAAACTCCTGGTTCACTAGTTTCTACCGAGGAGCTTGAAGTAAGGGGGTTGTATGGCCTAGGAGGGACCTAAAACCTTTGAAATCCTTGAGGTGTTACCTCATATAGTAAGGATCCATAACTTATTTGTAGGGTCCTTTGGGACAAATCAAGACTAAAGCCCTATTTTCTTGGAGAGGAAGCCTAATTGGACCATTCCGTGTAGCCCTATTTTACAAAGGAACTACTAAATCGGTACAAAGAATGGGTGACATAAAGGTTGGAACACTTTAAGACATTTTCCTACACCTCCTTGCCTTTGCAAGCTTCCTAGTTCATTCAGAGGTGTAATACCCTTATTCTAGCTTAAGGGTCACTAGGTGCATGAAGAAGCCTAAAGGTATGAAATTGAGTTTGAGTTGTTGAATCAATTTTGATAGACTAGTTAGGTCTAAGACCATGGGATTGATCCTTCCAAGGAATCCTATAGGTCATTGGTGTAGGTGGATACACTTGAGGGTCACTAGGTGAACCTAGGAGCAAGGGCTTGTGATAAGCTCTTTCCCAACCTCCGTATCAATCATAAGAGGTAGTTTCTGTAGCATATGTTTCTCCTGGTTGATCTAGAGTTTCTCTTGTAGGGAAATAACCTATCTCTGTGACTTCTTCTTTTTGAGAAGGATTATTGACACTAGGTTTGGTTTTCCTAATAAGTTCTAAGTCATCAGAAGAAGAAGAGGCTTCATGAGGAATGGGTGTAGGGATTTGATCTTTAGAGGGTCTGAGAGAACTAGGGTTGAAAAAACCTCTCCTAGACCATTGTTTCCTACTAGGTGTGTGGAGTTCACCACCTACATTACTCTCTAGATGATCTTTAAAATATGACCTAGTAAATATTTTTTGACTCATGACATGTTTTTAACAAAATACTACTAACTTTCGGTACAAATACCAACAACTAGTAAACACAGAGCTCAGAGTCACCACCCAAAAAAAATTGGGAAAGAATATGTATAAAACTACTCTGCAACAAAACAATAGACAATTTAGCATGAACACAAATTATCCATTACATATTTTCTGTATGCTCCCTAGTAGAGTTGCCAATTTTGTTAGTGCTTAAACTTGTAGATGATTTAAAAAAGATTCAGAAACATTTGAAATAAAAAATCTAGCATACCCAACAGATGCATCTAACAAAATCCAAACACTAAGGTTTAAGGTTAAGAAACCTTCTTCTCTTTGAGTTTAACACTCAGACAGGTGTACCTTTAAGAATTGCTTCTATAAAGCTTGACAACAATGATCTTTAGGCTTGACATAGATCATACATTTCAAGATATACAACAAATTTAAAATGAACAGATTATTTGATTTGTTGATGGTGAACACATGAAATTTAATCTAAGACCAGTGCCATATCCTAGGGCATCAGAGTCAAAATTCTTCATCAATAGAAAACTTATCAAAAAAAATAGCCCAAAACTCAAATAAAGTGCCTTACACTCCATTTTCATAGTTTCTAACCCTACTATCAAATTCATACATGGACAATAAATTCCCAGAGACCTCGCTTAAGATTTATTATTCCCTTGAAAGAAACTTAAGTTTAACCCCTATATCTACCTTGTAAAAAATGCATTAAAGTGCCTAACAATTTAATACATAAAATAGTTCAAACATCCATATGTGAAGACAAAAAAATAAGAAAAGGAGTTCCAATATATTGTATTGATGTATAAACTATATCAGTACATTCTTGACAGAGAATTGTAGGACAAAATTGCTATTATCAGAACTTCCTTTACAAAGTAATATTCACCACCCTTGCAAAAGTAGAAAACATGCTATATATATCACTGGCTATCTTGGAATCCTCAAAGAAAGGATGCAACAAGCTTCAGATAGCCAAGATAGTGACTTGCACTATTGACAAAAGTACAAAATGATGATAGAAAACTAGCAAAATAGAAAGAAATTTCCCAACAAATGGAAACTTTACAGCTGGCACCTTTGTCCAAGGATATTTAGAAGTAGTTTCTTGAAATTGTTGCATGAATGATGACCGCCAATATAGGCTAACTTACATCATTTTGTTAGAAATAGGGAATACTAAGAGGTGGGGGTGAATCAGTATTCTACAAAATTTTACTTTTTTCCAATTATGGATATAACAGATTATCTTAATGCTTGCATAACATAGAAAGCTAAATAACATGCATAGCAATAAAACAAAAGAACTCATAACACATTATTTATTCTTGAGGAAACCATGGCCAAGGGAAAACCCCAGTGGGGATGGTACCCATAAAGATCCACTAATCAAAAGTATCTTGTTAAGGATGTTGACCCTATTAGGAGTCTATTACAAGCATATAGTGTCTCAATCCTGATTAAGGGACTATAGGCCTTGTTAGAAGCCTCAACCCTGTTAGGAGTTGGCAGTACAAAATGTGATTACCAGATGAGCCCACTACCCAAAAAAGTAATATACAATGTTCACTGATTACAAAAGTAGGTTAAGGTACATAACCTTATACTACTTGCATCAATATCTCTTCGTTGCTCTTTCACTATCGCTATTACATTCACATCATATCACTATATCTTACAATTTACAATTACATTTATACAAGTTATTAAGGCTAATAAATTTTCAATCAGCTACCATATTAAAAAATAAATTTACCCAAGGGTTAACATCTAGGATGTCATCCCTTTATATTGTTAAGTCATTATTTTGATAAACAAAATAATCCCTTAACTCTTTATCAATTCTGTCTTGATATTCTATCCTGTCGACTTGACACTGTCTTTAGAAAAATTGTCATAACTTCTTCCATACATTCCATACTAACTTGCGCTTTGAGGTGAGTCTTCAATAGTCACCATAGAGTCTATGTTCAAGTGTGCAAGCATTGAACTTACTCCAATCAACATCGCTAATCAAAACTATTTGCTGGTTCACTGGAAAAAACACACTGTCTCATACTTAGACAATTTTGCATTGCGCTCTGACATACTAGCTCTTTGACCTATGTGATCTTCATGTAGATCATATGGTTCCATAATGACAACATCTATGTAACCAACTCAGCCAAATTTCCAACAATCTCCCCCTTTGTCATTGGTGGCAACATATGAGAAAATTGGCTAAGTCCTAGACTCAAAAACTTCAAAATTGTGGCCATAGTATAATATATATATATATATACTATCTTTATAACTCAAAAAATCTTATCTCTTATATAGTACTCCCCCCTAAGAGTATCAATCCTTATCAATTTCTATCAATTTTCTGCTATATATCTCTCCCCCTTTGACAACAATGACAAAAAAGGTAAGGAGGGTTACAAAACTATGTTAAAAAATCTTTATACCTTGATTCAATATTGTAAAGCCAGCAGGCTTGCAACACAATCTACAAAATCAATCTTTATTGCCTCTAACTCTTTCTCCCATGATTTCTTAATTGAATCTGCCACACTGAGTAGTGCGTATAATCCATAAGATGCTATCTCACATGCTTGGAGATTCTCAAAACTAAACTTTTGAAAATATGTCTTAGTTGAAAGACATTCTTCCAATTTCCCTTAAATAATGCTTAACTTCATAGAAATGTGTTGTCTTAAAAGAGTGAATCTTTTCATTTTCATGTCCTTGTCATCTTGAAAAACTCTCATCTCATCATATATCTTAGGAATTATCTTCTCAACATCAAATACCTTCACATTGGGGCTTAAAAGAAGGTTTGTTTCATTCTGAATTTTTGCTTCCTTCAACTTCATCTTCTGATCTTCTTCTGCTACCAAGGTCTCTGATTTTGTACACTGAATATACAAAGATTTACCTCTTTCCAAATTCTTCCTCAAGTCCTTTATACAGATATCAAGATTATTAATATCATTCCTGATATTTTGGCTAATGTTCAGAAGTGTTTTGACCTCATAGGCTGCTTGAGCTTTCACTTTTTCTATATCGGATAAATTGTGAATTCATTGTCAAAAGCGTTCATCACTTCCTTTTCTTTTTCCAGAGGGTCAGCTTCTGTAATTTGTGTAGTTACAATGCCTTGTAACTTCTCAGTAAGCTCCTTTAGGCATCCTTCAAGAATCTTTACTTTCTTTTTCTTTCCAATGATCTTGTTCAAGGATGTGATCAATTCCATCTGATCATCATCTACTTCCTTTCCCAGATTCTCAATCATAGATCCAATCTGACTCTTCTTTCTAGTCTCAAGTGTAAGACTAATTTCTTCTTGAGTGGGAACAGGTTCTTGTATCTCTGTCACTTTGGGTTCTTCAACTTTGGTTTGTCTTCTCTTCTTCTTTAGTACTATCCAATTCTTCAAAAGCCGAATTGTCAACAATGTTTTCCAAATTCTTAAATACATTATCATCACTATCCACGGTGATCTTAGTTCCTTCAATATTTATAGCTTCATCCTCAATGTTTATGGCTAGTGGAGAGGGAATGTCCTCTTGTTCTACTTCACCTACTTGATCTGCTGCAACTGATGGTTCTCCAACACTCTCTGTCATAACCTTGATGGTTTCTTTCTCTATTTCTACTTTGACTTCTTCATATTGTCCTCCCATAATCTGAATAGTTCTCCTTTTTGTTCTCAAATGGGTGTTTAGAGCCTTCATGATCTGCTTAAGGTGTTCATCATCTCTCACATCACAAAGTTTCCTCACAAGATTTTCTCTAATAGTTGTGTCTTTCTCTGATGCTCTCTTCTTCCTGTTCACAAGTTTCTTGTATAAGTCATCAGGTATCTTACCCTGAATTGTATCAAACTTCTTATCAAATAGAATCATATGCTTAACCACTACATTTTCAATATTTAATCTTTCTGCATAATCATAGAGGTCATAATATTTGTTCATCTTAGAAAAATCTCCATCTTGAATAAATTGTTCATTAACCTTTTCAATTCTAGGTTTCTAGGTTTTCTTCTTAACAAAAGTGTCTTCATCATCTTTGATTTCTACAATTTTCCTTGGAACTGGTGGCACCAATGTCTTCTACCTCTTACCCAGTCTAGTAGCAATCTCTTTTACTCTTTTGCTAGGTGTGGAGGAGGTTGACCTAGTGGGTTTTCTTAATTCTTTTTCCTTCTCTGTTTCTTCCACTTTCACCTTAACTGGTGTTTCTCTTTGCTGAACTACAATTGATGATAAAGGTGGTATAGACAAAACTTCTTTCTATCTAATTTCTCTAACTATTGCTGTTGTCTACTTAGCTACCAAGAATTCATGCTTAGTCATCCCTGTATCTTTTAGAATCTTCTTAATTGTGTTCTCAACTCTTTTCTTTGATTGTTTCTCTTCAAGTAAGGTCTTTGCAGAGTTGAAGTTCTCCTCAAAGGTTCCAAACCTGTTATTGTGAACATCAATCTTGCACTTAAGTAACCTACTCACATACTCTTCAATCTCAATCTCAGATATTTCATAGCCAAGAGGGTCTATGAACTCTACTCTAGGTTCTACTGCTTCAATGTAAGAAAAGTCAGTATCAACCATGAAACATATCTCATTTTTATACTTCTCCACAAGAGACTTTGGGATCCTTGATCTGCTTGTCACCAAATTCTGAATGTCTTTATTACCAGTACTACACTTTCATCCACTTTATCAATAACATGCCTCAGATATACTTCGTTAATCCTTTCCATTGTAGATTGGCCATCATTCTAGTAATTTCCAATGGTCTAAGGAAATATTCTCAATAAATGAAAAAAACATATAAGTGATTAAGGATGAGAATCTAAACTGTGCATACTTTGTCTTCTTTATCTTTTCCAAATTCTCAAATAGTTGAATTCTTAGAATCTCACACATATCAACTTGTACTTTATCGACACACATCAGATAAGCTGCATGTATCATTCTATCTTCCGTGTCATCCTCTCTTGAATTTGCACAAAACTTAGTTGTTAGGATCTTGCACAAGTATTTGACATCATCTTGTTGAATCTTACTAATCACTATTCCTCTACCATTATAGGATGAATTTGTGTTGTCTATGACTATTTTCCTCATGTTCTTCTCATTTAAAGGAATGGCTCTAGTTTTAGATAGTCCAGTAGCTTCATGAATCAAATCAGCTGTGATATCTATCACTCTGTCTTCTAACCAAAACTTCCCATTATGAATTCTTCTTAGGATTATCTTAGTACATTCTTCATTATCAAATTCATGCTGTAATGCATACTTAATGATCTCATTATCTTTCAAATGTTCAAATCCTACTCTCAATGACATGTCCTGATTGTAGATCTTCTGATATTCCTTGGTGAAATCACTATCACTAATAGTCTCTAGTTTGCATCCAAGATAAGTTCTAACATTCTCTAGATCTAAAACTCCATTTAGTATGGATGATAAAGCTAACCTAGGATCATCTTCCAAGGGTTCTACTGGTTCCCTTTTCATCTTAGGTCTATTCTTATCTCTGACATTGTGAATCAAAGAAATATCCACGACTTCCTCTAATTTCTTAACTGATTTAAAGATTTGCCAAGTAAAATACCTCAATTTCATGATTTTAGGGCTTGCGTAGATTTGACACACAAATTCTTCACCAAATCCTTTCTAAATTCTTCCAATCACTGCTCTTTGATCTCCTTGACACTTGAATTCACTTTGATGATCAAGTAATATTGATCATGACCTTTTAACATTTCAATCTCACTTAGATCTGACATCGCATTCAATTATTTTGCCGCTTCTTTCCAAAAAGCTGATTTTGTTAACCTGCAAAACTTAAAACTTCTTGCGATCTCGTAAAACATAATATTTTTCTTTGCACTCTTAACCATAGCATTAGAACATTATATAATACCTTGCATTAACTGTGCAACACTCAATTCATCATATATCTACTTCTACACTAATCTAAGTTCATATTCTACTAAAATTCTCATAAATTAAGTGCTTTGAGATGGGTTAGGTAAAGATACATTCTTACCATTTAATACTTCACCTTCTTGATTACCTTCAATGTTGAATATGTCTCCTTGATCTATGCTTTTGATAAACTTCACTTCATCTGAATTACCATAGCATCCTTTCTGACTATTACTTGCATCTTCATTTCTTCTTGCATGATTTATAGGGTTAGGGTTAGGGTTAGGGTTAGGATGAAAAACTCTATTGTTCATTCTGCAAAACCTTGCTGTATGTCCAATCTTGTTGCAAATCTGAAAAACAATTTCATTGTTTCCATATCTTGGTCCAAGTGGATTTATCTGTGATCTATAATTTCTAGCAATGTGTCCAACCTTGTTGCATCTATAACATACTACTCCATTTATTCTGTTCATATCTTTAGTAGGTTTCTTATCTGCATTGCTAGTATTCCTAAACATTCTACTACTATTATTATTCTCAATAAATTTAGGCTTCCTACATTCAGTAGTTCTATGTCCAAAACCATGACAATTATAATAATAACCATTAAGGGGTTTGAATTGCTTACCTATGCAATCTCTCTTCATATGACCAATAGTATTACAAGTAAAACATCTACCTTTGAATTCTCTTTGCATACCTTTGGGTGATTCCTCTTGCTTAGGTGGTTCTTCCTTCTTAGGTGTATCTTTAGATTTGTTAGTCTCATCAGACTTCTTCTCATCTATACTTTCAGATATTTTTAGATCTGGTTCCTTTCTTTCTTCATTTGTTTTGAATGTATTGAATCCAAGACTAGTTTTATCATAGAATGGTTTTTGATAAGATATTTGTTCATTAATCTTCTCACTAGTTCAATATAGTCTTTAAGTTGCTACTTAGATTGAGTCAGTTCACCTTTCACAATTGTATTGTATTTCTCAAGTTCTACATACTATAGATTGACTTTCTCAAGTTCATATGTTACTTTACCAAGTTTAGATTTTAGTCCATTTTCAATCTTCAGATTTTCATTCTCAGATTTCAGATTTGCTTCATTCTTACCATTTCCATCTTTCAGACTTAGCTTCATATTTTCTATCTTCAGTTCATGTTTAAGGATCTCATTTTCCTTTTCTAAGTTGTCATCACAATCTTCAATATGAACTTCAGATTCCTTTCCAGATTTTAGATCTTTCAACTTGTTTTTCAGTTTCTTAATGAGGTTCTCAGCATCATCATATTTTCCTTTCAGAGTATCTCTTTCATCAGTAAGCATATCAATCTATTCAAGAGATTCTTCAAGATTCTTGTATAGTTGATCCATATCCAAAGAGATCTTACTCAAGCTGCTAGGCTTTCTTTGAATGATTCTTTTTTGAGTAACTAAGCTCTGATACCAATTGTTAGAAATAGGGAATACTGAGAGAGGGGGGTTGAATAAGTATTCTACAAACTTTTACTTTTGCCCAATTATGGATATAATAGATTATCTTAATGCTTGCATAACATAGAAAGCTAAATAACACACATAGAAATAAAACAAAAGAACTCATAACACATTATTTGTTCTCAAAGAAACCCTAGCCAAGGGAAAAACCTGATGGGGATGGTACCCACAAAGATCCACTAATCAAAAGTATCATGTTAAGGATGTTGACCCTGTTAGGATTCTATTACAAGCATATAGTGTCTCAGTCCTAATTAAGGGACTACAGGCCTTGTTAGAAGCCTCAACCTTGTTAGGAGTTGGCAATAAAAAATGTGATTACCAGATGAGACCACTGCCCAAACAAGTAATAGAAAATGTTCACTGATTACAAAACTAGGTTAAGGTACATAACCTTATACTATTTTCATCAATATCTCTTTGCTGGTGTTTCACTATTGCTATTACATTCACATCATA
The DNA here is from genome assembly GCA_027943335.1 of Chamaecyparis obtusa. Taxonomy (NCBI): domain Eukaryota; kingdom Viridiplantae; phylum Streptophyta; class Pinopsida; order Cupressales; family Cupressaceae; genus Chamaecyparis; species Chamaecyparis obtusa. The sequence goes on along the minus strand of BSBK01002562.1, from coordinate 881,442 downwards.
TCACTATATCTTTCTTACAATTTACAATTACATTTATACAAGTTATTAAGGCTAATAAATTTTTAGTTGGCTACCATATTAAAAAATAACTTTACCCAAGGGTTAACATCTAGGATGTCATCCCTTTATATTGTTAAGTCATCATTTTGATAAATAATCCCTTAAATCTTTATCAATTATGTCTTCATATTTTGTCCCGTCGGCTTGACACTGTCTTTAGAAAAAACTATCATAACTTCTTCTGTACATGCCATACTGACTTGCACTCTGAGGTGAGTCTTCAATAGTCACCATAGAGTCTATGTTAAAGTGCACAAGCACCAAAATTACTTCAATCAACATCACCAATCAAAATTGTCTGCTGGTTCGTTGCCAAAAACACACTGTCTCATACTTAGACAATTTTGCATTGCGCTCTGACATACTAGCTCTCCAACCTGTGCGATCTTCATTTAGATCATATGTTTCCATAATGACAACATCTATGTAACCAACTTAGCCAAATTTCCAACACATTTTATGTATGATAACTGCTCTCCCTATTTTCAAGATCAAGTGCCACATGTGGTTCATTCTTCTTCCTCTGCTTCTAGCTCCTCGACAACTGGCTTCTTCTTCTTTTTCTTTGTATTCCTATCCCACATTAACACATCATCTTCTAAGGGCCAAATATATCCCTGCAAATCTTGTAACAACTTAACTTGTCTATCCCACCTAGAGTCAGTGATGGCTTTAATATCCACAAAAAACTTTACACAATCATTCTCAACCTTGAATAGGTTATCAATTATGTTGTTGCAACTACTTATGTCTAAAGAACCATCATTGCATGAAGCTTGTTCACATGATAATTTTGCAGTCTCCTTCTTCTAGCATATTTTTCATAATGAAACCCTAGTCTCTTAAATAGACATGTAAACTATTTTCTTCTCATCCATTAGATTTTGCTGCTTATTCTCCTTCGTCCATTTTTCCACTTAAACCTTCCTCAGCTGATGTGTCAATAACATGTTCTGTTTCCATCCTTAGATCTTCCTTGAATTTTGTTAGCCATTGATCTTTGTAACAAACTTTATTTTTTTACTCTGATCATGAGGTACTTTCCAGCTCATCAATCCTTATCAGCTAAACTAATGATTTAGCTCCTTTGTTCTTGTTTGGTTAACAAAGAAATGTGTCAGTGAACACAAGCTCGGTTTATACTGTGTTTGGTATACACTATACTGCTCGGTGTATACTATGATGCTTCATCAACTGACCACACTATCTTATGTCTTCCGACTGTTTTCCTCATCATATATGAATATACCATAATGACATCAAAAACATATTGTCATAGACTCATCAATAAGTTATCCAATGTATTCCTTATCCTCATCTATCATATATATCTTTCTCATGTAGATATTTCTATTCTTCATCTCTTTTTCTCCTTTCTATAGATGTTTTGGTATTGTAACTTACAACATAATGTTAGGAATATTCCCAAGAGATAACTGAGAGGGGGGGGGGGGGTGTGAATCATTTATCTACAAGTTTTAATTCTTTATCCAATTAAGTATACTTAAACATAAAGTATAAACATAATGAAAGAACACTTGAACACAACACCAATATTTTGGTTACGAGGAAACCCAAATAGGTAAAAACCCTGGTGGGAATTAACACCCATTGATATTCTATACTAGTGTATTATGATTCTTGTTAGAAGATCCTTAACCCTGTTAGGAGTTTCTTTACAATATATTTAGTACAGTAGACCTGGTCAAGGGTCAGACGTTGTTAGGAGTCTTTTACAATAGTCCCTATTAGGGGAGAGGATGCACTATCTGAGAGCACACTGCTCAAAGGGGCGAAGGCTACAACCTTCTAAATAAAAGATACACACTATATCTGGATCTTGGTGAACTGTGCTTAGACTTGCTATCTAGATTAGTTCCAATGTATAGTACAAACACTTTACTTGGTCACATAGACCTTCTTCTGATGGCTCAACACTTCGCACACTCTTCTCTTCTCTTCTTAATCAACCATGAACCACCCTCTAGCAATCACAAATGACTACCTATAAATATCTTTCCTCTAAATGATATAATCAAGCCAGCCTATTATAACCACCTTGAAATCATATTAGAGAAACCATAACAAATTCCAATAAAAATTCTATCAGCTTTACTAAAAACACATCACATTCTGGGACCTGTCTAATAAGATAATTGTAGATGCACGCTACACACTATTGGCTCTACCAAAATAACTGTATCTTTCTCCTCAGGTTGAATTACTTCATGTGCTCTTAACTAAACATCACTAACTCTTCTCCAAGCTTAAATCCAAGGGCACATACCAAAATCATAGGTGCAACTTTAGAACCAATATAATCTTTGTCAGGTCTTCTGAACAAACACATGAAACTGCTACTGGTGAATAGTGATTGCATAAATTCACTTCTATTGATCATCAGACTCAGTGACCATGAATGTAACATCACTAACATGTCTTCAACATATATCCAAGTGCGCAAGGCTCTATGATAACTATACAAACAACCATACACAAAACACTACCTGTTACTATGTCAGGAACATTGCTGAGACAAGATGCTATATAACTATCTGTACTAATAGTTAATCTCTGCACCCATGATATCATGATAATGTCATGTCCATGCTACATATACTAAAATCTTACTACATAAGACTTCCATGCATGTTACTTTACATATGTTGTCATCAATGACAAACATACAATTAGTACTGGCCTACTAGAAAATCTCCAACAATCTCCCCCTTTGGCATTGATGACAACATATGGAATGAAAAACTCCACCAATCCAAATGAATAATTCTTTTATAAAATTCTCCATTTCCTCTTCAAGACTCCCCCAAAGATGAGTCCTCCATCTACTACAAGATTCTTCAACATTCTCCATTTCCTCAACTAAACTGCTATCATAACTGAATACTACTCCCCCTTAGTATATTACTCCTCTTTTTACTTCTATTTTTCATGACTATATATTACTCCCCCTTTGACATCAATGGAAAATGGTACCAAATAGTTTAAGCACCGGTAGTACTCCAGAAGTAGAGTAGTCAATCATCCATCAGTCCTTGAGGATTGATGCCTTTCCTTCTTTCTTCTAAGAAGATTTAGGGAAGGGAATTACTCCAAACTTCTCGCTGAGATATGTTAGGAATGGGAACATTGAGAGGGGGCGGGGGGGGGGGGGGGGGGGCTGAATCAGTGTTCGCTATATCTTAACTTTTCACTATAATTTGAATACTAAAATATAAATGCTTAAGTACTGAATTAAACATTCACATAAACATGAAACATGAAATCAACACAAGACACCAATATGGTTACGAGGAAAACCAAATAGGTAAAAACCCCGGTGGGACTTGATACCCACTAATATTGGTGTGTGACCATTTTAGTTAAATATCTGACATGTAACATTCTGAGAACTTCTTGAATTTGTCTAATTCTAATTTCTTTGATCATGCTGAATCCTATTCTTCTTACTAGTCTTGCAATTTATTTCTCTATGACCAAATCTATTACATGTATAATAGTAACCATTGAAAATCTTTACCTCTGTACAATTCCTTGCAATATGTTCATGCTTGTTACATGCAAAATAGGTGCATTCTCCAGGCTTGTGCTCATTCTTAGGAGGACCATCATTGTCTTTGGTTTGATCTTTAGTCTTCTTAGTATTAGTAGACTCCTTTTGTGTCTCCTTTCTTGCTTGCATATTATCAATTTGATTCTATGCTTCATTGTATCCAATATAACTAGTGTCTCCTTTGACTCTTCTTATATACAACTGAGATTCTATCAAATCTGAATTAGTGTGCAATTTGTCAATGTGATTCTTTGCTTCTTTTAATTTATATTCCAGTCTTTCTTTGCAATTCCTCAGATCCAAGATTTCCAAATTGGATTCCCTCAATTCATCATTGAGTTGAAGGTTTTCCTTGACTTTCTCATTGTAGACATCTTGATTGTTCATCAATTTGTCATCAAAATCTTCAAGCTGGCTCAATAGAGATGCATTTTCTTCATTTAACTTCTTGAATTTTTCTTCAAGATCACTGTTAGAGCGACCTTTCAAATCCTTTCTTAGTCTTTTGATAACTAATTGAGCATCACTAACTTTTTCTTTTATTTCTTCAATTTCTCTTTCTAAATTTTCCAGGTCTTCAAGAGTAGCTTCAAGATTCTTCTTCAGATGTTTCATTTTTGTCTTATCCATGATCTCCTCAAGTGGTTAAAATTTTATGTTGAGGACTAGAGCTCTGATACCAATTGTTAGGAATGGGAACACTGAGAGGGGGGGGGGGGGTGAATTAGTGTTCCCTGTATTTTAACTTTTCACTATAATCTAAGTACTGAAATATAAATGCTTAAGTACTGAATTAAACATTCACATAAACATGAAACATGAAATCAACACATGACACCAATATGGTTATGGGGAAACCCAAATAGGTAAAAACCCTAGTGGGACTTGATACCCACTAATATTCTATACAACATAGCCTCTACAACATTAATTTACAATCACAATCCAAAATAGTTACTGTCAGCTCTATGCTCTATTTGCTATTAGCATACACTAGCTGTGCATCTTCAACTGACTGTAACTTCCACATCTTTGCATAGCTACTTATGCGCTCATAGACTAAGCATAAGTATAGTATAACAACCTTAACTTCTAGGGCACATACCTTAATTCATTCATACACATGTGCGTTGATGCTTTGAGTCTCTGGTGCTCTGTATGCTATGTAGTCTTCAACACTTAACCAAATTTTGATCTCTACTCTTAGTGCCCTGACTCCAAACTACTATATGACTATTCTGCCATAATTTCAACACTATCTATGGTCATATACTTTAGTATAGATAACTTTCCAAAAATAACTCAAAAGTATCCATTGGAAAGGGATTTGTGAATATGTCTGCCAATTGATCTTTAGTACTCACATAGTCTAGCTTGACTTCTTTCTCTGCCACTTTATCTCTTAGGAAGTGATACTTGATCTCAATGTGCTTTGTCTTTGCATGCATCAAAGGGTTCTTTGACATATTGATAATGCTAGTGTTATCATAGTGAATAATAATAGGATCATCAATCTGAATTCCAAAATCTTTTATCATTTGCTTGATCCAAACAATTTTAGAACAATTGAAGGCTGCTGCAACATTCTCTGCTTCTACTGTTGACTGAGAAATACAATTCTATTTCTTGCTTGTCTAAGTTGCAAGTCTATCACCAAGAAAGACTTCTCCACCTGATGTACTCTTTCTGTCATCAATGCATCCCGCCCAATCTGCATTAGTGTACACATGAAGCTCAACATTTTTTGAATTAGGATACCATAGACCATAGTATATAGTGCCTTGTAAATATCTAAATATCCTTTTTACTACCATAAGGTGACTTTTTTTAGGCTCTGTTGCAAATCTTCCAACTATTCCAATTGTGTTGGAAATATTAGGTCTAGTTTGAGTAAGATAAATAAGTTTTCCAATCATAGACTTGTACAATGTTATATCTATTATTGGTGAGTCATCTTCTTTTTTCATCTTGCATCCAGTTATCATAGGTGTCCCTACTAGTTTTCAATCATCCATATTGAATTTCTTTAATATTTCTTTCACATACTTGGACTGATTAATGAAAATAACTTTCTCTATCTTTTGTACATTCAATCCCATAAAGTATTTGATAGGTCCAATCACACTCATCTCAAATTCATTTTTCATCTCCTTAGAAAATTTAGCACTAAGTTTGTCATTACCTCCAAAGATAATGTCATCAAAAAATATAGCTACAAGTAGCAAACCTTCAGATGTCTCTCTTATGAATAGATTATAGTCTTTTGCTCCTTTCCTGAATCTAGTCTTTGTTAGATATCCATCCAGTCTCTCATACCATTCTCTAGGGGCTTGCTTAAGTCCATAGAGGGATTTCTTCAATCTACATACCATATCAGGTTTGTCTGATGAGGTGAATCCTTCTGGATGCTCACTGTATACTTCTTCTTTAAAATATCCATTCAAGAATTCTCACTTGACATCCATCTAATGAACTTTGAAGTTTTTGACTATAGCATAGGCTAGAAACAACTTAATAGCTTCTAATTTTCTCATAGGTGCAAATGTGTCTGAATAATCAATGCCTTCTCTTTGCGCATATCCCTTACATACTAACCTTGCTTTATTTCTTACTACTGTACCATCTTCATTCATCTTGTTTCTGAATCTCCACTTTGTTCCAATCACATTCTTATCACTAGGTCTTGGGACCAGTTCCCAAGTGTCATTCTTAATAATTTGATCAAGTTCTTATTTCATTACATCATGCCAATTTGAATCATTACATGCATCTTCAACACTTAAAGGTTCAATCTGAGATAGTAAACATACCACTTCACTGCTAGTTGAGTTCTTTGCTTATGATCTTTTTAAGACTTTTCCGCTTTGATCTCCAATGATGTCTTTCTTGGAACGGTTTCTAGATGTAAACTTTGGAACTTTAGGTGATGTTGATTCATCAGCCTTAGGAGTTTCTTCTTCACTTGTCTTAGGGTCATTGAATAACACATCAATACAGTCAAACATTTCTTCAATAACTATCTCACTAGTGGAGGGTTTGGGTTCTTCTTCAATCATGAGTGAGTAATCATGATATCTTTCTTGAACCATAAAATTTTCAATCTTACATTGAAACATCTATAAGCTTTACTTTTAGTAGATTAACCAAGGAAAATACCTTCATCACTTCTTGCATCAAACTTGCCACTGCTTCAATGTCCCTCTTGATGTAGCACTTGCTTCCAAATATTCTGAAATATTTTATAGTGGGAACATTACCAAACCATATCTCCTATGGTGTCTTGTCAGCACCAGGTCTTAATTGAATTCTATTGATGGTGTAGATTGCTGTATTGACCATGTCTCTCCAATGGGTGTGTGCAACTTTTCATTCAATCATGATGGTGCGTGCTATATCAAGGATGATCCTAATCCTTCTCTCTACAATTCCATTCTACTAAGGGGTTCTAGGTGCAGTCAATGATATCTTTATGCCATGTTATTTGTAGTACTCATAGAATCTGTCAGAGGTGAATTCTCCTCCTCTATCAGATCTCAAACATTTTATCTTTAGTCCAGATTCATTCTCAACCTTAGCTTTGAATATATTGAACTTCTTGAATGCTTCTGACTTATCTTTCAAGAATGAAACCCACATCATCCTAGTATAATCATCAATAAACAAAATGAAATATCTTTCACCATAGTATGATCTTGTTTGAGTTGGACCACATAGGTCTATATGAATCAGATCCAAATTGTTCTTTGCTGAATTATGCTTGCTCCTGAATGATTTTCTCACATGCTTTCCCATCACACATTCCCTGCATATAGTATCAACTACCTTTACTATGCTAGGTAGATCTCTTACTGCCTTTGCATTGCTTATCTTTACTATGTTATCAAAATTAACATGACATAGTCTTTTATGCCACAACCAACTATCATCAACTTTAGCAACAAAACAACTTGCTTCTGAATTGAGTTGGAAAACATTACCTCTAGTCTTTGAGCCTAATGCAATCATAACACCATCCTTGTTGTTAATGATGCATTTTCCATCTTTGAACTCCAATTGATAACCTTTTCCAAGTAACTATCCAACACTAAGAAGGTTATGTTTCAAACCATCTACATAGAGAACATCATCAATACTATTCTTTCCATCCAAGGTGATGGATCCTCTACCAACTATGGGTTTAGGAGTGCTATCCCCAAATCTAACTATGCCACCATTGTAATTATCTAGATGAAAAAATATATTTTTATCACCTATCATGTGATGTGAAAAACCACTATCTATAATCTAGTATGTTCTTATATCATCTTGGGAAATCAATGCTAGCTCTTCGTTTCTCTTTCTCATTTTCATGATCTATCTTATTGTTCATTTTCTCTATGATAGAAATACATCCAATTTCTTCTTCAGCTAAATCATCATCTGAAACTCCATCTCCAACATAGGAACATTCCTTAGAGAATTTAGGCTTGTAGTCATTTTTGAACTCTTAAGGGACATTTAGATGCAAAGTGACCAATTTTATTACATGAAAATAATTTAAATGACAATTGACCTTCATATTTTCCTTTTCCTTTCTTTTCTCTTTTGGAAATCATAGCAATGAAACCATCTAGTGTTTTCTCTTCATCATCATCATCAAAATTACCAGAAGTATTTGCAGATTTCTTACCATGAACTGTTGCTTTGAAGGTTGTCTCACTTTTAGGTTCTGTCTTCAATCTTGAAATCTCAAAAGTTGAGATTTTTCTGATCAAGGTCTCTCTCTTAAAATTTGATGTAAGTTGCATGGTATCATCAAGGATGTTGATCTTGTTTTCATATTTTAGAGTGACAGTAGTCATCAATTTGTCCACAATATCTTCCTTTGAGATCTCTGCACCATTGTTCCTAATTTCAACACGTGCTTCATTGATCCTTTGATTGTAAGCTTTGATGTTTTCTTTGGGCAGAATCTCTAATGCATTGTATCTTTTCTTCCATGTCTTTCTACGTGCATCCTTTTCTTGTTTGTCTCCTTCAAATATGTCTTCTAGGCACTTCCATATTTTGTGGGATGTATCTACCTTCTTTATTTCTGAAAACTCACTATTAGATAGGGAGCTGATAAGGGCTTCTTTGGCTATTACATTCTAATGAAATAATTCCTTTTTCTTATTAGTAGCATCATCCTTTGCAAGGTCTTCTAAAGTAGGGATCTTGACTGCTTTGATAGTTACATCAAAAACTTCAAAATAAATGAACTGCAAATGAGTCACCATCTTATTCTTCCAATCAAGATAATTCTCTCCATCAAACTTAGGACTTTGTTTTTTGAAGAATGCCATCTGATCAACCTCAAGTCATTAAAATTTCTCTCTGAGGCCCTTGGATCTAATACCAATTGTTAGGAATAGTCCCAAGAGATAATTGAGAGGGGGGGGGGGGGGGTGTGAATTAGTTATCTACAAGTTTCAATTCTTTATCCAATTAAGTATACTTACACATAAAGCATAAACATAATGAAAGAACACTTGAACAAAACACCAATATTTTGGTTATGGGGAAATCCAAATAGGTAAAAACCCTGGTGGGAATTAACACCCATTGATATTCTGTACTAGCGTATTATGATCCTTGCTAGAAGATCCTTAACCATGTTTGCTTTACAATATATTTAGTACAGTAGACCCGGTCAAGGGTCAGACCTTGTTAGGAGTCTTTTACAATAGTCCCTATTAGGGGAGAGGATGCATTGTCCAAGAGCACACTTCTCAAAGGGGTGAAGGCTAAAACCTTCTAAATAATAGATACACACTATATTTGGATCTTGGTGAACTGCGATTAGACCTGCTACCTAGATCAGTTCCAATGTATAGCACAAACACTTTACTTGGTCACATAGACCTTCTTCTAATGGCTTGACACTTCGTACACTCTTCTCTACTCTTCTTAATCAACCATGAACCACTCTCTAGCAATCACAAATGACTTCCTATAAATATATTTCCTCTAAATGATATAATCAAGTTGGCCTATTAGAACCACCTTTAAATCATATTGGAGAAACCATAACAAAATCCAATAACAATTCAGTCATCTCTACTAAGCACACATCACATTCTGGGACCTATCTAATAAGATAATTATAGACGCACGCTACACACTATCAACTCTACCAAAATAGCTGTATCTTTCTCCTCAGGTTGAATTACTTCATGAGCTCTTAACTAAACATCACTAACTCTTCTCCAAGGTTAAATCCAAGGATGTATATCAAAATGATATGCACAACTTCAGAACCAATATAATCTCTGTCGGCTCTTCTAAACAAACACAGGAAACTGCTACTGGTGAATAGTGACTTCATAACTTTACTTCTACTAATCATCAAACTCTATGTCCATGAATGTACATCACTAACATGTATTCAATATATATCCAAGCACTCAAGGCTCTATGATAGCTATATGGAAAACCATACACAGAACACTGCCTGTTACTTTGTTAGGAACACTGCTAACATAAGCTGCTATATAACTATCTGTACTAACAGTTAACCTCTGCACCCATGATATGATGCTGATATCATGTCCATGCTACATATATAAAAATATTACTTCATAAGACTTCCACACATGTTACTTTCCATATGTTGTCATCAATGACAAACATACAGTTAGTACTAGCCTGCTGGCAAATCTCCAAAACATAAGTGTTGTCAAACTAGTTTACATCAATGACAACATATTACTAATTTAATCATCTTACATATCTAATCAAAAACTTGATGATCTCTAATCACTAATCTTCAATTAGATTCTAAATAAGTTCTAGTTCATCAATCTCTCCCTTTGGCATTGATGGTAACTAAAGAAATATGAAATATACCATACACATACCAAACATGTAATCTACAACTCTATAAACAAATGATGTACAAGCTCTCCCTAGCTTAATATGTTTAATCACTACGTTACTCAAAAAAATTACAAATGCAGACTATCTTTTGTAGATATGATCTTTTCAGTTCTCAGATTCCTACTTCTATTCTTAGTAACTGATCTTCAATGCTTTCCCTTACCTTTAGATCTCCTTGGTTTTATCTCTACCTTTTGTCTCTATTACATACTGAGATCTCTCTCCCTTTGATAGATGTTTTAGTGTTCTCATCAGTTCAAATTGTTTATCTCTCCCTTTGACAACAATACCAAAGAAATAAATAAACATACAACTTTGTAGTAGCCATGTATCTCTCTGTTGTCCAGTGCATTCTCTATATCTCTGTATACTAATATGCCAATTTGTTCCAGTTCTTCAAAACTTTCACAACCTTAGACATGATACAAAGTGTGAACTATGCTACATCAACATGAATGGCCTTCTGATAAGATTAGGCTGATGCAACATCTAGATCACATTAGTGATTGGTAGATAGGGGACGGACCCCAAGTCTAGTCCTCAATTATTCAAATGTATCCCTCAACAGAGGCTTTGTAAATATGTCTACAAGTTGTTCTTTAGATGTAACAAATTCTATCTTCACTTGCTTCTCTTGTAATTGTTCTTTTAAGTAGTGATACTTAATGGATATGCGCTTTGTTTTAGAGTGCATCACTAGATTCTTTGAAATATTTATTGCACTAGTGTTGTCACAATATATAATCATCGGCTCAATGATTACCTCATTCATACCTTTCAACACTTGATTAATATATGCAATATTTGAATAGTTTGTAGTAGCAACAACATACTCTGCTTCAGTTGTCAATTGAGAAATGCAAGCCTGCTTCTTACTTGTCCATGTAACAAGTTTGTTACCAAATAAAAATCCTCCTCTAGTGGTGCTTTTTATATCATCCACATTTCTAGCCCAATCAGTGTCGGTATAGACTCCGAGTTCAAATTTTCCTTCCTTAGGAGACCATAATCCATAGTCCTCTATTTTCTTTAGGCATCTTAAGATTCTCTTTGTAGCAACCATGTGTGACTCCCTAGGATTTGTAAAAAATCCTGCAACAATTTCCACAACATGTGCTATGTCTGGTCTACTGTGAACTATAGATTAATTTACCAATCATAGATTGGTACAATGTCTGGTTTACCTTTATAGTTTCATCTTCCTTTTTCAGTTTACATCTAGTAGCCATCAATGTTCCAATAGGTTTAGCATCTTCCATGCCAAATGTTCCCATTATTTCCTTGATATATTTGGATTGTGTGATGAATAACCCATCACTCTGCTAAATCACTTGCAGTCCTAGAAAGAACTTAATCTCTCCAAACATAGACATTTCAAAATCTTTTCTCATCTCATCAGGAAAGGATTTACATATGTGATCTTGACCTCCAAAGATAATATCATCCATAAATATTTCAGCAATAAGAATAGTATCATCAATATCTCCTTTCATATGCAAATTACTGTTCTCACTAATTCTAACAAATCCAATACTTAATAGATAAGTATGCAGCCTTTCATACCAGACTCTAGATGCTTGCTTCAAACCATATAAAACTTTATGTAATCTACATACTATACCTTTCTTGTCTGGATCAAAGAACCCTTCTGGTTGTTCTATGTAGACTTCTTCTTCAAGTATCCCCTTCAAAAATGCTGATTTAACATCCATTTGATAAACCTTGAACTTTTTGTGTGCAACATATGCAAGTAACATTCCGACTCTTTCTAATCTAGCAATAGGTGCAAATGTTTCCCCATAATCAATTCCTTCCTCCTATGCATATCCCTTTCATACCAATCTAGCTTTATTCCTTGTTACATCTCCATTTTCATACAACTTGTTTCTAAATATCCACTTAGTACCGATAACATTCTTATCTTTAGGTCTAGGTATTAAAGTCCATGTCTTGTTTTTCTCTATCTATTGGATTTATTCTTTCATTGTACTAACCCATTCATCATTTTCCAATGCAACTTTTATATTTTTTGGTTCATATTCACATACTAAACATGTACCTTGTCTTGTCTTACTCCTTGTCATCATTCTAGCTTGTCTATCTCCAATTATTTGTGTCTCAGGATGATATCTTCTGAAAAAACTTGCCATTACTTGATCTCTTCTTTCTTGTTCATCATGTGCAGGTTCATTTGCTTTCTTGGTAGGTCCTTCCTACTTGTCAGTTCCTCTTTCCTATTCCTTGGTATTATTTTCCTACTGACTAGTTGTCACAGTCTGTGGCTTTGGTAGATACTCAAGTTGTTCAATGTAAGTGAATCTACTGTAGTCTTCCAGTTCCTTTCTGCTTTCCTCTAAATTATTATCATCAAACTCATCAACCCAAACATTAGTACTTTCAATCATTTAATTAGTAACTCTATTTAGACACTTATATGCTTTGCTTTTACTAGAATATTCAAGAAATATCCCTTCATCACCTTTTGAGTCAAACTTTCCATTTCTTTCATCTTTCAAAATAAAGCATTTACTTCCAAAAATCCTAAAATAAATTACGTTAGGTTTGTATCCAAACCATAACTCATAGGGTGTCTTGTTAGTGTCCTTCTTCAGTTGTACTTGCTTCAGAACCTAAATAGCTATGTTGACAACCTCTCTCCAATATGTCTGAGCAACATTCTTCTCTATCATTAATGTCCTTGCACTATCAATAATTTACCTATTCCTCATTTCAGCAATGCCATTCTACTGAGGTGTCCTCGGTGCAGAGACCTATCTTTTAATACCATGCTCATTACAAAAGTTAGTAAATTCATCAAAGACAAATTCACCTCTTCTATCAGATCTTAAGCATTTCAATTCTTTACCATTCTCTTTTTCTACTTTTTCTTTATATAACTTGAACATCTTGAATGCCTCAAATTTTTCCTTTAAGAACATGACAGTCATTAATCTAGTATAATCATCAACAAAAAGAATAAAGTATCTATCTCCATAATAACTCTGAGTTCTCATAGGACCACATAGGTTGGTATGAACCAACTCAAGTATCTTCTTCATTGAATAATCTTTTCTTTTGAAACTAGATTTGGTCATTTTACCTTTCTGACATTCATGACACATAACATGATCAGGCTTTGACAAGTTAGGCATACCTCTAACTCTTTTCTTTTTACTGATCTTAATCATGCTATCAAAATTCACATGACATAACCTTTTATGCCACAACCAAGAATCTTCATTTTTCATCATCAAGGAAGAAGACTCATCATTATCAAGATAAAATAGATTACCTTTCAATTGTGCTCCAGTTCCAACTAGTCTTCCTCCATCAAATATTTTTACTTTCTTACTCTCAAAAGTAACTTGGTGACCTGAATTGTTCAGCTGTGCCACACTTAGAAAATTATAGTTCATTCCTTCTACCCAATAAGCATTTTCACATTTTATTCTGTCATTTAACATTAGGGATCCTTTACCTCTTACCATACAGGGTGTATCATTACCCATCTTAACTAATCATCTATTTTATTTCTCAAGATGATCTAACTTATCATCATCACCAATCATGTGATGTGTATAACCACTATCTATGATCCATGTATCATTTTTATTAACTTTAGAAATCAGTGCTGTTTCTACATGTTTTTCTTCTTCCTTAGAATCATCCTTCATAGCAACAAATAATACCTCTACATCATCATCTGAATCAAATTTTGATTCATTTTCTTCTACTATGTGTGTGATGATGATTATCACCTTCATGAAATTAAGATCTACTAGCATCAATTTAAACTAAATACAATGCAAATCTACTTTAAAATGAAACTAAGATCTATATTATCCCATGGTTCTCTAGAAAGAAGTGGTAAATGAAGCTCTCAACTCAAATCGTCACTATTGACACTTCTAAAACAAGAAATTATGATGCTATTATGCTTCTACAATGCTTCTATGATGATTCAATGCTTAATCCAGCTCAAATTGACAAACTACAATGATAATTGCTCTAAATGCTCAAATTGCTCTTAGAATGCTATTCAATTGCCTATAGTAACAATGCTTTGCAAATGAAAGTCTAAGATGAAAATGCTCTCCAAAATGCTCCATATTTATAGTGAACATCCAAAGGTAGGGGGTAGAGTGAAATAATCATGGTTAACCCTTGGTTGAGTAAAAAACTTTGCATTGTTCATAAATGGGGGGACAAATGAGGGGACAACCCTTTAAATGGTTTCAAAGCTTTGGACAATTTAAATGTTTGAGTGATTTATGTCTTTTTGTCCTCAATTCTTATTGGTTCATCAACTTTGTTGAAAGAAAATAGGATTTATTAATTCAATTTATTAATTAAATTTAGCCATGCATGGGTAATGGGTTCATTTTGATTTTTAATTAAAACAACTATACAACTAATTGATAAAAATCATTATATAATGCTTTTGGCCCCTTTATGCTTTTATTCAATTATTTAACATCATTATTTGATTTCTCCTTTTCTTTAATTGATTTTGTCCAACTTTATTTAATTATGTCCCTTTTTAATTGATTTAATCCCCTTTTAATGATTTTAGAGCATTTTATTGATTTTAAAGCATTTAATTGATTTTTGCAATTTAAAAAGTACTTATCCAATTTTGCGTGTCTACAAATGCCCCTCTTTGAATTGATGTATGAAGAAAATTGATTCAAATATTCTTATGAGTCCTGATCGCTTTTAGGTCCTGATTGCTGGTTCACTTGATATGCTTTTGATATTAATTAATTGATTGCTACCTCTGATTTGATATGATTGTTGCCTTTGATAATGAATTTTTTTTTTTATGATGCCCCACTGATTTCGTGATGTTTGATTGCAACTTCACTTTGATACCCTGATGCCCCCTCAAAAATTAAAACATATAAAATTTCTTGATTTGATGACGTTTCATTTAGCAAATATGTTTTCATTTCTGAAAATTATTTTGATGATATGCCATGATTTAAGAATATGCCCTAGTTGTTTTGAATAGTCCATATAGATTCTCATCTATTTTCACCTCCAAAATGAGTCAAAACACCTTAAATAGGTTGATAAACCTTGTTTTACTATTCATTTTTACTTTTCATCTTTGGTGATTTTGCTCTGATCCTCTGGTGAATTTTGAGATGGTTGTGCCAATTCGAGAGCATAGATTCAAGAGGTGCCAAAGATATGCAAGGACACATGACTACAAACCTCTGATAAGTCATTCCCAACTCTATCTTTACATTTATGGTGCATTTATTAGCATTTATTGCAAATTCCTTGTTTCATTGTTGCGTTTATCATGCAAAATCATGCCTAGAAATAGTTTAATGTCGCTTAGGCATTTTAACTATCACCTCTGTCATTTCCATTCCCACTTTCACGTGTTTCATTACCGCTTAGAAAAATTTCCTTGTTGCCTAGGGTTATAATGTGCATGCCTACAACTAGGTCAAAATGCCCCTTTTCAGGTAGGTTATCGCCTATGCAAACCCTAGTGATTTTACTATCACCTAGGATACTTTTGGATGTCACTTTGTATGTTTTACTGTCGCATAGCCTAAAAACTATCACTTAGCAGCTGAATAATGTTGCATAACCTATTTTCATTATCGCCTAAGGTAAAATGTCACTTGACATGAATAAAATCTCACTTGGTGATTTTTTTGAACAATTTCACTTGTATTTGATTGCGTCAGATGAAATTTTTTATAACTTGTGATGATACATTCAAATGATTAGTTTAGGGCCATTGTGTGCAACAAAACAATTAGTTTAGGATATTAGAATAGTGTTACCATAGGATATGATTTGTCAATCCAATTAGGATAGTTACTGATAGGATAAATCAATCAGTGTAAAAACTGATATGATTTTGATACTGCTTAGTTCGTTCTCAAGATATAGAGACACAAATAAATGGAACTAGGTGTGATCACTTGGTACTTTTGATGAGACTGACTTGAGATAATTCCTTGATATGGTATACTGATATGATTCCTTTGATTTTCCAATAGGCTCACTTCTCTACTCTTTATATCCGTTTAGTGGCATCATGGGTTATTGACTTAGGTCAGGCATTAATAGCCATTGAGTTTTGTGTGATTGAGTGATGTGGTTTGAGTTTCCTACTTGACCTCCCATGATTTCAGATGAACCATGGGTTACTCACTGCAGTGGCAGAGCGATGACACTCTGACCACAACACATTCCACTTAGCCTATGGAGAGATGACGATCACGCTCGAGGACATGTATCAATTGTTATAGATTCCTTGCAGAGGAGAGTTGGTATATTACGACTCTGTCTATGATTCAACTATCTACCAATGAGTGTTCAGGGACAACACTATAGGTGATGGTGATACAATTACATGGCCACAGTTTTCTTCTTTTCCTACATTGCCAGCCATACTTGGTGCCTTGATCGATGGTTTGTTCCTTCCTGATCGGTGAGGTCACAATTTTTTTGTGGGTTGGGGTAGGATTTTGGAGGATCTGCTTACTCATCCTCGATGTTTTGATTGGGGTTCTTGCATCCTTGCACAACTATACCATGATTTACATGAGGTGGTGTACAAATAGAGTTCTACCTTATCAGTTGGTACTATTGTTCTACAGTTATGGATATGGGAGCATAATCCCATTACTAGGCCCATTTCTAATAGGAGACAACCACGTGGATTCCCCTATGCTTTTCTATATACTGGGATGGTTATATAGCATCATTTGGGTCACTTAGATTATTGGAGATGTCAGATAGATGATCTAGATATTGTTACATGGTGCCCCTATCTTGGTTGTGATCAGTGGAGAGAGGATGATGATCAGTTACCATATATGTTTTCCCCTCACTGGATGTTTGGGCGTACCATTACTACTATTGAGCACTTTTTCTTCGACAGATTTTTGAGATAGTATGGTCAGATTTAGGGTATGCCTTAGGGAAATGCTTTATATGCCCAAGTATAGGTAGAGACATCTATGTGGGGTTTGTGCATTGATTACAAGTTTTCCTTAGATCAGATTGCAAGCATGACTATGTGCAGATGGGAGATGCTTATAGGTGTTGTAGATTCTGGGATGT
The DNA here is from genome assembly GCA_027943335.1 of Chamaecyparis obtusa. Classification (NCBI taxonomy): domain Eukaryota; kingdom Viridiplantae; phylum Streptophyta; class Pinopsida; order Cupressales; family Cupressaceae; genus Chamaecyparis; species Chamaecyparis obtusa. The sequence continues at coordinate 863,822 of BSBK01002562.1, read as the reverse complement.
CTCATGAGTAGGATGTCTCATGAGTATGTAGATTGGTGGGCTCATAATAGGTTTCCTTGGTTTACTGATCCAAAAAATTCCATCCTTGGATGGCATGATGGTGGTGGTGGTGATAGACACCAGAGAGGACGAGGATGTAGAGATCCTCTAGTTGTGGCAAGTAGAGGATGAGTGAGAGACATACATGGGTGGGGTGATGGTAGTGATAGATAGGCTGATGTGGTCCCTCCTAGAGTAGTCGTTAGACATGATAGAGCTCATCGTCAGTAGAGAGCATAGAGGCAGGCACATATTCATGTGGCTAGATAGGTTCCTAGAGGTTTAGATCCCTTGGTACAACTATAGCGGGTTTCCTTGGCCCAGTAGGATGATGGGGCACAACATGATCAGGCATACTAGGTTCTGGCATAGCAAGTGCCTCCACCAGTTCAACAGCCATAGGATCATAGATAGGATGTACAAGATGCACCCACTATAGGTGCTGTAGTACGAGTGTAGGGTGGTTAGATCAGGTTACTGCCTTGATGCAAAATTTTTTATCAGTAGTGGTTGTTCAGAGATAGGACGGAGTGAGTACTTCTTAGGCTCCTCCTCCATAAGATGGTAGAGGTCCAGATGGATCCAGTGCTGCGGGATCATGATTGATTATTGATATATTCATCCATCATTGATGTCCTCTATTTCATGTTTCATGTTCTTTGACTAATCGAAACATTGGATATACCATTTTTTGATGACATTGTATCTTGACATACTGATTTGATGATATATATGATGACATAATCTTTTGAGGACATATGATGGGTTGATTTATGAGATTATCTTTTATGCAACTATATGATGTTTACTATGAATTTAATGTGATTTATGCTATGGATGTAGTATCTTATTTTATGATATAGATAAATGAATGCAGTGATGTATGGATTTTTATGAGATGCATCTCTATTTTGTCAATGTATTGATGTAAAATGTTTTATGGAAATGCACATATATGTTCCTATGTTTTTGATTTTTTAAGTATTGGGATGTATGCAATTATAATTCTTAGTTTACATGAATGTATGATGTATGGAAAATAATTTCTTTCTTTTCTTTTCTAATATATGAGTAATGGATAATGACTAATGCTATGCATGAATGCAAAAGATACTCTCACTTTCATTGTTTGAAATCAAGAATTATGATGAATGTTTTAATTTAATCCCCCCCACTTTTCTTGTTGATGTTATTTGATGACTCAAGATTTTATTGATGTACCCCCTTGTACTTGGAAATTAACCATAAAAACATGAAATTAACTTAACATGTAAATGCAATTAATCTAACATGATAATGCAATGCAATTAAACATGATAATGCAACCTAAGTGTCACCATTTTTTAGAAAAAAAAATGTCACGAGGATAAATTTTCATCATTGAGCATTTTGGGACTAGAAAGAAAGTACAATCATCACTAACCACATCATGATGATATGAATACCACTTTTTATCACTTTTTGGTAACCTCATTTTGAACCTGGTACAACCCTCACTAGTTGGATGACCAAACTATGGGAGTCTGAATACCGGTGTTAATAGATTCAATGTTGCAGGTGGATTTTTGGTATTAAGATATGGAAGATCTAAATAGCCAAGGGATCCATTTGCATAAACAAGCAAAGGTCAATCCTTCCTCTTATGAGATAGTCCTCGATGGTTCTTTGATGACCATGTTGTTAGATGACCTCTCATAAGTTGATGAATCTTCCTCAAAATAATCACTCAAAGGAAAGAAAATATCATGCCTCTATCATAGCCAACCTATTCAAAACATCATCGATTAGATAAGAGATGTGATAAAAAGTCAATTTCATACAAATTTATTAAAAAAAAGCTTTAAGTGTTTTTCCATGTTTCATGATTTTCAAAAAGTATTTCCAAGCATCCTGATCTTTAAGGTGTTTTGTCAATTTTTAATCTTGAATAATAAAGTCAATGAAGGCTCATGGATCAAGTTGTAGGATCAAATACTTGAGTGGTGAACAATGATAGCCATCAAAGGTTCACAAAAATCACTCTCTCTAAAGTTCTAATAAATCTCTCTCTGACATGACTGATTGTAGCACTTATTGAATCCATTTGGTACCAAAATTCCAATCCTTTCCTTCCCCCAAGTGATCAATGCAATCATGTGACAAAATTAGGGTTGGAGGTAATGCAATAATGTGACTAAAAGCTTTATTATGACTACATACAAATGATAGATGCAATGAAGGTTTTACAAATGGGATGTGGAAAATGCAGTATGTACACATGTGACTAGGAAAGACAAACTTAAGGGAACAAAAGGCACTTGTTTACCAAGTTTTAACCCTTTGGATAGATCAAGCTCATTTTTCTATTTTTAAAGCTTTTCTCTTTTTTTTTTTTTCTACCAAGGTGCCTATTTGCTAGGTTTTCACCAAGGCACTTTTTTCTTTTTCCAATTTTTTGGTATTTTTCTTTTTTTTCAATTTTTTTTGTATTTTTCATATCATCAAGGTGCCTATTTGCTAGGTTTTCACCAAGACAACATATTTTTGAATGTTTTTCCTTTCTTCATGCTCAATTTTCCAATGTTTTTGATCTTTTGTGCCTTTTCAATATTTTTGGTATTTTCAAGATCTCTATTGAACTATGTACAATAAATATGATGCTCTCTCATCTGATACTCTTTATACTCTTTCATCTAACTCATGTGTAGAAACTTTTGAGATGAATACTGTTAATGGGTTCTTGAAGTTCCTCTACTTCACAATCAGATAACTTATAGGTTCCTGTACCAAATGAAGACACTATGATGAATGGGCCAATCCAATTAGCCTCCCATTTTCCTTTCTTCTCTCTTTCAACCTGATTCTTTGGGTTCTCTCACAACACTAAGTCTCCTACCTAAAAGACTCTCAATTTGATATGTTTATTATAGTTCCTTGAGATTCTATTTTGATACACTTTTAGGTGCTCATAAGCTTGTGTTTGCTTTTCTTCAAGTAACTCCAATTGTTGAAGTCTAGCAACTCTATAGTCTTCATCTGTGATCAATCCTTGTAATGACACTCGTAGAGACAAGATTTCAACTTCTAATGGTAGAACTACTTTGGTTCCATAAACTAATGAGAATGGCGTGGCTCCCGTAGGTGTTCTTATGCTAGTTCTATAGGCCCACAATGCTGGATTAATTTGCACATGCCAATCCCTTCCTGATTTATTGACCAACCTCTTCAAGATTTTTAAGATATTCTTATTTGTGGCTTCGGCTTACCCATTTCCCTTAGGGTAATAGATTGATGAAGAGTGGTGAGTGATATGAAATGTTGCACAAATTTCATCAATATCTTTTTTTTTGAATTGCTTTCCATTATCTGTTATGATGGCATGAGGAATACCATATCGACAAATGAATTGATTCAAGATAAACATGGAAATTTGTTTACCCGTTGCCATTATCAAAGGAACCACTTCAACCCACTTAGTGAAATATTCCATTGTGGTTATGATGTATTTATGCCCATTTGAAGAAGGTGGGTATATCACTCCAATCAAATCAAATCCCCATTGATAGAAAGGCCATGGTGTAACAAATGGGTGTAATTCCTATGTTGGTGCATGTATCATGTCACCATGATATTGACATTTGCTGCATATATTGACAAAGTGGAAAGCATCCTTTTCTAATGTCTTCTAGAAATACCCTAAGCGAAGGATTTTCTTAGCTAGATTTAAACCACTTGAATGTGACCCACAAATGTCTTCGTGGACCTCTCGTAAAGCTAACTTAGACTCTTCTTCCTCTAGAAATCTAAGTAATGTCCCATCAAGACCCTTACGATACAATGTTTCTGAAAGGATTATGTAACGGGTTGATTGGCATATGAAATTGCATTTTTGGGCACAGGATTGGTCTAAAGGTAGCACTTGATCTTTGAGATATGTGTATACAGGGCCATACCAAGGGGAGTCATGTCCATGTAATAGGGCTACAATTTGGGTTTTGGGAAGGTCAAATGCTAGTTTCACCAACTCTTCCACCAAAAACTCATACTTCTCATTTTGATCTAGTTTTTGTAACAAGGAAGCGAAGGTGGCCATGGCATCAGCTGCTCTATTTTTCTCTCTAGGAATCTTCTCAAAAGTGATCAAGACAAAGTACTTATTCCATCCATAAATCATAGTCTTATATGGCATCAACATTTCATCTTTGGTGTTATATTCATTGATGACTTGATTGATGATGAGTTGAGAATCTCCATAAATTTGTAGCTCCGTGATGTTCCACTCTAAGGCCATTTTGATGCCTATGACTAGTGCTTCATATTCTGCTATATTATTTTTGCATGGAAACATAAGCTTGTAGGACTTTGGAATGGTGTAACCTTGAGGAATGACCAATAGTATGCCAGCCCCAGAACCTCCTTGAGTATAGGATCCATCAAAGTATAACTTCCACATTTTTGCTTCTATGTTTACAATGGAAGAATCCAGAAATTCCACTTGAATAGTTTGTGTAGAAGTCATGGGATTTTCAGCTAAGTGATCTGCTATCACTTGTCCTTTTATTGCCTTTCTATCAACATATTCAATGTCAAATTCACTCAATATCATAACCCACTTGGCTATCCTACCTGTTAAGGCAGTTTTACTTAACAAATACTTGAGAGGGTCAATCTTGGCAATCAACTTGACCTTATGCATCAACATATAATGTCTCAACTTTTGAGATGCAAACACCACTGCTAGGAAAGCTCTTTCCATGAATGTGTAATTAAGTTCATATTTGATCAATGTCCTACTCAAATAGTAGATAGCTCTTTCTTTTCCTTGTTTCTTGCACCAAAAGCACTCCTAGGGATCTTTCGATAGCCGATATGTATAGAAGAAATGCTTTGCCCTTGATTAGTGGAATGAGAATATGCGGGTTTATCAAATAGGTCTTTAATAATGTGAAAGCTTGATCACATTCCTCATCCCACATGAATATAGTATCCTTCTGTAGTAATTCGGTGAAGGAATGACATTTTTTGGCCAATTGAGAAATAAACTGTCTTATGGATTGTATTTTGCCTTGTAAGGATCTCATTTGGCTGATGTTCCTAGGTATCTCTATGTACATTATAGTTTGTACTTTCTTTGGGTCCACTTCAATTCCTTTAGCGGAAACTATATAGCCTAATAAATTGCCAGATTGGACACCAAAGGCACATTTCTTTGGGTTTAATCTAACTTTGAATTGCTCCAACCAAATGAATATGTTTCTCAAAATTTGGAGGTGTTCTTCTCTTTTGTGGGACTTTGCTAGTATGTCATCCACATAATCCTCCAAAAAGGTGTGCATCATGTCATGGAAGATAGTTTTTGTGGCCCTTTGATATGTGGCTCTGACATTTTTAAGGCCGAAGGGCATGACGTTCCAACAAAAGGTGCCCCAAGGGCAAGTAAAAGCTATCTTTTCTTAGTCTTCAGGTGCAATTTTTATCTAGTTGTAGCCACTAAAACCATCCATTAATGAGTACATGGAGCGACTTACTATCAAATCCACTATGGCATCTATGCTCAAAAGTGGAAAATCATCTTTAGGGCATGCAAGATTCAAGTCTCTAAAATCCGTACACACACGAATGGATTTATCATGCTTTGTGATTGGTACAATGTTAGAGATCTAGTTAGCATATGCTATTACTCTTATGAATCCAACCTTTAACAATTTTTCCAATTCTGCCTTCACTAGGAGAGCCATATGTGGGTGCATTTTTTGTAACTTTTGCTTCACAGGTTTAACCCTAGGTCTAACATTCAAATGATGCATTATGATATTAGGATCCAATCTGGGCATGTCTTCATATGACCATGTGAAGTTCACTTGTTATTCTTGGAAAAACTTAATGAAATCCTCCCTTTCTAGAGGTGTAAGTGACACTGCCAAGTGTATAAATTTTGGATCCAATTCTGTCCCAATGTTGACCTTTTCTGTTGGTTCTATAAGAATAGATGACCTTTCATCCTCATGTTTGGGAAAGGTATCCAATCTCTCTTCCTTTGGTGCCATAGTTGGGTTTTCACCATAGGAAATGTCTTTTATCTTTACTTTTTTTGGTTCTAGTGGTGCCACATAGTGGTTTTCATCACTAGAACTTTTCATTTTTTTACTTTTTTTCATTTTTTTCTTTTGACTAAGAGATTGGACCCCTGCTTTTCTCATCATGTCTGTATCAAATTCATTGGTGAAAGAGGGTTCAACCGCATTAAGGTATTGGCTCATTGCTTGGTCATTTGGAAAAAAAAGTAAGTCATTTGGCTCAGTTTGGTCCCAGTCAATGAGATGAGTATTGATTAAGGATATGGTTTCATTGGGTAAGTTTTCATTAATTTGGTTTATGGACATGTCTTCGCTTGAGGGTTCATACATTGTATCATTTAGATCTATGACATGAGCTTCCTCAAGATGGTCCATGGAAGAAGGGTCAAAATCCCCTTCACTTGAGTCCTTGTCAACTTCTATGGGAAATAGTATGGAAAAGACATGAGTGGATTAAACCTAACATTTGAATCTCCCTCCTCTAAAGGCATCCAAAATGTCTCTATCTATGCTTGATTGGTAGGTGTGTGCCCTATGTTAAGACCTTGGATATTAGGTGCTTCATTGATTTGAGTTTCTTGCCTTGGGATCTTTGCATAAGTATGTATTACAATCACCTCTTATCATGACATGATTCCTCAGATAGAGTATCCCACTTATAATCCTAGGAGTCATCACTATCTCCATTGGATTCTAAGGCATTTAATTGAGGATAGAAATCTTGCATTGGGCTGGAGCTTTCACCTTTGTATTGATAGCCTACTCCAGATCTTTCTTGTATTTCCCTCCAAGTAGGTTCAAGGGGTTCTAGTAAACCTCTATTCCTTTGTCCTAAGGGTCCTCTTCCCTTGTATCCCATCTTCTACATTATGTGAAACCCTTTCCCATATTGCTCGATTTGTATATTAACATGTTGGATTATTTCCATGGGAGTGTTTGAGGTATCCTCTTCATCATGATAAAGCCATTGAAGGACTTCATCTTCCTCTTTGTCAAATGCTGCTTTGTCACTTTCTCTTACAAAGTAAGAGTTGTAATTATGAGGCAAAGGTTCTTTTGATGGTTTTCCATGTGTTCTTGGAGATGTAGGCATGTCAAATAGGGAAACAAAATATTCCCCTACTCCTTTGGAACTGATTTTGCATTGTTTGTCAAAAGTAGCCATCATCTTATCCATTTTCTTGTAATTTTCCATTTTAACTCTATCTTTTTCTTCTCTAGTGGGTTTGTAGGGTACAATCTCTAATTTAGGTTCTTGATTTGAATCTTAATTTGTAATTGGACCCTCATAGCTCATCTTTTCCTTTCCATTAGTTGATGTTTTTGAGCTAGCTTGAGGAGGGTTTTGAGTGGCATTTAATGTTATGACCGAATTGTCAATTTTGGTATCTTCAATGGTGTCTCTTTGAATGATTCATTCCCAGTTATATGGAATGTATAACTCATGAGGGGGTTTGGGTGCATTGCAATATTGGAATAGGTTTGAGTCCCCTCCAACTGTGATTTCTTCACCCATGTACAAAAATTTTATGCATTGGTGGTACGTGGATGGGACTGCTTGCATCTTGTGGATCCATGGTCTCCCCAACAAAATATTATATGTCAACTTCATGTCCAATACTTGGAAATTGGTGTCCTTCTTGACCGGTCCCACTTGAATGGGCAATACAATCATGCCTTTAGAGGCCCTTTCAGCTTCATCATAAGCCTTAATAGTGATCATTTTCATAGGGTCAATGCAAGACTCAAACAATCCTAAGGATTTGACAAGACTTAATGTAAAAATGTTAAGGCTAGCTCCTCCATCAATGAGAGATCTTTTGACTCTATGGTGTTCAATCAAAACCTCTATATGCAATGGTAGATTTTGGGGATGTGTGATAGACATATCATCTTGGTTAGAGAATGACAAGCACTGAGGTGCAATAAGATGACCTACCATGTTTTGGAACTTTCCCTCTTCTAAGTTAGTAGGAACATTCATCTCTATTAAAGCTTTTTCAAAAATGTCTTTATGATTAGGGGATAGCTTTAACAACTCCAAGATAGATATTTATGCTAGAGTTCTTTGCAACTGATCTACCAAGCTATTAGGTTTTTCTACTATAGAAGATTGTTTGATCACAATGTTGGACTATGGAGTGCTGATAACTTTGGGAGAAACTCCTTGTAAGGTAATCTTCAAAGTCTACCCTCTTGTAATAACATTTGATGTCTTTTTTGGGGCTGTTCATTAATTATTATAGCATTCACAATGTTGTCATAAGGTGGTGCAAAGTTAATGGTATTGCTACTTTTATTTTGACTATTAGATGACTCCCCTTTGTCATGTTTGTAGAAGGGTTGCTTGAATTCTATATGGTCTTCATTTCTTTGGTGTCCATCGGTGGTGATCATGCCATTATCAATTAAGTCTTGCACTATATTCTTTAGCTTCAAGCATTCATTCATTGTGTGTCCTCAAATCCTATGGTACTCACAATGGCTATTGGCACTCCACCAACTAGGCTTGTTGTGTGGCTCATAAGGCTGAATGCTAGGTAAAGTAATGACATTATTAGCCATGAGAGTCTTTAATGCCTTTTAGAGGGGTTCACCCAAGGGTGTGAAGTTCCTTTTAGGAGTTGGCACCAAATACTTATCAAATTTATTACTTGAATTATTTCCTTTGTTTCCATTATTAGCATTGTTATTGTTGGAAGGTGCATTGGAGGTCTGATTGGCATTATTCACCTAATTTGGTGTTCTTGTAAGCACAAAGGGAGTTATCTTCAAGTTGCTAGAGTCCACCACTCCATCATTGACTATGCCCTTATTGTTGTTCTTATACCGACTATTGTTATTGTACCAACTCTTATTTTGATTGGTGCCATTGTTGGAGTTATTGTTGTTAGAGTTGTTCTTGTTTTCTTTAAACAATTTTAGCTCTCCACTCTTAACCGAAACTTCTTCTATTTTTACTCCATTTTCTATGAGATCTTGAAATGTCTTGGGACATTGCATTCTCAGTCGGTAATTCATCTTGGTGCTCAAACTATTAATAAATATATCCATTTTTTCTTTATTGGGCACACTCCTAGGATACCTTGCAAATACTATCCTCCACCTTTGTAGAAAAGTGAGGAAGGCCTCTCCATCTTTTTGTTTAGTGTTACATAATTTTATCATCGTGACCTCATGCTTGATGTTATATGAGTAATGGGCCACAAATTTCAAAGCTAGCTCTTTGAAGGTCTTAATGCCAGAGGGTAGTTTTGAAAACCAATCCATAGCCATGCCTCCTAAGCTTCATCAGAATAGTCTCATTAAATAGGTTGTATCATGCATGAACTCAAGGCTCAATGCACAAAATTCCCATAAGTGATCTTGTGGATCCAACGTTCCTTCATACTTTTCATATTTGGGGAACACTACATTGATTGGGAATGGCACCATAACCAAGATTTTATCAAATGGGAATGGACATAACACTTCTATGGAAAAAGGCTTAGGATCCCCACTTTGTTTCATGGTGTCCAATTGCATTTGAAAGATCTTGAACTACTTGTTCATAATGTCTATGGCAGTTTCTTCAACTTCAGGTGGTTTTAGTTGATTTACATCATAATCTTTCAAAAGTTTGAGACCTGCTCATGCTAGGTCCATGAAACACTTTTCTTTATCTCTTGCCATTGCCTTTTCCATGAGTTTTAAGAAATAGGGGCTTTGAATGGCTTCATCAACTTTGTCATCGGTGGCATCATCAGCTGTTGGTTCAGTGTTAGTTCTTTGATGAGTGGTATCAATTCCTTGAGTATTTGTGTCAATGCCCCCATTATTGGTATTACTCTAGTTATTTGGGTCAATGCCTCCATTGTTGGAATTACCTTGGTTAGTGGGATCGATGCCACTATTGTCTTTACCACCCAAACTACCATAGTACATCATGTTGTCCTCCTTTTCTTGTTCGAGTGAATTTTTGGGTATTCTAGGAGTGGTAGACTCTTCTTCTAGGTAAGGGAGCTCTTGTCTCAAGTAAGTTCCATCAGTTTGCAAGGTTTTCTTAATGTAGTAGGATCTCATAAAATCTGACATGAACATTGGAGAATAAGAGTTGATATTACTTGGGGTCTAATCCTTTGTAAAATTTTGCAAACAAGTGTAGAACAAGATTTTGATCGAATTGACAGTTTGAGCAGCAAGAACATGGGAAAGGGTACTCAAATATGTTCTTAAAATCTTTTGACCTCCCCTGTAAGTACTCTCTATTTTCCCTTTTAGATTTCTAGGTGTCATTGAACCAAGTGTAGGCGTGACTAAAAACTCTGAATGCATGAACTGGTTTATTTCTAGGTGACATACTGTAGATGTACAAGCGACACTTTCCTATTGATAAGCGAGTCTCCAGTTTCGCTAGGTGTGTTTTAAAATGTTCAGGGCGTGACATTTCTATGTCTAGGCATGACTGAATCTCTGACAGGTGAGTTTGTTTTGTGCACAGGCGACACTTCTCTGACTAGGGTGTAAGATTTTGGATTTTTTAAACTTTTAAGATCAGATTTTTCAAAATTTTCTTGTCTGAAAATAAAAAACAAATGCAACACACACATCAATGTCTCTAAAACAATCTAATGTGTATATTTTCAGTCATTTCCATGGGTATAACACAAGAATAAATTCCAAACAGCCTACCTAAAGTCAAATTGGCTTGTAAACATGGCTCTAAAAGGTGGCCTTTCTATTTTAACCTAGATTTATTAAGGATTCCATTCAAAATGGATTTCAAACTCTCATCCCCCAAGTATGTTAAGGGGCTTCCCACACACACCGAAGTATGATTTCACACAATCTGTAAGGACTACTAGAGGAAGTTTGAGAAATTCAAAACCCTTTTGTCATGCACCCCATTAAGGATACATGCATTTTATTTTAGAGTGGGTTGGATCCCCGCAGCAAAAAGTGAGCATGTCCCACTTTGGGCTATCCCTCGCACCGGTCTTGTTAAGGAAAACTCAAGAGGCAAGCCCACAAAGTCTCTATTTTAACAAACATGTTCATGGAAAGCAAGAAAATGGAATTAAGGTTAAGTTTTTGGGAATTTGGTTCACCTAAAAGGTGAAGAGCATATCCCTAACTTTCCCTTTAGTTCCTCAAACACTCAAGCAATTAGGTTCTTTTTCAATCTCGTAACAAAGAGATTCTTAGAAATAGAAGTGTTTGGTTTATTTCCCATTTTTAATTAAGCTATGTTTAAAAATGAATGCCGCAATCTAATCAAGTGCAAGCTTGAATAGAGAAATACCTCTCCTTGTAGCTAGCATAAAGCTAGGGGCATTTTTGAGAGTATTTTGTCATTTTTTTACTCATCTTGGCAATAGCTCCTTTCCATGTGCTTATACTCCAACAATTTAGTCAACACTAACAATCAAAGTGAGGGGAAACCAAAATTGAATTGACAAAGCCAAGCTTTATGTAATGAATTTCTAATCACTCTAATTGCAAATCTTTCAAACAAAAATTTGAATTAATGACTAAAGATCCAATTTAAAGAGACAAATTTCCTTTTATATGCTTCAATCATAGCAAGGTATTTCTGATATACCTGATTGTCTTCTTCTTGTATTAACTCAAGAATGGCTTTGATATGTGCTTTCTTTCCCTTTTGAATTCCTTAGCTAGTGCCTTCTCTTCTTGATTGAATCTAGTTTCTGGCTTCTGCACTTTCGGATGCTTGTTCATTTGTTGTTAAATTACAAAAATAGAATGTTAGATTAGTGATTTAATCAATTAAACAATGAATATAGATAACAGATACTAGACGACATCATCTAGCTAATAGGCATGAATAAATTGCTCACATGCATAACTTTCTCAATAGCAAGCGACACTCTGCAGTGACACAGGCGACACTAGAAATTACGCAGGCGAGAAAAATATACTCCTAGGCATGAACTAACTTTAAAATTATGGAAAATTATTTATCGCAGGTGACACTTTAATTAAAACAGGCATAAATTGAAACATTAAAAGTGTGTTTGCATTTGTAAAGTGTGAAGCAAATTGTAAACTGAAGCGATAGTAAAAGTAAAGTTAGACGATACTCCCTGAGTCGCAGGCATGACTTTATGAAGCAAAGGCTGAACACTTTATGAGCTTAAGTGTGCATCTCCAGTTAATCCACAGTAGTTCAGAGTTGTTAGGTGACAGAAGATTGTCTGCAGGCATGTTTGAATTCTCCGTAGGCATGACTTTACCTATTTTCTACAAAATAAACATAGAAAATATACAAAACAAGCATGCAAATGAAGATGAAAATGATGATAAAGATAAATTGAGGCCTAGGGCCCCACGATAGGAACCATTTGTGTGACGATGCTTATCAACTTCATGAAATTAAGATCTACTAGCATCAATTTAAACTAAATACAATACAAATCTACTTTAAAATGAAACTAAGATCTACATTATCCCATGGTTCTCTAGAAAGAAGTGGTAAATGAAGCTCTCAGCTCAAATGCTCACTAGTGACACTTCTAAAATGAGAAATTATGCTAGTATTATGCTTCTACAATGCTTCTATGATGATTCAATGCTTAATCTATCTCAAATTGACAAACTACAATGATAATTGCTCTAAATGCTCAAATTGCTCTTAGAATGCTATTCAATTGCCTATAGTAACAATGCTGTGCAAATGAAAGTCTAAGATGAAAACGCTCTCCAAAATGCTCCATATTTATAGTAAACATCCAAGGGTAGGGGGTAGAGTGAAATAATCATGGTTAACCCTTGGTTGAGTCAAAAACTTTGCATTGTTCATAAATGGGGGGACAAATGAGGGGACAACCCTTTAAATGGTTTCAAAGCTTTGGACAATTTAAATGTTTGAGTGATTTATGTCTTTTTGTCCTCAATTCTTATTGGTTCATCAACTTTGTTGAAAGAAAATAGGATTTATTAATTCAATTAATTAATTAAATTTAGCCATGCATGGGTAATGGGTTCATTTTGATTTTTAATTAAAACAACTATACAACTAATTGATAAAAATCAATTATATAGTGCTTTTGGCCCCTTTATGCTTTTATTCAATTATTTAACATCATTTTTTGATTTCTCCTTTGCTTTAATTGATTTTGTCCAACTTTATTTAATTATGTCCCTTTTTAATTGATTTAATCCCCTTTTAATGATTTTAGAGTATTTTATTGATTTTAAAGCATTTAATTGATTTTTGCAATTTAAAAAGTACTTATCCAATTTTGCGTGTCTACACTATGTAAGATACCTTTTTGTGTTTGTCATTATTTTCTCAGTTGTAGTGTCAGTAGCTTCTGTTGTTTCTACTCCCATAACTTCCTTCACCAGATTGGTCCTTGTTTATGTCTTCTTCCTTCCTGTTTGGACATCTAGCACCAATATGACCAACTTCTTTATAGTTAAAGCATGCTAAAGGTAATTTGCCTCTATACCTACCTTTTCCTTTAGGCAATCTCCTAGCCATAAGAGCTTCAAGTTCATCAAGCTCATCATTAGTATTGCTATCACTATCATCCTTATTATTTCTACAATTAGACTTACCAATCTTTAGAGAAGTCATAAAAGAAAATTCAAGAGTCGATACAACTGTATTATCATAGTTGTTCAGTTCAAATGTTGTTAGCTTTCCAATTAGATTATCAAGAGTGAGGGTATTGTTAGGTGCTGACCTATTTTCATGAATTGTAGATATTCTGATGGCATAAATAGGCAATAAAGTCCTTAGAATTTTGCTTACCACAGTGTCTTCATCAATAACTCCATCTGATGCTCTAATACCATGAACTACCTCCTACAATCTATTTGTGTATTGCACAATGTTTTCTCCTTTCATCTTGATGTCATTGAATCTTCCTCTTAAGCTTTCAGCTCTGGCTCTCTTGACATTTACATCACCACTATAAATTTGAGAAAATTTATCCCACATATCTTTAGCAGTAGTACATCCTTTGATATCTTCAAAGCTAGCATCTGTCAGTGCAACAACAAGCTCCATCATAGTGACATTATGCACATGTCTATCTCTTAACTGATCAAGGGTCAAAGGTCCATTGGGTGGTGCAATGTAGCCATTCTCCATTAAAGTGAGGGTAGAATTCCCAATTCTAGATATATGCAACTTCATTTGGCTTTTCCATATTGTGAAGTTATCCTTGTTTAGCTTTGGCACTTCCCTCTTATACATTTTGAGATCTTTGTGCTGAAGTCCTTAAAACTCTATTCCAAGCAACCAATGCTCTGATACCAATTGTTAGAATAATTGAGAGGGGGGTGAATTATTTATCCACAATCCCAATTCAAAATGTATAACCAAAAACAATTTACTTAAACTTCTACAACTTGGTAACATAAAATACTATACTATCTGTACTTTTACTCATTACTAGTCAATAACTTATAATGATTACTAATCAAATCCAATATGCAATATGTAAAGTATGACAATCAAACAATCACCATAATGAACACATGACACAAATGATTTAACGTGGAAACCTTGCTAAGGGAAAAACCACCTGGGACTGGAAACCCAAAATTATTCACTCTTCTGAAGTGAGGTCCGTGAAGACCCAACCCTGTTAAAGGTTACAAAATACACTGTAAGGTGTGACCTTGTTAGAGGATTTTAGATAAACAGTTATCGTCCAACCAACATTCACTATGGGGTTGAGAGGATAACAAATGTACATTCTATGAATGACATTACAAGAATTTCAAGTCCACTCGGTTAAGAGATTTGTCTAATTACAATGGTTAAACTATAATAGTAGGTGATCTGATTACAATACTTCTATTGCAGATGTTCGTATCTATATTATGCTCATTCAAATCTTATGATCAATATATCAATTTAGTTTAAAAAATAATCAATGACTTACTATCTCTTGGTAATAGCTTTATGACATTCGGTAATCTCTATAGTTTAGTTCTCCTTAACTAGTTTTATTAGGCATACATGAAGCTTGTTCTTGCGATAATTCTGCAATCTCCTTCTTCCAGCATAAGTTTCATAATGAAACCCTAGTCTCTTAAATAGACATGTAAACTATTTTCTTCTCATCCATCAGATTTTGCGGCTTATTCTCCTTCATCCATTTTGTTGCTTAAACCTTCCTTGATCAATGTGTCAGTATCACATTTTGTTTTTATCCTTTAGATCTTCCTTGAATTTTGTTAGCCATTGATCTTCATAACAAACTTTATCTTTTCCCTCTGATCATGAGGTACTTTCTAGCTCATCAATTCTTATAAGCTGAACTAATCATTTAGTTCCTTTGTTCTTGTTCAATTAAAAAAGAAATGCATCGGTGAACACAAGCTCAATTTATACTATGCTCGGTATACACTACACTTCTCGATGTATACTATGATGCTTCATCAACCGGCCACACTGCCTTGTGTCTTTCAACTCTTTTCCTCATCATAGATGAATGTAACATAATCAAGTCAATAACATAAGGTAATAGACTCATTAATAAGTTACCCAATGTATTCCTTATCCTCATCTGTCATATACATCTTTCTCATGTAGATATTTCTATTCTTCATCTCTTTTTCTCCTTTCTAGAAATGTTTTAGTATTGTAACTTA
Source organism: Chamaecyparis obtusa (assembly GCA_027943335.1). NCBI lineage: Eukaryota > Viridiplantae > Streptophyta > Pinopsida > Cupressales > Cupressaceae > Chamaecyparis > Chamaecyparis obtusa. Next base: position 848,118 of record BSBK01002562.1, on the reverse strand, counting down.
CAAGATAAGTGCTGTCAAACTAGTTGACATCAATGACAACATATTACTGATTTAATCATCTTACATATCTAATTAGAAAATCGGTGATCTATAATCATTGATCTTCAATTAGGTTCTAAATCAGTTGTAGTTCATCACCTGTGCACTTGAAACCTTGACCACAGTCTTATTTGGAGATCCAAAAACCAACTCCATCTCTTAATCTCTATATGCCTTGCTTAACTCTTGATTTATCTCATGATTCAATGAACAAAGGAATCTCATATTCTCTAAAATAAATGCTCAACCATGGTCTCATTTGGAGATTTGGCGAACAACCTTAATCTCCCAATCATTGAATACTTTTCATAACTTGGGTTACATTCTAAGATTAAGCGCTGACTGTAGATCTTGAAAGAAATTGGTAGCTATCATTGAGTTGCTTAATCTTTTAAACCATTATCATTTAATCACAAGATTCAATGAATATAGTATTCACTGAATCTCCCAAAGTTTGAAACATTAATCATTTTATTCTGAGATCACGCGATCGAAGGAAGAAACCTTTACCAATACTTTGTTCTCTGGATCACTGAATAACTTCCTGTAGGCCCCATTCATTATGAGATTAAGACACCACCATTGATCCCAAAGATGATCAATGGTTTTCATTGAGTAGCTAGAAAACTTAGAGCCTGACTGCCCAATTCAGCGATTAAGAGATAACTGCCATGCCAAGTCACTGAATGTCAAGAGAAAACTACCAAAGATTAAGAGAATAAGAGATCACACAGTCCCTAATTTGCTGAAAGAAAGACTAACCACGGCCAGAATTGGGAGATTTGGTAACCAAAGGAAAACTTAACAAGGGTCCAACACATAGTCACTGGTTTTCTAAAAGAAAGGGTAACATAGAACATTATTCCCTGATTCAACGAACACTAAAGGAAAATAATGATCACGTGCACAATTACAAATCTTAAGTGGCCAAAAAGGTAACAAAAAAATATAAGAACTAGGGAAAACTCAAGAAATGGACAAACAATTAAATCTACCAAGGGCAAAAAGACATAAGGCAAAGGTTGACAAGCATAAGCATGACTGATTTTGAGAAATTTTAAACCCTAGACCAGACAAAGATATTTGCAGAAGACATAGAACAATGAACTGGAGAAACATTCTTAGAAAATTGGAAATATACCCCCTCAGATACCATGTTACTACCATCTCTTATGTGGATATAATGTGATTGAAATGGTGGTTATCTTTTAACACAATAGTTTTCAAATTTTTATTTTTCAAAGCTTTATGGATTGATGTTATCGAATTACAAGGTTTGCAAGAGAAGACATGGTTTTCTATGTCACCCATCTTCCGACTTTGTAGACCTAATTTTTTCTTTTACATTTGAAGCTATAAATGTTTAATTTTGATTTCTAGATCTTATTTATACAATTACGTTTCTCAAGTGATTAATTATATATGTCCATTTGCTGAGTAATTGTATTTGTAGGGTACAATTTAATGTGTCCACTAAGATCATTTTTTATTTAGCCCTCTTTAAGATGCATTTTAAAGGAAGAAGGTATTCCAAAGATAACACTAAGGATTGGATATAACCATTATAAGTTCATTATGTGTCCATTTAGGTTAACAAATCTTTGGATTTATTTTTTATGAACTAGTAATAAAAGAGGGGTGAATTTATTCAATTAGGAAGAAGTACAAATCACAAGCATCAAATAACCCTATGAAGATCCACTAAGCAATCTAACTATTGAGAAAATCTCAGAGGTAATTGACCCCTATCCACAATATCCTAATTTTGCATGTGATTAGAAGCCCATTTGGTTAGGAAATCCACTTCTCCATTTCACTCCCTAGGGATATGAGTGGAAGTAACCAAATCTAAAGAAGAACACAAATTAAAAATCTGGTTACCAACCAAAGCTAACTGCCAACTAACATCCTCAAAATGTTGTTGAGTTAATAGATGCACCACCACTTGTGAATCATATTCACTAATGATCCTACTCCATCCAAGAGCACAAGCATGCTCAACATATAAAATAGCACTAGCCTCCTCCATTAGATTGTTAGTATGATGACCTTTATAAATAGAAAACATAAACTGAACAATCCCCAAGCTATCTCTACCAACTCCACCAATGCCCATAGGACCTGGGTTTCTTTAAGAAGACCCATCTGTGTTGATTTTTAGAATGCCATGTGGAGGACTCCACCTCCCCACCCTATTTATCTTATGAAGAGGTTGTCTACATCTATTTATCATGGTTGTACCTTGTGGAGGAGGAAAATGGAGATAGTTATAGTAAATAACATCACCATGATCCACAACCTCCATCATGTCACATTTTTTTAAAACAATACCTCCCAAAGAATGGAGAATTTTCCACCACAAGTGGTGAGCCCCCCAAAATATATCTTAAAATATGTAACAATTTTTCTCCAACCATATATGCCAAATAATAAAAGAAGGGCCAAGAGTCCAAGCAACTTGAAGAAAAAAAAGTCTTAACATGAGGCTTGCCCCATTGAACAAAGAACTCAGCCAAAGAAGAGACACACCAATAAGCTTGATTCCACACATCCCACCAAAAATGCCAAATATGTCTAGTGAAGGAACACTAGAAAAAGAGATGAGAGATAATTTTGTCAGTACTACAACACAACACATGTACACATTGAGGGACCCTAAAAGACACACTTGCATAAGTTATCCCAAGTAAGAAAGACACTGATTATGGACCAGTAGCCACATTAAAAAATTGCACTTAGGCCATGAGAACTTGTGCCAAACTTGTTTCCACCAAGGAACTTGAATGTCCCCAAAAGTCTACCGCACTATCTCAACATAACCTACAGAAATAGAAAACTTTCTAGACAAATCACTGCTAGCCCAATCTAGAACATCATTCCTAGCCAAGGTAGGGAACTCTTGAGAGTCTAGAATCTGAGCCAACACCTTCCTATCTTCCTCAGATGCTTGTAGAGGCCATTCAGAAGGATATTTATAGCAAAAAAAAACTACCAACCCACAAGTATGGGAAATCTTATAATGGTCAGTAGTGTCCTAGCCAACATTGGTAAAGGTATCACAAAGGGATTGAAGGTAAGGATGATAAGAAAGGATAGAAGGATGACCATATCAATAGTAAAACCAAAAAAGACCTTGAGATCCTATATGATAGATCCAAAAGAGACCGTTCTTAACTAACTAAGCCCCAAGTTCAAATTATTCAAAATCATAGAGCCTCTCCCCTTTAAAGGAAAGTGGGAACATCAAATACATTAACACCTAGAAGATACTTATGAGTGAGAATATGAGTACACAGGTGATTCTGGCTAGAACACCAGTGCTAATATAACTTACCTAAAAGAACCTTCTCATTTAAAATAGTAGAATGTAAGCCAAGGTCACCCTCATTCTTAGGTCTACACACAGTTTCCCACCTAACCAAGATCCATTTAGCAGTCGATAAATTCCCACTCCAAAGAAATTAACGAGAGAGAACATCAAATTCTCAAAGAAAATACATGGGAGTAGCCTGAAGAAAACACTTGTATATAGGAAGGGATTAAACAAATGACTTTAAAAGAGTCAAATGAGAAACAATAGATAACCATCAGTGAGTCCAATGATTAACCTTTTGATGCCACTTTTAAAGCAAAATCTTCCAAGAGGATGTAGGATGTCTATCAACTGAAAGAGGAATGCCCAAATACACCAAGGGAATAGAGCCAATATGAAATTGTAGAATGTGAGCAATACACCTCTAAATGGCTTGAGGGGTATTGAAGAAGAAAATGAAATATTTATGCTCATTTAATTTTTGACATAAAGCTATAAGGTAAACATCCAAGACTTTCCTAAAAGATTTAGCTTCCCAAAGATGAGCCAATCCCATAAGAGAAGTGTCATCTAAAAACTAAAGATGTAAGAGTTGTGGCAATCCATTGCCCCATTACCACCCATGAATCAAGCCTTGAGTAATTTGAAAATTTAGAAAATGGCCTAGACGCTCAACCAAAATAATAAATAGGTAGGGGAAAAGAGGATCCCCTTGGTGAAGGCCGTTGGAAGTGTTGGTTGTCTTTTCAGTTTTTGTGTTTTATTTTTTGAAATTTTGAGGTTTTGATCTTTGTCCCTGGTTTTTGTGGTTCAAGTTCCAATTTTTTCTAGCACTAGAGGCTCCAATTTTCCATATAAGAGGAAAAACACTAGTCTTCTGGTCTCATTGCCTTAGAAAATCTAAAGAAACCCTAAAATTCTTGCTCAAAGTCTATTTGGCCGTTACCTTTTTCCATAACTTAAAGGATTTTTTAAAGCATGTGCGCTTTGGTTTTTCCCGGTTAGTCACGTGATCTCCCAATTCATTTGGTATATTCCTTTCTTATTTGCGATTACCTGAAACCTCTTGTCACATGATCTCCTTAGGAAGAAAGAATATTCTTTGTTCTTAAATGACCTAGTTGATCCATTTAGTTGCTAGGTCTCTAGATCATCACTTTGAGATCTAGTGACTACCATGATAAAATTTTGTAGGGTAACTATAGTCTCTAGATCTCCATATCAAAGTACCTTAAGTTGGGTGATCTCTGAAGGAGGTAAGAAATTGATATAAAAATTTAGCGGTATCGAGATCTGTAGTTGGTCACTAAATCTCCAAGTGCAAGGCAATGATTTATTATTCTAGTAGCTAGGTCTCAGGGTTTTCCAGTGGTTATCTCTTTTATCCTACAACTTAGCGATCTCATTAGTCATATGTTCTCTTTATCATGGTGGTTATCTCTTTGGTGGTCAGCGATTTGGTGACACGGTTATCTCTAGATCTCCAAATGAAGCGGTCAAGATACAAAGGCTACAATGACTTAACAAGGACCATTGGATAAGGTTCTGATCAGTGGTTGATGATTATTCTCATGACTTGACTAAGGTTAAGTGACTTTTCCAGCAACTTAGATAATAAAGGTATTCATGCAATCTCCAGTTTTAACCGCAGTTACGAAAGATACTCAACGACATGGAGATATTTGCAGTCACATGTTCACTGGACAAATGTAAATTAAGTGAAGGGCTTTCTAATAGTTGTACTTGGCTGTTGATTTTTCTTTGATCAAGTAGTGGCCGTGTAATCTCAAGATTGAACCATGGGTTAAAAAATGATCTTGTGACCTAGAAAATTGCCTTGTCACTCGGTCTCAGGGATAAACTCAAGTTAAGGAAGCTATTAAGTAATTATGAGATTATCTTCAATTGCGTGACCGCCTGAGAGACTAAAGTTAAAATGTTGACAAAAGTTGAAATATTGAAGAAAATATGACTTTCCATTTGCTAGATTTTGTGACGTGACCTTGAAAGATTGGTTGAAGGAATATGGAAAATATAAATAGAAGGGTCAGCTAGACTATAGTCACCAGATCTCTAGAAGAGATAAATTAAAAGTTATCATATCTGTAGTTGCTGAATCTCCAAATAGTTCAGTCGGAAGGTCTCAAGAATAAGTTTGAAAATTCAACAGGCTTTGGTGATTAAGAGATACACTGTTGTCACCAAATCTCAGGATGAATTCAAAGAAGAAATATTTTACTATGACTAGGCGGTGACTATAGTCACCAAATCTCTAGATTATGGAAAATCAAAAAATCAAAGGGTCTCTTAATCTCTAGATGATTTTAAAGGTTTTAATTCTTTCAGTGACTATGATCTTCTCCCTTGGTCGCTAGGTCTCCAAATAAAGTGAAAGATGTTATATAACTAAGATTTGTCATAGTCACTAGATCTCCATAACTATTCAAATGGTGCCAGATTCTTTAGTGATTATGAGTAGTGTTGTAGTCGCTAGGTCGCCAAAAAATTAAATTTGATTACCTGTCACTTTCTCAACCATGGCTATGAAATTTTGAGCATGCCAAGTAATGAAAAAAGTGACATTGTTATAAATTTCCAATTTCTTATACATTCTTTGCATTCAATTCTACAAAATATATACAGTTGGTCATCATTCTTTCAAACTACCAAGCATTTGTAGAGCCCGGGCAATAGATTTTTTGAAGAATTTGTAGAAGAATTCTGAAGTTTCAGTGCATCCAAAATTTGTGGAGAGTTTAAAATTGTAGACAAGATGAGTTGACAGATAGGAGGTGAACCTTCAACCAACAAGGGTGCTAAGGAGAAGGCTAAGGAGAGCTTCTCAGATGAATTCCTCACCTTGTTTCCTGGCTGCTCACAAAACAAAAAGGTTAGTGATGAATGTTTTGTTGATGAATTGGCTAAATGTAGAGATGCTAGAACACCAGACATCATTGGAATGTTCCTTTTCAAGTATTTTTATAAAAATGCTGAGAGTCCAGTCCTTGTTTCAAACCCTTGGACTTCTGAGTTAGCAAAATTGATAGTTCCCAAAGTCTTTTTAGACATAGATCTCCTTATTGTCTTATCCTGCAACTATGATCCTTTATCCAAGACAATTAGGAAAGAAGATGGGTCTCCTCTGGTTACCCTTGATAGAAGTTCATTCATGAGGGCTTTCATTATTCAGGTCCCTATGGCAACCAAAATTAATTTACAGGCCTTGGCTAAGAGATATATGAGAGAGACTGTTGTGGTTACAAAGGAAGTTCAAACCCACATTCCTCGGGAGAGTAGGAAACACATTCCACTGATAGCTGGGTCCAATCCATATTATTTCAAGGACTAAAATTCTACGTAAAATATATTGCATACAGATTGTGCAAAGTGCTAGGAATTGATGGTGGAGAAAGAATTACTCGATAATTTCTGATGATGGTGTTGGATTCCTAGAGTCTTCATGTGATGAAGGGCTATGATTACATAGGGGTTGTGATTAATAAGATGCATGAGGGATTACAGGCTTTGAAAGCTTTTCCATCCAGTCCTACACCCTGATTCATGCATTATTCTCTATTAATGCATTTGATTTTATACTTCAATTATAACATTATGAACATGGATTCCCTGGAGCCACAGATGATGTATAGAGGGTAGCAAAATCTAGTGCAATTTTGGATAAGGCCTTGGAGCCCTTCTACTTCAAGGAGTGATGTCTATATTTTTGAGAATTGGATAGTTCGGCCTATCCTCCTCTATATGGGTATTGAAGTGTCAAGGCTGTCTACTAAAGTGTTGCAGTTGGTGAAGGCCCAACAAATTTTTGATAAATGGGATAAGGGCCATAATTAGGGAGATATATATGTTGGAAATTTGGCTAAAGTGAGTACTTAGATGTTGTCATTATGGAAACATATGATCCACATGAAGAGTGAAAAGGTGTAAGAGAAAGTATAGTAGAGCACATTGCAAATTTGTCTAAGTGTGAGACAATGTTTTTATAGTGTACCAGGACATAGATTTTGTTTGTGATGTTAACTGGAGTAAGTTAAGTGCTTGCACACTTAAAAATAGACTCTATGATGACTAATGATGACCTATCTCAAAGTGCAAGTCAGTACAACATGCACAAAATTAGTTATGATAGTTTTACCGAAGACAGTGTGAAGCCGACATGATAGAATATGAAGGCAAAATTGGTAAAGAGTTAAGGGATTATTTTGTTTATCAAAATAATGACTTAACAATATAAAGGGATGAAATCCTAGATGTTTAATCTTGGATAAAGATATATGGAAGCCGACCATGTAAATTTATTAGCTTTAATAACTTGTATAAATTGTAAAGGAAGTCATATTAGATGTGAAGTGATTGTAAATGTAATTGTAATGTGGTGATGCAAATGTAAGAGAAGTGAAAAGACATTGATGTAAGCAGCATAAATCCATTTTTTTAATCAATATATACATTGTATATTACTTGTTTTGGTAGTGGGCTCATTTGGTAATTAGGTTTTGTATTGACAACTCCTAACAGAGTTGAGGCTTCTAACAAGGCCTATAGTCCCTTAATTAGGACTGATACACTATATGATTATAATAGACTCCTAATAGGGTCAACATCCTTAACATGATACTTTTTATTAGTGGATCTTTGTGGCTACCATCCCCACTGGGGTTTTCCCTTGGCGAGGGTTTCCTCAAGAACATATCATGTGTTATGAGTTCTTTATTGCTATGCATGTTATTTAGTTTCCTATGTTATGCATGTGTAAAGATAATCTGTTATATCCATAATTGGGAAAAAGTTAAAGTTTGTGGAATACTGATTCACCCCCCCTCTTAGTATTCCCTATTTCTAACAATATAGTATGAGGAAACATACACTTTAATTAGAGTGTATGGATGCCCCCAGCCCCCTCACATACTACCATTCTTTGTTCCACCAAGGGTGGCATTTCTAGAATTTGTTTGGCAATTGATGTTGACTGATAGGGAGCATTTGGTTTCACACAAGAAGGGAACTCTTACTCAAAGACACTTTAGAGTGCATAATATCACAATAGGCAAGAATGTCTTGAGAAAATTTGATGAATGGTGGGACAATTCATAATGCATGCTACTTCCCATAGGTATGTAGATAAAGAGGGATTTATGGTTATTGTCAGGAAGTACTACATGCCCACTATTCTTTTCAATAAGAGACATGAGGAGTTTCCTAAGGAAGATGTGATAAGAAATATAATTGAGGAGGATGAAGCAGCAAGGAGAACCTCCTAGATAAATGAATTATATGCAATGGAGAAGAAGTTGAGATAGAAGGGACTAGCATTTAGTGGTTTTTTCCCTACATTGCTTTATCTTCAAAGGCTTGAGAAAATGATGTCTCAGTTTAATACTTTGATGAGAACATTTGAGGATCAAAGTGATGAAACAAAAAAGAAAAAGGTCTATTTTGATTCTAAGTGCGATAAAGATAGTGATGGTGGTTATTCTATGCACAGTGTTCCCCCCTTGGAATCAATAATGGAAGAGAGGCACCATGATAAAGAAAATACTATTGATCTTGTAGAGCTTTATAGTTCTCAAGATACTAATCAGCCACCTCCAAAGAAGAAAATGCTATTGGTTGGTGAGTCTTCCCAGGTGAAGAAAATTGATAGGGTAGGAGCCCTTTTCCCTAGAATTGGTGTCCATCATCACCAATTAAGGAAGAAGATAATAGAAGAAAAGAGAAAATAGAAGCTTGAGACTGAAGATGTTGAGTTGCCTTTGGCTCTATGCCAAGATGAGTGGATGATTGAATAGGATGCCTTCTTGAAGGATGATAGTTTCATAGAATCAGAGGAATTCAAGAGCTTCTTGATTTGGCAGAAACAACAACAAGTTGCATCTAGTGTGCAAATAACTGAAGAGGGTCAAGTGCCAAAAGAAATAGTACAACAATTGAGAGAGTATGACCCTGAAGCTAAAAATATCACCCCAGATGAGGCAAAACAATTGGTGAAGAAGAGAAATATGCTACTTATGCCTGGGTGGAGCTTGTATTTAGACTTCATTATTAACTAGATCAAAAGGCAAGAAGACGTATCTTTGTCTTCTGAAACCCAAGTAGGGGATATCATTAGAGGCTTTGGTTATAGCCCAAGAAATTAGGCATTGGCCTTGTGGAGTCTTTATCCCAAAGACAAAAAACATTGAATTTTGAATGTAAAAGAACAGATGCAGGGAGATAAAATTGTGTGGTCTATCCACAACACAGGGGACCTTGAAATTTCTCAAGTGTTAACCCAGTTTACCAAATTAAATGAAGATAAAACAAAGTATCTTTCAGAGAGGTATGGCTCCCTTTTAGAGGATTATAGTGCATTGCTAAGGGATAGAGACCTCTGGATAATAAGGGAGAAGGCATTAGAAAAGTCTCTGGTAGACTTAGAGCTTCAAGTTATGAATACTCCTGTAGACGCCCCTACACCTCCTAAGCAACTAGTAATAGTTGAAGCACAAGTGATGACAGAAGAAAAAGTTGCTGTAGAATTATAAAAGATAAATGTAGAGAAGAATGAGGCTATCTTACAGACCTTATTAAAATTTTTGTAGCATAGAACTAATATTATTAAGGATAAATCTGATCTTGTTTTTAATGCTTATAACAAGTTTCCAGAGTTACAAGTAGAAGTTGATAATTATGTACAAATTTTGAGTAGATATTATGCAACTTGGTCTGTCAAATCACCACTTTTTGAGAGATTAGCAGTGGTTCACTCCTTGAGGAATCATATACCGGAGATAGTTTGCAAGTGGGAGAGGAGATAAATAGGGTTAAAGCTATATTTCCACTTTTCAAAGGCAAAGAAAATCATATAGAGGCTAAGATAGCCCTACTTAGTTTAGATTCAAATAAGTTTATACCTCCTATTAAAGATTTAGAGGGTTCCATTAAGAGCCTTGATCAATGGATATCATATTTTGATCTTATCCTGCCTAGGAAAGAGGTATTTTTAGGTGAGAATAATGAAGTAGATATGGAAAGGTTCAAGAAGACCCTAGATGAAGCCATAAAAGAAGAAATGGAGTTGATTAAATTTTTTGCAGATGTCAAAACCCTAATAGATGCTAGGTGGGAGTGAGAGAAGGCACAACTACAACATAATCAAAACTATAAATGGCTCACAGAGGAAGAGGTTGCTGCATGGGATGAGCTCACAAGGCCCAAGAAGATCAAATCTTCTACAATTGACTTTGATATCTTGGATGATGAGTAGAGAGGATACCTAGAGGACATGACACCTGATCTTAGAGCATAGGGATGATAAGCTATCATTTAAGAATGGTGTAAGTTAGCCAGAATGGCAGTCACCATATCTTTTTATAACCAAAGAAGCTATCATGAATACTTGTAGACAAAGGTGTCAATTATCAAGTGATCCAGGATGCAGAAAAATCCATAAAGATTTTTTCTTTCTACTACCTAAGGGCTTGTTGTATTTTGTTTTTTATACTTTGTCTCTTATGCTCTTAGGGTTAGGGTTTCAACCATCTGAAGCTTGTTGCATTCTCATTGATAAGAGAATTACAAGATGGTTGACATATATATAGTAGTATCTTCATTTTTGTAAGGGGGGATTGAACATAATCAAATCTACCAAGTACAATTGCTACAAAACAAACTTCTAAACTTTGTGTCTAAATTTTTGAGCATGAGTTTTCTTATGTAAATTGAAAGTCTTCTATAATATAAATACACTACAATTTCTATCTCCTATTGTTATTGTCTCTCTATTTTTATACTTGCTCTTGTATGTTTTATATGTTAGGCATCTAAAATATACTAGTTGTTAGGCAACTACTGTAATTGATCATGAGTTTCTCTCAAGGAGAGGATTAAAATCTTTGTCATCAATTTCAGAGAGTAAATACTTCTATAGGGATAATAATAATAATAATAGATTAATAGAGTAGTTTGTAAGACATCTTATTCAAATTGTGGATTGTATGTAAGGCATACTGTTATATTTCCTTAGAGAAGCTCATGGATTTTCATTTAGGACTCTTTTCCCTTCTAGATTTAGGCACTAGTTTGAAGTGTGTTTCTCTTAAGTATTATCTTTTCAATCCTTAGAAGAATTAGAATTTCATCTTATTACCAATACTTTATTTTCAAGAATTTTGTTGATGTTTTGCTAGAGCTATATCCAAGTGGTATAATTTCACATTTAGTGATTCCTTAAAGAAAGAATCAAAGGTTATCCCTCCTTGAGTTTAGCTCAGAAAAGGAAGAAGGATGAATATCCTTATACCACTGTTTTATGCTATAACATTAGCAGCTTCCATTGTGGTACTCTGTATTAGGATAATTTGGGCTGTCTGTAGAGTGATAATATTTTATTAAGTTAACTTGAGATACAACATAGTAGTGAAGAACATAATCCACTATTAAGAAGCTTACTTGAAATAGAGTAACCTATCATAGGCAATACCCACCCGAGTCCTGTGTAGGTCAAAGTAGAAGGAGGATCTTATCCAATCCAAATCAATTAGGCTTTTCTTACAAACTTGAAATCCTTCAAACTGAGAATCAAGCCCATACCTTTTCCAAGTTTGATCCTATAAGAAAAATCCCAAACAAATTGGCAACTCCACTGGGGATCAGTTAAAACCTTTTACAAAGTCACAATTGACACATGTTTCAAGTTGAGTTTAATTCCTGGCCTACTAATTTCATACTAGTTAGTCACCATTGAAAATCATAGTTTTCCTTTCATCTTTGAATATGTTGCCTTTAGGAGATTTGCTAATATTTTCTCCCAAATAATAGTAGAATAGTTTCTCCAAATCCCCAAAAGAAATTGGGTGGTGACTCTTTAAAAAATCTTTGTACCAGTGTTCCAATAGAGATTTCCCTATTTTATAATGACTCATAAAAAGACAAGATCTTGGAGAAAGGAACATCTAGGAGAAAATTTAGAAGGAGAGCTTGTTGCTACCTCAAGGTGAAGTAAAATGAGGAAGGAGAGAAATAATAATGTCATGTATTTCACATGGAAACAAAAAGGAAATGTAAGGACATAAGATCCTATTCAAACAAACCAAGAAGGAAATACATCAGAATATGAGGAAGTAGTTGATTTAGGCTTAAATCAGTATGAAGATTACTATTCACCCTTTGAGAAAGATGGAGGGAGAGTACAACCTCATAGGAGAGGAATCCCTAGAAATAACAAAAGATCTAGGAGCCAAAGTAGAAATAAACAAGGCTTCATTCCTCCTTTTCCCCTTAATTCATCTTTACAAGGCCACCAAGTGCTTAGTGATCACCAAGAGGAAGCTCATGACCAAAATCCCTCATCATAAACAACCCTCCAAAATTCTAAAGAAATTTTTGAAGAAGTGTTTGAACTAGAGTGGAAAATCTGGGAGCAAGCTGCAATAAGGTAGAGAAGAGAGAAAGAGAAAGAAGAAAATATTAGAAATGCTATGATAAGAGCCAAACAATTGAAGAAGCAATTGTTAGATTTTGAAGCCATAAATTATGTTCCTATAATGGAACCAACAGAAGAGAAACCTATTTTCCAATAAAATCATGAAATAAGAAATCCTAGGGACTAAGGTAAACAAAAGGTTGTAGGGATTTCAATTAATGAACCAGATCTTGCCAAGAAATATCTAGATCAAGCAACAAGATTAGATGTTGACCTAGAAAAGGCCAAGAGAGAACAAGAATTATTGGCTAAAGAATTAGAAAAGGCAGAGCTTGAAGCTACTACAACTGAAATGAAAAGAAATATTGAGTTCCTTAGATAATCTTCAGGACCTTGCAACATGGTATCCACCTCCTTAGGACAAGGTGTGAATGTTTCAAATACTGCCAAAACTATAGGTATAGCCAAGACTTCTACTATTTCAAATATCCAAACATCCACATCTGTACATGTAGGCCCATCTCAAATAGGATCCATCCATGAGAGACACAAACAGTTGGTTTTTATTGGAATCCCTAGGTATCCTATTCATATCCCTGATGAGATTAGGAAGAAACTTCCAAAATTCATTGGAAGCAATGCAGTTACCTATGAGGAACACTTGAAGAGTTTCATTGATGTAATAGATGACTATAACATTGAGCCAGATGATGTAATTATGAAGCTTTTTGTTCAATCTGTGACTGAAGATGTCAGAGATTGGTTTAGAAACCTACCTCATGCTACTATTGGTTCATGGCAATAGCTCAAACACTATTTCAAGGAACAATATGGAGACAAAAATAATGAAGGTTTCATGGTGAATGAATTCAAGAACATTAAGAAAAATTATAATGAGGGTGTTGTTGAGTTTAATGTTAGATTTCAAAAGGCCATGCATAAATTTTTACAAGTCATCAGATTGGATGATAAGATCTATTTAGTCACTTACTTAAATGCTTTTGATTCAAAGATGGGGTATCTTTTGAGAGACAAAAACCCTAGGAACCTTGCAGAGGCTTACAAATTGGCCATTAACATAAAGATAAATAGAATAATATTAGGGAAGTTGGGAAGGAGGGATGATTATAAACCTCTAGTTTCAAATAGAAAAGAACCAAGGAAATATGACACAAAACCAAAAGATGATGATAGTTTGAAGCAAATCTTAAAAGCTATAAAAGATTTGAAGCCTGGTGAAGCAAGAAACAATAGAGTGCAAGGAAATGATAGGAAATCTTTCAATAACTTTAACAAGTTACCAAGAATGCAAAACTATCCCTATAACACTTAGTGGAAGGATGGAAAACTAGTGCTTCATGAAAAAAGGAAAAGGCCTAATGATAAAATCCTTGACCCATTACACAAGAATTTAGTAAACATGAATGATGATGTCCCATAGTGCATTACTTTTCAATCCCCTCATGACACCAAGGATGTGCTATGACTACTTCATGTATGTATGATGAAGTTGATTCCACTGAAGAAGATGAGGGTTAAGATGTTATAGGTTCCCAAGTTAGAAGTGAGGTTTACCATCAGTAGGTTTTTTTTGATGAGGAAGAAAACCAATTAGATGAGGTCCAGTGTAACACTATGAGGAATGATGAATCAATGGTGTTAAGAAGACCTTCTGATGAAGAAATTGCACAAATCACAGCTGATATGGTTACCCAAGCAAAGAGTAACTATAAACTAAGAAATAGGGTAGTGGGTGATTCAAGTCAAAAGCCATCTGGTATCTTCATCAAGAAGTTAGATAGGGATGTGAAACAAGTTCAAGATAAACATAAGCCTGTAGATGTAGTTAGAAAAACTAAGATCAAGAAAAATGTCACATTTTCTACTCCTAATATGACTTATAGAGTAAAGTTTAAACATCTTCAGGAAACTGTCATTTCTGCCCAAAAGGAGGTCAAAAGCCAAAACAAGGATCATCCTGGTCTTACAAAACATGAGGAAAACAAGGAGGTTACTATCATTAAACAAGATATAGTGGATCCCAAGTATATCCCAATTGACATGGGAAAGCTATTATCACAAATTATTGTTAAGGTCCCCTTGTTAGAAATGATGAGAATAGAGGAACATAAAGATAAGGCTCTGAGCTGGGTAAATGGAGTTACTCCTTTTGACGCCCAAAATCTTGCTAAGGTTGGTAAAATGGTTGCCTCAACAAGTGACTCAAATGAAAATCAGTGTGGAGAAATCATATTTGAGATCCCTCAAATATATTTGGACACCAATGTTGTCAATACTATGTTAGGAATGGTTGATCCTTTCTTTTTGTCTTTAATAGTAAATGGAAAGCTATTAAAAAATTGTATGATTGATTCAGGGGCTTCTAATACTGTTATGCCTATAGAAATAATGAAGTCCTTAGGTTTGAATATTGATACACCTTATGGGAGATGTCAAGCCATAAATTCAAGGGAAGTCCTAGTTGTTGGTACTATAAGAGAACTACCTTACATGTTAGCAACTTTCCCAAACAAGGTGTTAACTATGAGTGTTTTGGTGGTTGATATCCCACCCCATTATGGAATGCTACTATCAAGAAAGTGGAGTGCCTCAATGGGAGGTAGCAACTAGTGTGATTTATCATTTGCAACTTTTAACATTGATGGAAATAATGTAAAAGTGTCTAGAGAAAGCAGAACCCCACATATGATTGAACTAACTTATGTTGATGATCTAAATTGTTGTGTGGATGTTGATATGGAAAATTTTAGGGTGGAAAAATTTATTCCACAAGAAGAAGATACAGATCCATTGACTCAAGAACTGAAGGAGTAGCAAAATGGACTGTGGAAAATGTATTTTGATTGGGCTTGTTCAAAGGAAGGCTCAGGAGCTAGAGTTCTATTCATATCTCCATCAGGTACCACTTTTAAGTACTCTTTCCTATTGAGTTTTCAATGCACAAATAACATTGTTGAGTATGAAGCACTATCTTTAGGATTGAACATTGCCATAAAACATGGGATAAAGTGTTTAAAAGTTTTTCGTGATTCTAAACTTGTGGTGGCACAAGTTAGATCCAAGTATGTTGTCAAAAATGATAAATTGAAATTATATAAGCATGCTGTTTGGTATCAGATTGAATTGTTTGATGCTTTCAACATCTATTGGGTTGAAAGGTCTAAAAACATGATGGCTGACTTCTTGGTTAATGTTTCCTTAAAAGGAGATGATGTAACCTTGTATGGAATATCAATAGTTGAAATAAAAATTAGGCCTGTTGTTCTAGATAGTATCTATAATTGGCAGATCTTTGAAGATGACCTTGACATTTTGAAATTTATTCATTTCCTTGACATGTATGAAGATCAACCTATAGAATGTAACTCTTTAGTTGAGGAAATTGATGGTAAGGATATGGTTATAGGAAATGAAGTGATCCATCTAAATAAAAATCATATTCCTAAAGGTTTAACCAAATTAAAAGCATTATATAGTAGTCAAGATGATCATATGTTAAAAACTAATAAGGCTATAGTAGAGGATCTGGAAGAAGTAAACTTGGGATCACATAATGCACCTCAAATGGTTTATATTGGGAAGGGATTAGATCCTCAGTTAAGATATAATCTGGTTAAGTTATTAAGGAAACACAAGCATGTGTTTGCATGGTCTTATGATGACTTGAAGGCTTATAGAGAGTACCTTTTCCAACATGAGATCCCATTAAAGCTAGATGTTAAACCATTTAGTCAAAAGCAGAGACCTATCAACCCATTGTTGGCTCCTAAAATGCAACAAGAATTGGTCAAATTAAGTGATGCAAGAATAATTCAGCCTATAAAGCACTCAACTTGGGTATCTAACTTAGTCCTGATCAGAAATAAAAATGGTGATATTAGGTTATGTGTGGACTTCCAAAACTAAATGTTGCATCATTAAAAGATAATTATTCTCTACCCAATATGGAAGCAATGTTGCATAAAGTCACTAGATGTGAATTATTTTCTATGATGGATGGTTTCTCAGGGTATAACCAAGTGTTGGTGAAAGAATCTGAGTAGTTCAAAATAGCATTCACAACACTTTGGGGAACCTATGTGTATGTTAGAATTCCATTTGGCCTTAGGAATGCTGGAGCAAATTTTCAAAGGGCCATTGATGTTGCTTTCAAAGAGTATATTGATTTGTTTATGGTTCTGTACCAGGATGACATGACTACCTATTCTAGAAGGGCTTAGGATCATTTTTCACATCTTGAAAAGATTTTTAACAAAGCTCTAGAATATGGTGTGTCTCTAAATCCAAAGAAGTGTAATTTTGTAGTCAAAGAAGGAAAATTGCTGGGACACATTGTATCAAAAGAAGGAATAAGAATTGATCCAAAGAGAGTGGAAGAAATTATGAAGGTCTCTACTCCCAAATATCTCAAAGGTGTACAATCCTTTTTGGGAAAAATCAATTTTGTTAAGAGGTTCATTGCCAACTTTGTTGAAATTATCAAACCAATAGTTAAGTTACTCAAAAAAGATGTTAAGTTCCAATGGATTGCTGAAGCTCAAAGTGCCTTTGAAAAAATTAAAGAAGTTGTTCAAGAAGCACCTATACTAAAATCTCCTGATTACAGTAAGCCTTTTTCACTTTTATCTTTTGCATCATTTCACACTATTGCTTCTATACTATTACAAAAAGATGAAGAAAACTTTGAGCATCCCATTGCATTTTTGAGTAAATCCTTGCAGACTACTGAATTAAATTATGAAATGATGGAAAAGAAGGCATATGCATTGGTGAAAGTTGTAAAATATTTCAGACCTTATCTAGTTTGTGCTAAGGTCATTGCATATGTTCCACATGAAGTAGTGAAGGATGTCCTTACACAATCAGAAGTCACTGGTAAAAGATGCAAATAGATCACCAGGATTCAAGAATTCAATTTGGAAATCCATATCACCAAGTTAGTAAGAGGACTAGGTTTGGCAAAATTAATGACTAAGGAGAATATGGATTTGGTCCATGTTAATAATGAAGGAACATTAGACATGACTATAACAAGTATTGAGATGTAGCCATATTATGCTGATACAGTGTATTTCATTAAGAATGAAAAATGTCCTAAGAATATGACTGACAATCAAAAGAGATCCTTAAGGTTGCAAGCTCAAAGGTACACATTGATACAAGGGGACTTGTATTGGAAAGATAGAGATAGAATTTTTCTATTTTGCCTTGACAAATATTAGGCAGAAAAGATCTTGAATGAAATACATGCTGGTGTTTGTGGGGGCCACTATTTAGCAAAGACTACTGCTCACAAGATTTTAAGAGCTAGCTATTTTTGGCCTATGTTGTTTAAGGATTCTTTCCAATTTGTTAAGAAATGTGAGGCCTGTTAGAAGTTTGCCTCCAAATTAAGGTACTCAGGAGCATTATTGTTCAATCCAATAATTGCAGAAACACCTTTTGCCATGTGGGGAATGGATTTCATAGGAGAGTTTGTTGAGAAATCTAGTGGAGGACACAGTGGGATACTTGTTGCAACTGACTATTTCACAAAGTGGATAGAAGCTATTCCCACAAAAAAGGTAACAAGTAAAATAGTGATTGATTTCTTACTAGATAATATTTTGACTAGATTTGGTGTCCCCATGAGGTTAATCACTGATAATGAAATGTGTTTTAGGTCAGATGAATTCAAAGATTTTTGTAAGGACAATGGAATCATGACATGTTATTCATATCCCTATCACCCCCAGGCTAATGGACAAGCTGAATCCAATAACAAAAGCATTTTGATAACCCTAAAGAAAACACTTGAGAAAAATAAGAGAGCTTGGCATTCAAAGTTGAAACTTGCCTTATGGGTAGATAGGATTATAGTAAAGAAAGCTATTGGGAAATCTCCATTTGAACTTGTGTATGGTTTGTAGTCAAGATTACCAATAAATAATCTGCTTCCTATTTATAAGTTTATTCAGGATGAGGAACTGGATGTATCAAAGCCAATGCATGATAGAATCATGCAACTGAATGAATTAGATGAAATGAGAAGGGAAAGTCAAAAGAGTAATATCAAGTTGTAGCAAAAAATGAAGTACCTTTTTTACAAAAGAGTGACTGCCAGACAATTCAAAATAGATGACCTAGTGCTTCAATGGAATGTAAGAGTAGAGGATAAAGGAAAACATAAGAAATTTGAGTCATTATGGCTTGGTACCTACCTAATTCATGGAGGTTTTGGAAAGGATTCTTACTTAATTAAGAATATGGATGGAGAGGTTTTTGAGTTGTCAGTGCATGTGAAATTCTTAAAGCCCTTTTTCAACTAAAAGTTCTAGTCCTAATGCACATGTAAATTTTTTGTAAATTTGTTGAGCCTTAATTCCTTTTGGTTGTGTGTTCTTCTTCCTATTTTAGGTTAAGCATTTTTTGGTCTGCTTTCCCATAGATCTATGGTTCTTGCTTAAACTATCATTTAAACATCCTCAGATAGAGCCACTGTTGGTTTTCTTTTCGGTTTCTACATTTTTTTTTTCTAAATTTTGAGGTTTTGATCTTTGTCCCTAGTTTTTGTGGTTCAATTTCCAATTTTTTCTAGCTTGAGAGGCTCCAATTTTCCATATAAGAGGAAAAACCCTAGTCTTCTAGTCTCATTGCCTTAGTAAATCCAAAGAAACCCTAGAATTCTTGCTCAAAGTCTATTTGGCCATTACCTTTTCAATAACTTAAAGGAATTTTTAAAGCATGTGTGCTTTTTTTTTTCCCAGATAGTCATGTGATCTCCCAATTCATTTAGTATATTCCTTTCTTATTTGTAATTACCTAAAACCTCTTATCGCATGATCTCCTTAGGAAGAAAGAATATTCCTTGTTCTTAAACGACCCAGCGGATCCCTTTAGTCGCTAGGTCTCTGGATCATCACTTTGAGATCTAGTGACTATCATGATAAAATTTTACAGGGTAACTATAGCCTCTAGATCTCCAGATCAAAGTACCTTCAGTCGGGTGATCTCTGAAGGAGGTAAGAAATTGATATAAAAATTTAGCAGTATCAAGAATTGTAGTTGGTCACTAAATCTCTAAGCGTGAGGCAACAATTTGTTATTCTAGTCGCTATGTCTCAGGGTTTGCTAGCGGTTATCTCTTTTATCCTATGACTTAGCGATCTCATTAGTCATGTGTTCTCTTTATCATGGTGGTTATCTCTTTGGTGGTCAATGATTTGGTAACATGATTATCTCTAGATCTCCAAATGAAGCAGTCAAGATAAAAAGGCTACAACGACTTAACGAGGACTATTGGATCAAGTTCTAATAAGTGGTTGATGATTATTCTCATGAATTGACTAAGGTTAAGTGATTTTTCTAGCTACTTAGAGAATAAAGGTATTTGTGCAATCTCCAGTTTTAACCGTAGTTAAGAAAGATACTTAGTAACATGGAGCTATTTGTAGTTGTGTGTTCGCTGGACAAATGTGAATTAAGTGAAGGGTTTTCTAACATTTGTACTCGGCCATTGATTTTTCTTTGATCAAGCGGTGGCCGTGTAATCTCAAGATTGAATCGTGGGTTCAAAAATGATCTTGCGACCTAGAAAATTGGCTTGTCGCTCAATCTCAGAGATAAACTTAGGTTAAGGAAGCTGTTCAATGATTATGAGATTGTCTTTAGTTGTGTGATCGCCTGAGAGACTAAAGTTAAAATGTTGACCAAAGTCAAAAGATTGAAGAAAATATGACTTTCCATTTTCCAGATTTGTGATGTGTCCCCATAAGATTGGTTGAAGGAATATGGAAAATATAAACAGAAGGGTCAGCTAGACTATAGTCTCCAGATCTCTAGAAGAGATAAATTAAAAGTTATCATATCTGCAATTGCTGAATCTCCAAATAGTTCAGTTGGAAGGTCTCAAGAAGAAGTTTGAAAAGTCAATAGGCTTCGGCGATTAAAAGATACACTGTTGTCACCAGATCTCGTGATGATTTTTTGTCGCCAGATCTCAGGATAAATTCAAAGAAGAAATATTTTGCAGCAACTAGCTGGTAACTATAGTCAACAAATCTCTAGATTATAGAAAATAAAAAAATCAAAGGGTCACTTAATCTCTAGATGATTTCAAAGGTTTTAATTCTTTCAGCGACTATGATCTTCTGCCTTGGTCGCCAGGTCTCTAGATAAAGTGAAAGATGTTATATAACTAAGATTTGTCATAGTTGCCAAATCTCCATAACTATTCAAATGGCACAAAATTCTTCAGTGATTATGAGGAGTGTTGTAGTCACTAGGTCGCTAAAAAATTAAATTTGATTACCTGTCACTTTCTCAGCCACGGCTAGTGAATTGAAATTCTAAGCGTGCCAAGTAATGACATAAGTGACATTGTTATAGATTTTTGATCTCTTACAGATTCTTTGCATTCAATTCTACAAAATATATACAGTTGGTCATCATTCTTTCAAACTACCAAGCATTTGCAAAGCTTGGGCGATAGATTTTTCAAAGAATTTGTAGAACAATTCTGAAGTTTTAGTGCATCCAGAATTTGTGGAGAGTTTAAAATTATAGATAAGATGGGTTGATAGATAGGAGGTGAAACTTCAACCAGCAAGGGTGCTAAGGAGAGCTTCTCAAATGAATTCCTCACCTTATTTCCTGGCTCCTCACAAAACAAAAAGGTTAGTGATAAATGTTTTATTGATGAATTGGCTTAGTGTAGAGATGCTAGGACGCCAGATGTCACTGGAATGTGCCTTTTCAAGTATTTTTATAAAAATGCTGAGAGTCCAGTCCCTATTTCAAACCCTTGGACTTCTGGGTTAGAAAAATTTATAGTTCCTGAAGTGTTTTTAGACATAGATCTCCTGATTATTTTATCCCGCAACTATGATCCTTTATCCAAGATAATTAGGAAAGAAGATGGGTCACCTTTGGTTACCCTTGATAGAAGTTCATTCTTGAGGGCTTTCGATATTCAAGTCCCTATGGCCACTGAAATCAATTTATAGGCC
Organism: Chamaecyparis obtusa; assembly: GCA_027943335.1. Classification (NCBI taxonomy): domain Eukaryota; kingdom Viridiplantae; phylum Streptophyta; class Pinopsida; order Cupressales; family Cupressaceae; genus Chamaecyparis; species Chamaecyparis obtusa. The sequence goes on along the minus strand of BSBK01002562.1, from coordinate 826,337 downwards.
TTGTCCAATAGATATATTAGAGACACTATTGTGGTTACAAAGGAGGTTTAAACTCACATTCCTTGAGAGAGTAGGAAATACATTGCACCTATAGTTGGGTCTAATCTATATTATTTCAAGGACCTAAAATTTGACATAAAATATATTACATAAAGATTGTGCAAAGTGCTAGGAATTGATAGTGGAGAAAGAATTACTCCATAATTTCTGATGATGGTGTTGGATTCCTAGATTCTTCATGTGATGAAGGGCTATGATTACATAGGGTTTTTGATCAATAAGATGCATGAGGGATTACAGGAATTGAAAGCTTTTTGATTTGGTCTTGCACCCTAATTCATGCATTATTATCTATTAATTCATTTGATTTTATACTTCAATTATAACATTATGAACATGGATCACCTAGAGCCATAGATGATGTATAAAGGGTAGCAAAATCTAGTGCAATTCTGGATAAGGGCTTGGAGCCCTTCTACTTCAAGGAGTGATTTATGTTTTTTTGAGAATTGGATAGTTTGGCCTATCCTCCTCTATATGGGCATTGAAGTGTCAAGGTTGTCTACTAAAGTGTTGTAGCTGGTGAGGCCCCAACAGTTTTTTGATAAATGGGATAAGGGCCATAATTGGGGAGATATATACTATGAGGAAACATACACTTTAATTAGAGTGTATGGATGCCCCCAGCCCCTTCACATACTACCATTCTTTGTTCCAAAAGGGTGGAATTTCTAGAATTTGTTTGGCAATTGATGTTGATTGATAGGGAGCATTTGGCTTCACACAAGAAGGGAACTCTTACTCCAAGGCACTTTAGAGTGCATAGTATCACAATAGGCAAGAATGCCTTGAGTAAAGTTGATGAATGGTGGGACAATTTAGAATGCATGCTACTTCCCATAGATATGTAGATATAGAGGGATTTATGGTTGCTTTTAGGAAGTACTACATGCCCACTATTCCTTTTAATAAGAGACATGAAGAGTTTCTCAAGGAAGATGTGATAAGAAATATAATTGAGGAGGATGAAGCAGCAAGGAGAACCTCCTAGATAAATGAATTATATGCAATGGAGAAGAAGTTGAGATAGAAGGGGCTGGCATTCAGTGGTTTTTTCCCTAAATTGCCTTATCTTCAAAGGCTTGAGAAAATGATGTCTCAGTTTAATACTTTGATGAGAACATTTGAGGATCAGATTGATGAAACAAAAAATAAAAAGGTCTATTCTGATTTTGAGAGTGATGAGGGTAGTGATGGTGGTTATTCTATGCACAGTGTTCCCCCCTTGGAATCAATAATGGAAGAGAGGCACCAGAATAAAGAAAATACTATTGATCTTTTAGAGCTTCATAGTTCTCAAGATACTAATGAGGCACCTCCAAAGAAGCAAAGGTTATTGGTTGGAAAGTCTTCCCAGGTGAAGAAAACTGATAGGGTAGGAGCCCTTTTCCCTGGAACTAGTGTCCATCATCACCAGTTAAGAAAGAAGATAAGAGAAGAAAAGTGAAAATAGAAGCTTGAGACTAAAGATGTTGAGTTGCCTTTGGCTCTATGCTAAGATGAGTGGATGATTGAACAAGATGCCTTCTTGAAGGATGATAGTTTCATAGAATTAGAGGAATTGAAGAGCTTCTTTATTTGGCATAAACAACAACAAGTTGCATCTAGTGTGAAAATAATTGAAGAGGGTCAAGTGCTAGAAGAGGCAGTACAACAGATGAGAGAGTATGACCCTGAAGCTAAAAATCTCACCCTAGATGAGGCCAGACAATTGGTGAAGAAGAGAAATATGCTACTTATCCCTAGGTGGAACTTATATTTAGACTTCATTATTGACCAGATCAAAAGGCAAGAGGACATATCTTTGTCTTCTAAAACCCAAGTAGGGGATATCATTAGAGGCTTTGGTTATAGCACAAGAAATCAGGCATTGGCCTTGTGGAGTCTTTATCCCAAAGACAAAAAACCTTGAATTTTCAATGTAAAAGAATAGATGGAGGGAGATTAAATTGTGTGGTCTATCCACAACATAGGGGACCTTGAAATTTCTCAAGTGTTAACCCAATTTTCCAAATTAAATGAAGATAAAACAAAGAAGCTTTTAGAGAGGTATGGATCCCTTTTAGAGGATTATAGTGCATTGCTAAAGGACAAAGACCTATGGATAATAAGGGAGAAGGCATTAGAAAAGTCTCTAGAAGACTTAGAGCTTCAAGTTTGAATACTCCTGTAGAAGCCCCTGCACCTCCTAAGAAACCCGAAATAGTTGAAGCACAAGTGATGATAGAAGAAGAAGTTGCTATAGAATTAGAAAAGATAAATGCAGAGAAGAATGAGGCTATCTTACAGACCTTATTAAAATTTTTGCAGCATACAATTAATATTATTAAGGATAAATCTGATCTTGTTTTTAATTCTTATAACAAGTTGCCAGAGTTACAAGTAGAAGTTGATAATTATCTACAATTTTGGGTGGATATTATGCAACTTGGTCTGTCAAATCACTACTTTTTGAGAGATTGGTAGTGGTTCAGTCTTTGAGGAATGATATACCAGAGGTAGTCCTCCATGTGGGAGAGGAGATAAATAGGGTTAAAGTTGTATTGCCACTTTTCAAAGGCAAAGCAAATCAAATAGAGGCTAAGATAGCCCTACTCAGTTTAGATTCAAATAAGTTTATACCTCCCATTAAAGATGTAGAGGGTTCCATTAAGAGCCTTGGTCAATGGATATCATATTTTGATCTTATCCTACCTAGGAAAGAGGCATTTTTAGGTGAGAATAATGAAGTAGATATGGAAAGGTTCAACAAGACCCTGGATGAAGCCATAAAAGAAGAAATGGAGTTGATTAAATTTTTTGTAGATGTCAAAACCCTAATAGATGCTAGGTGGGAGTGAGAGAAGGAAAAAATACAACACACTCATAACTATAAATGGCCAACAGAGGAAGAGGTTGCTACATGGGATGAGCTCACAAGGCCCAAGAAGATCAAATATTCTGCAGTTGACTTTGATATCTTAGATGATGAGTAGAGAGGATACTTAGAGGACCTGACACCTGATCTTAGAGCATAGGGATGATAAGCTATCATTTAAGAATGGTGTAAGTTAGCCAAAATTGCGGTCACCATATCTTGTTATAACCAAAGAAGCTTTCATGAATACTTGCAGACAAAGGTGTCAGTTATCAAGCGATCCACGATGCAGAACAGTCCAAGAAGATTTTGTCATTCCACTACCTAAGGTCTTGTTGTATTTTATTTTTATGATTTGTCTCTTATGGTCTTAGTGTTAGGGTTTTAGCCATCTGAAGCTTGTTGCATTCTCATTGATAAGATAATTCCAAGATGGTTGACATATATATAGTAGTATCTTCATTTTTTTAATGGGGGGCTTGAACATAATAAAAGGTATTGAGTAAAATTTCTATAGAGCAGAGTTCTAAACTTTGTGTCTAAATTTATGAGCATGAGTTTTCTTATGAAAATTACAAGTCTTCTATAATATAAATATACTACAATTTCTATCTCCTATTGTTATTGTCTTTCTATTTTTATACTTACTCTTGTATGTTTTATATGTTAGGCATCTAAAATATACTAGTTGTTAGGCAACTACTATAATTGATCATGAGTTTCTCTCAAGGAGAGGATTAAAATCTTTGTCATCAATTTCAGAGAGTAAATACATCTGTAGGGATATTGATAATAATAATAATAATAGATTGACATAGTATTTTGTAGGGAATCTTATTCAAATTATAGATTGTATGTAAGGCACACTATTATATTTCCTTAGAGAAGCTTATGGATTTGCATTTAGGACTCTTTGCACTTCTAGATTGAGGCACTGGTTTGAAGTGTGTTTCTCTTAAGTATTATCTTTTCAATCCTTAGAAGAATCAGAATTTCATCTTATTACCAGTACTTTATTTTCAAAAATTTTGTTGATGTTTTGCTAGAGCTATATCCAAGTGGTATAAGTTCACATTTAGTGATTCCTTAAAGAAATAATCAGAGGTTATCCCTCCTTGAGTTTAGCTTAGAAAAGGAAGAAGGATGAATATCCTTATGCCACTGTTTTATGCTGTAACATTAGTAGTTTCCATTGTGGTACTCTGTATTAGGATAATTTTGGCTATCTGCAAAGTGATAATATTTTATTAAGTTAACTTGAGATACAACATAGTAGTGAAGAACATAATCCACTATTAAGAAGCTTACTTGAAATAGAGTAACCTGTCATAGGCAATACCCACCTGAGTCCTATGGAGCTCGAAGCAGAAGGAGGATCTTTTCTAATCCAAATCAATTAGGCTTTTCTTGCAAACTTGAAATCCTTCAAACTAAGAATCAAGCCCATACCTTTTCCAAGTTTGATCCTACAAAAAAAAATCCCTAACAGGAAGCACCAAAAGGCTCTAAATGTTATCTATTCACAATAACATAAAAAGAAACTAAAGCAAGACAACTCATAGTCCAACTCACCCATTCTCTAAGACTAAAACCAAAGGAAAAGGGAATTTTGTGCAGAAAAATCTATTTGACTATATCATAAGCCTTGGCCACATCTAGTTTAGTGAACATAGATCTCTCCTTTGAAGTCACCATTGAGTGAATAACCTTAGAAGCCACCTCCACCCCATCTAGAATTTGTTAACTAGCCACAAAACCCCCTTGTTCCTTAGAGATCACCACAGGAAGATATGTTTTAAGCTTCTTTACAATCAATTTAGTGATAATATTATACACCACATTACAAAGAGAAAGAGATCAAAAAAATCTAATTTATCATCTTTTCCATATTCAACCCAATTAACTTTAGGGAGGGGATGGTTCTTTATTTCTTCAAACTTGGGAATAATTACTTCTTCATTGTCACTCTTTATGTGGGAAACATCCAAATCTAACCCTATGGTTTATATTGTTTGCAGGTTGAACCTACTCCAATGTCTCTTTCTAACATCAAATTAATCCATGCAATCCTCCCAATAGTCTTCAAGGTGACTCATAGGATGAAATTGATCACCGAGGTTCAAGTACTGGCAGATGTATCCCTTGTTATAAAAGCCTTGCCTAGCTTTGTAATTTTTAAAATTAAAATTATTCAAATCATATCCAATACTCACAGTATCTAAGAAAGTTTTGCAATAATACATTCCTAGCTCTAAAGGGAAAGGAGTATCATGTTCTTCTTTGGGTAGGTACTTCTTAACCATCACCATTAGTTTCCTATAGACTTGTGCTAAAATAAAACAATCCATAGAATACCTTGGAAACTTGGTAGGTTTTCCTTCACACCCTCCTATACAGACATAAGTGAAATGTGAGAATTGAGTATAATACCTTCTATATGTGTGTGTGAAAATTGTACCTAGCTGTGGACACAACATTTTAGTAAAACATTAGAGGTTAGCAAAAATTGAAATATGTAATGAAATGGAAACTAAGCTAACCAAGCGACTTACTGCCTTCTAGTAGATGTGAGTATGGTATTCTTAGATCAGACTGAGATCAGTGACAATGCAACACATAAATGAAGGATTTGAATGCAGAAGATGGATATGAAATGAATGCAAATTAATCTATATTTTTGTATTTTCTATGCAATTAGATGAAAAACTGGATATGAAACTAATCTAGATGAAATTTGATATGATATGTAATTGATCTAAGAATGATATGCTAAATGATATGAGTGCTAAAAAAAATGAAAATCTCACAATAGCTTGGATTCGCAAAAGATGGATTCTCCAGTCGCCAATTCGCCAGCGTGAGGATGCAATTTCATGGATCATTTTAGAAGAGCTGAAGCCTTGATTTTATAGAAATCTAGGGCTTTTAGGGTGCATGGGAAAAGTCATAAATCACTCTTGATGAACTCATGTTGATTTTTGAGTCAACAAGAAATCAGAGATAATTAAATCACATAATCATGCAAAATCATCCAAGAACAACTTTTTAACTTGAGTCAGAAGTTGAGATCAGCTTTCAACTCAAAAGAGAGTTGAGTTTAAATTTATAAAAAATTGAATTGATTTTTTGATTCAAAGTTTAACTACTCTTTGAATGTGCATAGATAATTATGAATTAATTAAATAAATAAAGTGATTTATTCTCAACTTAACTGATTTTAAATTTAAGAATAACTGATTTATGGGTTAATTAATTATTAAATCAATCTTTTATTCGAACACTATATCATTAAATTTGACAATTGACATTAATTAATTAAATAAGAATTTAATCAATTAGTCATAAGATTTTTGATTTATTGTCAGAATTAAATAATATAATTTAGGAATAAATGTAATTAAATTCAATTAAATAATTAAGTGGAAGAATTAAATCTAATTAATTAAATATTTAGAATATTCAATTAATCAAACTTTAGGATAAATAGGATTTATCACCAAATAATCATTTAATTAAAGATAATTAGGATAAATTAGGAATATTCCCCTATGCAGAATTTAGGATAATCAATTAGGATTCGATAATATGTAGGTGTGCCTTATGTTAGGACTTTGATGTTGATTTCATTTGATTTGTCGATGTAGGAGGTTAATGAACCTATAGCCCATTTTTGGGGTATTACATTTTGCCCCTCTTTGAATTACTATATAAAGTGCAGTGGTTCAAAGATTAGTTTGTGTATGATGTGAAACTAATTTGAAAGATGAACCGATTCTGAGACAGAAACTGATTGAAAGATTTGAAGATGTTAGGTCCTGATTGACTAAAGATAATGTTAACTATAGCAATGATGAACTGATGATTACGAAAAAGTTTCAAAATGCCTGATTCTGAACCTTATGATTAGGAAGAAGCGAGTGACTGATTCCAGACCTGATTGTCCAAAAGAATCATAGTGGTATCACATCTTGAACCCATCAGTTACGAAGAACGAAGGAAATAACACTAATGAACTGATGCTTACGAAAAGCTGATACAATTTACAAGATAAAGGGAATACCAGATTGATATGCATCTCGATGAATCGGATATGCCCCAAGCAATGTCCCCCAAGTGACGAGGTCTTTAGATGAATCAACAACTAGTGTGGTTGTTGTCTTGATTACCAAGCAAAGATTTGATTACAAATTTAGATTTACAAACTTGAATGATGTGCAATACCATGCCCCCTTTGGGATTAAAATCAAAATCTAACAAGAAAAGTCAGTGTTAAATGGTTTAGAAGCATGTTAATTGATTTGAGAAGTAGTTATACACACCCGAGAACGTGTTCTACATCATTTGGAGGTCTTGGAGACCAAGTTTGACTAGATTGGACCATGGGTTGACCATGGTTGACCAAGTTGAAATTTTGATAGTTTGATGTAAGAGAATCAGTTAAGTTGAATACTAGATTTCCATGAAGATTGAAGGTTGATTATGCAAGCAGTCGGTCATCCTGGGTCTAAAAATTTTAAATCATGATTTTGACATAGTAAATGATCTCAGATTTTGATTTTAATCTCGAAAATGGGTTCAAATCGTCAAAATTATCTAGGGGTACAATTTTTGTGAAGAATGGAGCACTTTTGAAAATTAGGTCAAAAGCTATATAAAGGCCAAAAGGGTCCTTTTTCAATTCATTATTCACTTTTGACTTTTGAAACCTTGTGGAGCCCTCTAAGCGAGAAAATGGCTAAGATGAAGGTACCTATCAGTTCCCACCAATTTGAGTGTAGTCGGAGACATCAGTGACCTCTGCAGTATGGACATTCAGTAAGTGGACCTCTGTGCCTCTTTGAAAAATTGATTTTTGCAAGTTTGTAGCATGTTTAGGTCATTTTTCGTACATTTTTAATTTTCAATTCTCGCATGCATGAAAGCTTGTACGACTATCCTTCGTGACTTGTACGACTTTCCAATATATTTTCCTTTGTCATTTGAGAACCTGCTTAAACTCATATGAGAGGGACCCAAGAGTTGTATGACATTTCGTTGGGTCCCTCCTCTATCATACAAAAATACTTAGAAACTCGTATGACCATGCTTTATCGTATGATACCTTGTGGAAACTCGTACGAGTTTCAGTGCTAGTTTGAATTGTCGTATGGGAAACAACGAGCCAAAAACACCTTTTTAGGTCAAATTTCTTAATTTTTTGATTTCTTAGACTGATTGTTGAGTATTTAATGCACCTTCTGAGATAGTGAACTTTCCAATTTCTATACTTGTAGCCTATTTTTCAACCAAATTACTGATAGGGTTCCCTATTTCTGTGCTATGTAGATTATCTATCTTGAAGTTCATGTTCGCATCTCACATCCTATAACTCAGAAACTCTATGTTTCACTGCCTAACCCTATGAGGGTACATCTTGCTTCCTATGGGTTCAAGTATCTAATTCAATTGCCTGAGATTAGGGTTAACCATGGACTTTTGATGGCATTGATAGAGCAGTTTCATTTAGAGACCCAGACTTTCCACCTACCCACTAGAGAGATTACTATCACACCTGAGGACATATATAGGATATTGCGCATACCATTCTATGATCCTTGTCCTGATTATGGGAGTTCAAGGAACTCTAGATTACTCACCTTCCATAGATTGTTTGGAGATGATACATAGCTCACTGGATCTATATCTTGGGAGACTTTAGTGCAGTGCTATGGGAAGACCCATAGATTAGAGTGCATCATAGTTGGTATGATAGGAGGCATTATCATGTCTGACCATCAATAGAATGGTCTATTCATGGGCTGGGCCCCAATGGTGGCATGAATGATGGTGACTTCTTCCAATTTAGCTTGGGATCAGTGCATGCTAGCACATATGTTCTTCAAGATGCACAAGATCGTGTATCAGGAGAGAAAGTCATTTGCTTCTGATGCATTAGTTCTATAGATATGGGCATGGGAGCATATCCCAATATTGAGACCAGTGCATCAGACACAGTGCCAACCATAAGAGCCAGTCATTTATCTATACTCTAGATATTTTACACAAGTTCACATGGGACACACAGAGTACTGGAGGTGGTGCCTTGATGATATGATGTTTGTAGTATGGAGACCGTACTTTCTGATAGAGGCCTAGCCTACTATGAGGGAGTAGTTTAGTTATTTCTGTCAGAGCCGTGTGTTGATTTTGTGATCTAGCACAGTTATTGAGCACTTCCTGATCACTAGAGTATGGAGGCATTATGGCATCATTCAGGATGCACCATAGGAGCATGCTGTATGAGTTAAAATGTGACCACACTTCTATGAACCATTACTTGTAAGGTTGCTCAACAATGAGGCCTCACAATGTGGCTCATAGCTCTCTATGCATGGAGTTGCAAGGGACTATGAGATTTTCTCTCAGCTAGAGCTACAATGGTGTGACCTTGCTAGTCAACCATGCAATGAGAGATTCAAATGAAGACAAGGGAAAGAGTGCCAATGTCTCCAAGAATCCAAATATGGAATGCAAATGTAACTAGAATGAAAATGCAAGACTAATCTATCAAATGAAGTGAAAACTATTCTATGAAAGGAAATACAATAGATTTCAAGCCCCTAATTAAGCTAGGTGAGATCTATTCTATTACATAAAAGAAATATAATGCTACTATGCCATGGATGCAACTATGAAAGCAAGAAACTACTATGAATGCAACTAAAATGAGAATGCAACAAGTCTTCAAAGCTTGAGTGTCTTCAAAATGAGCTCCAAAACCTGCAGCATAACATTAGCATAAAAATGAGATATGCAAATGAAGAAGAGAGCTCTTCTTTTATAGGAAATGAGAGTCAATGGACGATCAAGATAAAGAGGCAAAAGACTTAATTAGCGATGGAGAAAGGAAGAGAGCTCAATCCGTGTGCACAAGATTCCTCCAATAGGAAAATTAGAGTTGACTTTATGTCCATGTGAGACAAAAAGTGCTTTTTCTTCTTTTTGCAAAATAGGAATAATGCTTTATTTGTGCAACTTAGGATAAGAGGCAAAAGGGTGGGCTTTTTATTTATTTAAAAGGGGAGGACATATTCCTTTTAAGTAAATAAAAACTTAGGAAAATGGTTAGCCCATAGGATAAAATCCAATATATGATCAAAATTCAGACTTGATCAAGAAATTGATAATATTGAAAAATACTGATTATTGATAAAAATGATTCAGGGTTGATAAATCAAATAAATGGGGCCCAAAGTCTAGGCGACCATTTTAGGGTGCATACACATGCTACTTATGCATGGATTCTAAGAGAGCTTGGATTAGGCCCTCAATTATCATATGCTCATTGTACATAGGAGTACAATGATATTATTGATAGATATTGGGATTATTGAGTAGATGTTCTAGATGCTAGGGTTATAGATGGTTTCATAGCTTGGCTTGCAGAGCATCCCATATATAGGTTTTTAGATCTGACAGAGTTGATACCTTCTATGGAAGAGGTTATGGATGTTATAGGTGCTCTAATGGGTCAAGGACAGAGATGTACATAGGTATAGATGCCCTAGCCTACACCTTTGAGACCAAGAGTAGTATTCACACCTCCAAAAAGACCATCTAGATAGATGAGATCATCAGGGCACATGAGACCACCACCACATCCCACTAGTTCTTTAGTAGGCAGGCCTGTAATTTTACATATGAGATCAACTAGAGGAGAGAGTGGCACCCTAAGTAGTGTCAGGAGCACAGATGATGTACTTGGTGTAGAGCAGGATGTAGGTGCTAAACTGGATCCTTTACAAGGTGATACTAGTTTTGATCTTGGTGCTGAGGTTAGATGCCATAAGGCGCGCATAGAGAAAAGATTACTAAGCAACCAGCTGTAGACACTGATATGCCTATAGCTAATGTAGATCCTAGTGTACCACAGACTCCTTAGGAGTTTATTAGATGGATCAAATTACAAGTAAAGGACCTAAAGGTATGGAGTAATCACTAGGAGGAGCGATTTCTAGAGGCTATCAGACAGTGTTCTGAGCTCTGAGAGGAGAATGCGAGATTACAAATAGAGGTGACCCATCAGACCTCTCAAGTTGCCTATTACATTTCTTCTTATTATACTATTGTTCCTATTGCTCAGAGAGTTCCTACTTACTCTGAGTATATGATAGCATCAGAGGGAGCCAAGGCACCCCGAGCAGAGGTAGTACTAGATGCACCACTGCCACCTCTACCAGATGCAAAGGATCGGGAAGATAACTGATCTGTCTTGATATGTTTCTGATATTTTTTCTCTTTTTTTCATAGATATACTATTCTAACTTCTAATAGCTCACATGAGCTCATTTTTTTGTATACTATGCTAGTAGTGCATCCTTGACTAGTTCTAAGTTTATATGATATATATATATATATATATATATATATATATATATATATATATATATATATATATATATATATATATATATATATATATATATATATATGAGATCAAGATTTTGGTTATGACTTCATGTGTACTTGTCATATTTTGATTTTTGTTGATATCATGTGATGTTTATGCTATGAGTAGTGTAGATTGTATGTATGGATTTATGCAATGCAATGATTTCTTTCAAATGTATGGATGTTATGCAAATGTAATTGATTATGGAAAGATGTATGTATGATTTATGCACATGTATGCAATGTAATGCAATAGATGGAATGATTATGATATTTAATGTAAATGCAACAATACACATGATATGTTTTATAGGTATTGATGAAGGTAAGTAGTCAGTCTTATGTCAAAAATGATGTTTAACCTAGGAGGGTAACTGCTTGCGGTTTTGTGAAGAGACCTTCGTGTGAGATTTCAGCGCTTGTTAGATTTGAAGATACGATTGAAGAATCATTTAAGAAATGAAGTTTATTCAGCCATTGTGAGATCATGCAAACATGCAAAATGAAAAGAGACATGCATAATGAAATGCAACCTAAGACCTAGGACCTAATTACTAATCACATGTTAGTCACTTTCATCATTGATTGATTTGTATGCACAAGAATCAATACAACGTCCACTAGTTAGACAACCATGGACATATACATATCGATTTTATTTCAAAATGTCAGATTAGTTATAAGCACCAAGGCATCAATGCCAGGATGACCTGAATATCATGTCTATTTTGATATAGCAATTTGTATAAGTATTAGAACATAGACGTTGTGATGACCGAAATATGCCTTGCATTAAAAAAACATCAAATAGTCAAGAGATCATTCTAAATCCAATGTGAATTACCTGTAGTGACCCTTTATTGTTCACCTCCATAGGCAAGATCACATTTCATAGTAGGAGAAAGAACTCACTCAAAAAGACAATAGTTAGATCAAACTTCCTTGAATTTTCTGGGTATCAATGGTTGAGGTACTCATGGCCATTCAATAAAAGATGGAGACGCTTATAGATAGACAACATTTCAATCTAGAATTTCCAAAGTTGTTATATTTTCACATACAAGTAGAAGACAAAGAAAAGATTATGCCCCTAGTCATCACTCTCTAAATCATCTAAAGGACATCATTAAAGAGCTCAAAGGGACAATATATGCAAAAATATCAATGTGAATCAGTAAGCATACAAGGAGATAAAATAATGAAGCACATATTATTTTAAGTTTGTGTTGATGTTTGATTGTGTTGTTGTAGATGCAAATCCTTTCTGGAGAGGAGACAGACAGACAGACTCATATGAATCTTCAAAGGACTCTGATTGGATATGACACATCTAATATACACTGGAGGCCATAGGATATGACATTGATTGCCCCCAAGTTTTAAAATTGATAGGATACAGACACTTGAGTAGATTGGTATACATACTGACTTTATTAAAAATAGTGTTAGGAATGGGAACGCTAAGAGGGGGGGGGTGAATCAGTGTTCACTTAACTTTAACTTTTCACTTTAATCTTTATACTGAACTTTAAATGCTTAAATACTAAATTAAACATTCATATAAACATGAAACATGAAATCAACACATGACACCAATATGATTAAGGGAAAAACCAAATAGGTGAAAACCCTAGTGAGAATTGACACCCACTAATATTCTGTACAAGTGTATAATGATCCTTGTTAGAAGATCCTTTACCCTGTTAGGAGTAACTTTACAATGCTTTAAGTACAGTAGACCTTGTAAGGGTCAGGCCTTGTTAGGAGTCTTTTATAATGATCCCTATTAGGGGAGTGGACTCACTATCCTAGAGCTCACTACTCAAATGGTGAAGGCTACAACCTTCTAATTTCAGATACACACTATATCTGCAGGTGAACTGTCACTATGACACTTCTTTTATGATCAGTACCTTTGATGCACTAATGCTTTGACCTCTTACAAAGCTTTAATACATCTCATAGTGTCTTTTCACACTTCTAATCTTCTTAACACATCTCTCTTACAACTTCCATACCGAATACAATGGGTTCATCTTATATTTATATGCTGTTACAAATAAAACAATTAGGTCATCCCTATAACTAATTACAAACAATGCTTCCAAATGAATTAGATTAAGTGTGCTTACAATTATACATATAAACATGTTGAAAACCTAAATACAATGGGTGCATGGCCTTTACAATATTACATTATCACCGCAAACCAAAATACTAACTATCAGCTTCATGCTCTGTTCTCTGTTGGCACACACTGGCTGTGCAACTTCAACTGACTGTAACTTTCACATTCTTTCATATCTATTTATGCACTCATAAACTAAGCATAAGTATAGTCTAACAAAGTTAATTTCTAGGGTGCATACCATAATTCATTCATACACATGTGCACTGATGCTCTAACCTGTAGGAACTCTGTACACTGTCCAATCTTTAACACTTAGCTGATTTCTGATCTTTTCATCAGGTGTGATGACTCCAAACTGCTATATGACTTTTTTGCCATAATGAAAACTCTATATCAAGTCATATACCTTAATATAGACAAATTTCCAACAATCTCCCCCTTTATCATTGATGGCAACAAAGGAATATGGCCAAGTTGCTAACTGTCCCTTAACACAATTTTTTTTGTCTTCTATACATTCTTTATACATAATCTTATATCTCCTTATATATATACTCCATATTCTATACACAAATCCCCCTTTGATATTAATGACAAAGGTGTTACAAAAAAATGTATCTACACATGCTCACTGAGGGAAAACATTTGGATATGTTAGCTTGAGGTTCTGGATCTCCTTCTCCCAAAAGGTTATCAATGAATTAACTATATGGAGATGGGGGCATAAATCATAATGTAGCTTCTCCATCTTCTCCAAAAATATGCTTGAGCCTTGATCATAGGTTATCATGGTGGCATCAATCTCCTTTATATTTTGATTGAGAATTTCTAGTGAGGACACAAGAGCATTCCTCAACTGAGTCTGTCTAGACCTTATCTTTTCCATCTCTTTCTTTGCCTTTTCAATCTTGTCCAACTGAACTTGGTAGATATTGTTGCACATATTCACATTGGTGGATTTTTCTCTCATTGAACTCTTCACTTGCTCAATCATAGCTTCTACCTCTTTTATTTTGAAATGAGCATTATTAAGCTTATCTTGTTCCATGCATTCTACAAGGATTTTCTTTCCTTCATCTGCAAATTCTTTTAAGGATGCTTGTCCTATCTTAAGTGAATTTAGATCTAGAGAAAAGTTTCTCATCAATTCATTTAGTCTCTTCTTTAAGTACTTCTCTTTTTCCACTATGGACACAAATTCTTCTAGGCTAGAAAAATTACTTTTGAACAGTGAGATGACTATGCTCACATCATCAACCAAGTGTACTTTTAGCAATTTCTTATCCAAAAGCAACAAACTATTCAGAATGTTCACTGATTCCACAAGGAGATGATTTCTCATGACTTGCTTCTCCTTTTCCTTCTCCATAGCTAGGACGCTGAACTTAATCATGTCTTCTTCTTTCCAAGAGTCAAAACTACTCTTGTTAGGTGTCAAACTTGACAACAATGTTGAGGAGGGAGTGATAGGAGTGCTATCCATCACTTCTTGTTTCACCTTGACCAATTTATCTGATGTTTCATCCTTATGTTCTTCTTTCATTTCTTCTTCTTTCTCATTAGATATGTCTTCAATGTGTATTTCTTCTTGACGAGTGGGAGGTGAGTTGTTGCATAAGATTTTAGCTTCTTGTGTGCTCACAAAAGCTTCCTCAAACTTATCCAACTCCATGTCAGTGGATGCCATGGCTATTTCCACATTATCTATGATAATTGTGTTGTCCTTGGGTGATTCTGACATAGGTGCAAAATTATTTGCCTCTAATTTTTTTCCATCTATGGGAACTGAGTCTTGTGGACCTATCACTGGTATATTGGAGGTCTCTACTGCTTTGTCATGCTCACTAGGTGCATGAGTGATGGGCACAGAAAGAGGTTTCATGTGTTTTTCTAAGAAAACTTTCTCAAAGGCCTTCTTTGTTTCCTTTGTTATCAACTCATAGTCTTTGTTCATAGTCTGTAGAGTCCTCATCTTTGTCCTTAAATGGAGCTTCACTAAATTTAATATTAGTGCCTTTTCTTCATTAGAACATTCTGGAAGAATACCTTCTAATATCTTTTCTTTGATCCTTAAATCCTCTTCATTTTCTTGTCTCTTTTCAAATTCTAAAATATTCCATACTTTATTTGGAATAGTGGTCTTCAATTCAAGATCTATCTTCTTGAACTTGATCATATGCTTGAAAATCATACTATGTATTTTTGATTTGTCGAACTCACTATATGATTCATAATGCTTCCCTACTTGATCAATTCCTGCCTCATCAACAATTCTTGTATTCAAAACTTTAAGGTTTGGTCTAAATCCTACCTTGGGAGGTGCTTGAATGCATTTTTTTTTTCTCCTTGTTTCTTGTGAGGATGGATGAATAGTTCTTGCTTCTTTCTTCCTCTTGACTATTGGCTTGTACTTTAGAGGAGTCATAAGGTCAATAGTATCTTTGGTCATAGAAGGAGTATTATCTTCTTTACCCTTCTGACTGTCATCTTTTTTAGTTTTCATTTTCTTCAACTTAGGATCTTCTTGTTCTTCCTCTACTACTGCATTTTTAAATTCTAAGGAAATCTTTTCATCCCTTTCTTTATCAAGGTCTTCTTGAGACACACCATGAATTCTCAAGATCTCAGATGTGACCTTAGCAACCTTTCTTTTAATTGCTACGCTGTTAAGTTTTGCATCAACTTCTCTGGTCTTTTCTTCATATGTTCCCCATCTAGGTTCATTAGGATCTTTGGAGGCTGATAGCAATACCTATGCATATGCTTCAAGAACTTGTTCCTCTACCTCATAGACAAGTGGATGAATCCACTTAGTTCTTGGCTCAACAACTTCCATACATGTAGTGTCTATTTCAACCATAAAGCATATTGAATCCTTATACTTTTCCACAATTCTTTCTGGAATCCTGTACCTCATCTCCATCTTATCTCTAAAGGTCTTCAATTCCAATGTGATATAATCTCTTAAAGTACTTTCAATGGTTGCATTGTTGGATATCTATGGCATGGTTGGAATAGTCTTGTCCAAATACAAATATCATATCTTCCCAACTATATGAAGGTACATATAGATGATTAGGGACCCAAACCTAAATATCTCTATCTTGTCATTTTTGATAGCCTTGATGTTATCTATCAATTGTGCGTGCAAGATCTCACATAAGTTTAACTTTCCATCTTCCTTCACAAGTCTAATGACTACTAGAATAGTGCCCACAGACACACTATTCACCCTGCTAGTTGATGAAATTTGTATCCCAGTATCATAGACATCAATTTGATGTCTGCTTGTTCAATAGGCTCGATTGTCATGCCATGCCTATTGCTCCTTGACTTACATACTTGTTCAACCATTTTCCTGACATCCTTGCCCATAGGAAGGACAACACCTATTCTAGATAGGCATGTCATCTCATGTATTAGGTCACTTGTGATTCTTATTGATACATCACCAATCCAAAATAGATCATCATGAATTCTTCTTAATAAGATCTTAATCCATTCTGTCTCATAGAATTCATATGCCATAGCATACTCAATGCTAGGGTGAACATTCCATTTGAAATATTCATCCATGAATGTTTTTTCAGGTTTCAACATGGTATCCATGTGCAACCTTAACCTATCCAACCCAACTGGTTCCTTCTTATATTAGATGTAAGCCCTAATGTCTTCCACATGCATGACGCCCATAAGCGTGTGAGAGAAAGCTCCCTCTAAATCATCTAGGGTTGATTTAAATGGGTGCCTCTTGAAAACATATCTTTTCTTCTCAGTGCAATCATAAACAATGGGAGTGGCCATGACTTACTTGATGATCACTTTCCAACTAATCTCTGAGATAATCTAAGGACTTCTGAATCGGTGCAATGAGCTAGGATTTCTACAACCAATCAAATGCACTGCAAACACTGATAGTTCAATCTCTAAGTCTTCACAAAAACTTCCAAGGCTCAATCTTCAATCACTCTAAATTTGAATGCAATGAGTAATGAAACAACTTTCTATGTACTTAAAGTGAGAATTCTACCATTAATGCAAGTCGTGTAAACTAGGTTGTCACTTCAAAATTTTCCAACTCGAGTTCTGCTGACAATCAGCATGTGCACTCTTGCAAAAAGGTTTCTATAAACTCCAAAAGCTTAAGTCGAAAGGTGCATACTCTGAGGATGAGTATACCAGCCATGTAGGGGTCTAGAGCTAAATTAGCTCCCCCTATGACCTTGAGGGCCATTTATGTAGATGTAGAGGGTGCATCCACTGGGGATGCATCCAATAAAATCTCATCAATATTTTCCTTCTTCTTCTCTGACCAAATCAAGCTCGCATCCTTTGAGGCTTTCACAAAATTGACTTCTCCTTCAGGATTCAATATTGGTTCCTTATCCTTTTTAGGGCTTTCTAACCTTGCATCCTTGATCTACAAAACCTTGAGATATGTCTAGCCTTGTTACAAGAGTGAAAAATTAATGGAGGTCTAATATTCCTTGGTGCATTGACATGAGTCACCATTTTACATGTTTTGGCTGAGTGACCATTATAGCTACATATCTAACATATAATATTATGAGAACTTCTTACATTTGTCTAATTCTGATTTCTTTGATCATGTTGAATCTTGTTCTTCTTACTAGTCTTGAAATTCATAGCTTTATAACCAAATCTATTGCATGAATAACAGTAACCATTAAAGGGTCTTACCTTAGTATAGTTCCTTGAATGTGTCCATGTTTGTTACATGCAAAACAAGTGCATTCTCTAGGCTTGTTCTCATTCTTAGGTGGTCCATCATTGACTTTGGATTGATCTTCAGTCTTTTCAATGTCAGTAGAGTCTTTTTGTGTCTCCTTTCTTGCTTGCATATTATCAATTTGATTTTGTGCTTCATTGTATACAATACAACCAGTGTCTCCTTTGACTCTTCTTGCATACAACTGAGATTCTATTAAATCAGAATGGGTGTGAAATTTGTCAATGTGATTCTTTGCATCTTTTAATTTAGACTCCAATCTTTCTTTGCAATTCCTTAGATCCAAGATTTCCAAATTGGCTTCCCTTAATTCCTCATTGAGTTGAAGGTTCTCCTTGACTTGTTCATTGTAGACTTCTTGATTGTTGATGATCTTATCATCAAATTCTTCAAGTAGCTCTTTCATAGATGCATTGTCTTCATTTAGCTTCTTAATATTTGCTCCTAGATCAATGTTAGAGCATTCTTTCAGATCCCTTCTTAGCTTTTTGATAACTAATTGAGCATCATTGACTTTCTCTTTTAGTTCTTTAATTTCTCTTTCAGATTTGTCTAGGTCTTCAAGAGCGACTTCAATATTTTTCTTTAGATGTTTTATTTCTACTTTTTCCATGATCTTCTCAAGTGGTTAAACTTCTTTGTTGAGGACTAGAGCTCTAATACCAATTGTTAGGAATGGGAACACTGAGAGGGGGGGGGGGGGGGGTGAATCAGTGTTCACTTAACTTTAACTTTTCACTTTAATCTTTATACTAAACTTTAAATTCTTAAATACTAAATTAAACATTCATATAAACATGAAACATGAAATCAACACATGACACCAATATGATTACGGGGAAACCCAAATAGGTAAAAACCCTGGTGGGAATTAACACCCACTAATATTCTATACTAGTGTATAATGATTAGGAGTTCCTTTACCCTATTAGGAGTAGCTTTACAATGCTTTAAGTATAGTAGAATTTGTTAAGGGTCAGACCTTGTTAGGAGTCTTTTACAATGATCCATGTTAGGGGAGGGGACTCACTATCCTAGAGCTCACTACTCAAATGGTGAAGGCTACAACCTTCTGATTTTAGATACACACTATATTTGCAGGTGAACTGTCACTATGACACTACTTGTCTGATTAGTTCCTTTGATGCATTGATGCTTTGACCTCTTAAAAAGCTTTAATACATCTCATAGTGTCTTTGCACACTTTTTCTCTGCTTAACACATCTCTCTTACAACTTCCATACCGAATACAATGGGCGCATCTTATATTTATACGCTCATACAAAAAAAACAATTAGGTCAGCCCTATAACTAATTAAAAACAATGCTTCCAAATGAATTGGCTTAAGCATGCTTAAAATTATACATATAAACATGTCAGCAACCTAAATACAATGAGCACATGGCCTTTACAATATTACATTATCACTGAAAACCAAAATACTAACTGTCGGCTCCATGCTCTATTCTCTACTGGCACACACTAGCTATGCAACTTCAACTAACTATAACTTTCAC
The DNA here is from genome assembly GCA_027943335.1 of Chamaecyparis obtusa. Taxonomy (NCBI): domain Eukaryota; kingdom Viridiplantae; phylum Streptophyta; class Pinopsida; order Cupressales; family Cupressaceae; genus Chamaecyparis; species Chamaecyparis obtusa. The sequence continues at coordinate 806,591 of BSBK01002562.1, read as the reverse complement.
ATTCCTACATATCTACTTATGCGCTCATAGACTAAGTATAAGTATAGTCTAAAAAAGTTAACTTCTAGGGTGCATACCATAATTCATTTGTACACATGTGTGCTAATGCTTTGAGCTACAGGAACTCTGTACACTGTCCAGTCTTCAACACTTAGCTAATTTCTGATCTTCTCATCAGATGCACTGACTCCAAAATAATATATGAATTTGTTGCCATAATGACAACACTATATCTAGTCATATACCTTAGTATAGACAACTTGCCAACAAATAGGAATGCAGAAAGAAATTGGGAAATATGTACAAACTAAAGAAAGACTGAAAGTTGGGAAAGACCAAGATTGCACTGATAGATGGAGTGTTTTGAAACAAGTGGTGCCCGTTTGCCAGGGTTTCACCATCTTGGTAGAGATTCTATTTTTTCTACCAAGGCACTTTTTCTTTTTCCTCTTTTTTTTGTATTTTTTCCAATTTTTTTGTACTTTTGATTTTTTTGTGAATCATCAAGGTGCCTATTTGCTTGGTTTTCACCAAGATGTTCATTTTTTCAAGACTTTTTCAAATTTTTCAGATTTTTTAAGGACATTTTACCATAGATTGAATAAATTAGGTATAGAATTTCTTTAGATGCAGAACGTTGATTGATTCTTCAAGATATTCTCCTTCAGTCATTGAGAGTTGATAGGATCCTGAGCCAAAAGTAGCAGTGACAAAAAAGGGACCTAGCCAATTGGGTTCAAACTTCCCCTTGCGCTCTCTATGTGATTGATTTTTAGGATTCTCTCTCAAGACTAAATCGCCAACCTAAAATTCTCTGTGTCTGACTTTCTTGTTATAGCCTCTAGACATTCTCTTCTGATATACTCTGAGATGATCATACGCTACTTTTTTGTGCTCATCTAGTAGTTCAAGTTCTTGTTACCTAGACACTCTATAGTCATCATTAGTTACTAGACCATTCTGATTCTTAGTGATGGGATTTAACCTCAATAGGCAGTACCGCTTCAGACCCATAAACTAAAGTGAATGGTGTAGCCCCAGTGGGCATTTTGATACTTATTCTATAGGCTCAGAGAGCTAGATTGATCATGAGATGCCAATCTCTTCTTGTTTTATTAACTGTACAGTGCAAGATTTTCAATAGATTCTTGTTATAAGCCTCTGCTTGTCCATTCCCTTGAGGATAGTAGATAGAGGACCAATGTTGTGTAATCTTGTATTTAGCACATAGATAATCTAAGTCTTTATTTTTGAATTTTCCACCATTATCTATGACTATAGAGTGTGGAATACCATACTGACATATGATGTAGTTCATAATGAACATAGAAATTTGCTTGCTGGTTGCTTGAGTCAAAGGGACTGCTTCTACCCATTTGTAAAATAGTCTGTAGTTGTTATGATATGGGTATGTCCATTAGAAGAATGAGGATGCATGGATCCTATAAGATCAAATTCCCATTGGTGAAAAGGCCATTGTATAGTAAAGGGAATTAGATCTTTCCCTAGAGCATGAATTAAGTTACCATGGACTTGGCACTTTTGATAGTTGTTAGCAAACTTGATTGCATCTTTCTCCATTTTAGGCCAATGGTACCCATCCCTAATAAGATTTCGAGCTAGTGTTAAACTGTTTGTGTGTGACCCACATATACCCTCATGGACTTCCTCTAGTGTGCATTGAGACTCTTCCCATTCTAAACATCTAAGTAGTGTACCATCTAGACCTCATTTGTACAGATCATTACCAATGATGACATACTAGGATGCATTATAGATAAGGTATCATTTCTCATGGTGATTGAAGGTATTGGGAATGATTTGGTCTTGGAGATAGGAGAAAAGGTTCTTGTATTATGATGAATCATGACCAACAACACTATAGATCATACAGGTTTCAGGGGAATCATATGTAGGATAAGATAGTGTTTCTTCACTTGTAATCCTTTAACCACCATGCACATGATCTCAAACAACAATCTCCTGATGAAGACATCATTAGTTTTCTATAGTCTTCCATAACTCCATCTCTTTGCATCAATGTGTAATATTTATATATATTAATTCCCTAGGACCATGGTTCATGAGGAAGACCTACCCATTCCCTGGTATGTGCAAGACAATAAATCAAGAAGGATGACATGTAAAAGTATCTTGAACTAAGATGAGCTAAATTTATTTTTTTCCATCATGGCCTTAAAGATCACTTCTCTCTAATCAATCTATTGCTTTCCTTCTAGAATTATCTATATAACTAAACACATCCACCAATAGAAACTTTTGGCACAATCTAACCCTTTAACCCTATACAAAAATACTACCAATTCTTGTACATAAGGTTTCATGTGGTCAGAAGTGAGTGGTCTTGGTGGTATGGAACCTACATTTTGGAATTAAAGAAACCACCTAGAGGCTCTGATTTTTTTACAAGAAGAATCCCCTTTTTCATATTTATTAGTAGATAGGATGGAGTTGAGATCTGAATATTACTCTTGCTTTAAAATTTTCAAAATGGAGATGATTGTTTCCCTGTTAATGGACAACAATATTTCCCCATAGTCTCTATACATACATTGATGCATCACATCATATCTGTTGACATATTCTCTTATCAATTATGGGCATTTAGTTACTAAAGGGAATGTAGTAGCCTCTATGAGACCACTTTCAATAATTTCCTTGGTAAAAGTTTGTCTGGTGAATTCCTAAGTCTCCTTTTGAATTCCTCTATATCAAAATTGGCTAGGGAAGTATCTTCATATATCAGGGATTAAAAAACTAAATCCTTGGCATTATCAAAAATTTGAAATGATGACCTAATTTTACTTGTTTGACCTTAATTAGTAGATGATGAATACAAATTTAAACTAGAATTCATAAATAGGGAAGATTTTAAGACTCACCTTATCAATTGAACACATTGCAATTCTGTACCACAACCTAGAAAGACCTCCTATGCTCTGCTACTCATTGCTTGCTAAATGAGAAGATGAATTTACTAAGGCTTCTTTTAAAACAACTTACCTCATGCCAAATCTTGAAATATTTAATTCCCAAATCTATTTCCCATGTGGAGTAAAGGCGATATGACCTTTGGGAGTGTAAATATTAATTACTTGTCATGTCATCATGCAACCTTATTTAATCATGATTACTTCCCCTTTTAATATCTCATTTTTCCATAATTAGCTCTGAGATTGATTGTACATGTGTCCCATCAAATCACATCTATCCTCATCACCTTAGCATTTAAATTCTCCTTTTGGGTAGAATTACATGTCATCAATACTCCTTTGAACCTACTTGAACTTAGCAAAACACGTATCATCTTGGTTCTATCCTGCCAAAGTGTGTGAAAACCTAAGACCATTAAAATTCTTAGGGGATTACAAATAAGAAGACACACCAAACACTTAAAATACAAAATTGATTTTAAGCACCAAACCAAGTGTTTTATAACCACTAAAACACACACATAGTTTCAGAAGACACACAAGGTCTCTGTCAAGCATCCTGCATCACAATGCATTAGTAGTTTTGAATTGCATCTTCATCCCATGATTTCCACAAGTTGAAACAAAGTCATTAGTAACACCAAAACCGCTATCCTAAATACATAAATAGAGTTTCAAAGTCAGAAAAAATAGATTTGCAAATAAAACACAAAGATCTTACCAATTGCATAGTTCAGAGAACCAACTGCGCAACTCCAGTAACCAAGTGCACAGTTCTACCAATTGCACAATTTTAGAGACCAACTATGTAGTTATGGGCCTCAACTACATTGTTCTTTTAAGAAACCCAAGTTGAGATGTGATGTTCATTGAAGCCCTTTAGAGCATGCTTTAATCCATTTGAAAGTTCATTTTAAGCATCAAAATGCAAGAGAAATAGTCAAAAAAGATCAAAACACTCAGTAACACCCTAGACCTTATAATGCAAAATAAGGACTCCAACTATGTAGTTCCCATGACCAACTATGTAGATGTAGGCTCCAAGTGTGTAGTTTTGTGCCCCAAATGTACAAGTTCTCTAACCAACTATGTAGTTTGTTCTACCAACTATGTAGTTTCTCCTACCAAGTGCTAGAAAGCTTCATGTGACTTACAAATGCACAAAAATATCAAAAAACAATCAGATATGAGTGTTTCACATCAGTAGGAATTGAAATTTATCTACCATTATGTTGTAAATTTTGATTTAAATTTGCATTAAACACATCAATACATTGTACCTAGCAATGAAAACTTTAGTGGCGATTATTCACCATTTGGAAAATGTCGCATGTCAGCAACCCCCAATTTGGAAAATATATTGGCCTTTTGGGATTGACCATATCACCCCACATTTATTAAAATTGGGCCCAATTCCCAGGCCCATCGCCCATCAGTTTATCTAATTTTGTCCATTTCTTTCACATTATCGCCAATGACATATAATTTTTGGAAACAATATATTTTAAACATTCACCTATAATTTCAAAGTGGCCCCAAATGGATGGCCTATATTCGCCAATAGTTTTATATATATATATTTTTAGGTGGCCCCAAATTTGCCAATAGTTATATATATATATATATATATATATATATATATATATATATATATATATATATATATATATATATATATCCATGTCTCAAACTAATACATTTTTTCCAACTTTATTAATCATACCAAGGTATTGGATGACCCATAATCACCTAGGAAATAACACAAGATGTGTTATAATTATGCGGACTTCGCCAAATATTTGGAGACCTAATACCTCCCGCCAAATTTGCCAAAAAAGGATTAGTATAAATACATTCATAGATCAATGTTATTGACATATTGTACCCAATTTTTCTCTATTCAATTTGATTGATAGAAAAGTTCTGACTATTGAGTCTTGACTGCATTGGCGAGTCGTGACTGCAATTGAATTTGAGGCAAAGGTAAGTGATTATTATTCTGTGACTATGTAAATTTGAGTTCATTCTTATTTATTGGGGACCGGTTAGTGAATAGTGGTGACCTCAGACATGATTTAAGGGCCAATGAATCATATATATATATATATATATATATATATATATATATATATATATATTAGAGTTCTATTATCACTTCTTCAACAAGTAAACATTTTTTTTTTCACTGGTAGGTTGGTAGTCTTTATTTCATTGAAGAACCGAGATGTCAAACAAGATTTTCATTTTTTTGTTTATTTTTTGACTAAGGTACTTGATATCTATCTCTCATATTCATTTCTAGTTCACTGGTGGAAGAGACCACGGGTTCAATGGTATTAAGGTAACATGCAATTTCATATTCATTTTGAAAGGAACGTAATGTAGGTTGTTGGTTTTGTTGCGGCCACTGAATAAGTTCAGGGTACGTAAGTGGGAGGGAAGGGATGTGTTACAAAGTATTGATACATTGGGAATAATCTCTAGGGACAAGATATTAAGAGCTTATAAGGTCTCATTTGAAATTAGCTAGATCTGTCTAACTCCTAGCGTGGTCAACTTGATAAATCAAAGTGGTATGTAAGTTTGAATCATCAATCCGTATGGGTGAATGAACCATCTCATCAAAGGTTTTAATGTCAGGGACAAGCAAGGTGAACTAGGTCATAGCTTGGCCATCGAGACTCTGAGGAAAGAGTTTCATGAGATATCTCTATTCATGCATGAAATCCATGCCAAGAGCACATAATTCACTCACATGATCTTGGGGATCTCCACTTCCATCATATTTTTTGTATTTAGGAATTTCCACCTTGGGTGGGAAGGGTGGTATATAGAGGAATTTGTCAGAGGGGAAAGGACATATATCTTCAATTGAATACTTATTAGATGATTGGTCCTTATCCTTTCTAAGTTGTGAGAGCTCTCAATGTAAGTCTTTGAGTTTTTTTGTTGAGGATTATAATAGGAGATTCCTACTCTTTTTGTATCAAGTGCTCCACGTCAAAGTGGGGAGGAAGCTTTACACCCATAGAAGGAAGATACAAGAAATATCTATCTTTGTATTGATTCATAATAGATTGCATCACCTTGTGGAAGTGTTTATCTTCTTGAAATTTTCTAATTTCTTCTTCTATAGGTTCTTCATTCAAAGAAGACTCAGTATCATACTTATTACAATTGCTCCAATCGTATGCCGACATGTTGGTTTGATCATGGCAATTGGTGTAGAGTTTTGGATCCTTAAGACTATTAATTAATTGATAAATAGTAGTCTTGATAGGAATTTGATGCAAAAATTCCTTGCAAGAGGTAGGTCCAAAGATATCATCAATAGCATTCCCTTTTGAATCAACTGTAGTATTTTGGTAATATCTATGAGTTATAACTAGCATGGAAATGATAAAATTGAAGATCTAATAGTAACAAGGTTACTAAGCTAGTGTAGAAAGATCCAAGTAATGATATATTTGTCTCAAGGATAGGTAGTAGATAGAAAAGGTAGTTAGAACAAGGTGCAAGATATCAAAAATGAGTTCTGAATGCATGTTGGGTGATACTTGTGACCGAGTTGATGTAGAAAGAAAAAATGAGTACAAGGTACCAATAATGAGGCATGAATTCTTGCTGAGTGATACTTGTAGAATAGTTTGGTAAAGTCTAATTTTAATAAGATAGTTATGAGAAAAGAGCTAGAGAATTTTAGGGATTCCCCAACAAGAGCCAAGATAGATCAAATCACAATCAAATAAACAATCAATTTAAGAAAACTAGTTTTAGATGTATAGAGCTGACCCAAATGATAGAGATGCTATGAGAAAATTAGATTAATGTGGATGTCAAGACTTTCAGATTCAAGTCTAATAGCCAGTTAGATAAAGGATCATACAATAAACTCCAAAATTGGGTGCAATGAAATTCTTAATGACATGTGATAATATAGTGAAGGTATATTCTATTGTACAATGAAACCCAGAGAAGGATGCGATAGAAGATAACAATCATTTCATAAAACACTTGTATTGTGTACAATGAAATGCTAGACAAAATAGTAGAAAGGACAATTTGCCACTATTTTTGAATTTTTTTTGACCAATCTGGATAATTTGACTTTGGATCTGTGACAAAATTAGAGTGTTTCGAGACCAAGTTTCAATATTTGTAGAGAAAAAAATAGTGTGAGAAAAAATGTCTTCAAACAATCCAACAAGGGACAAAGCAAGCTTGTGGATACAAGAATTTGTGAGGTCAAAGTTTTTCAATGATCCAAGAATGTCAAGTGTATGTTCTCATAGATTTCCATAGGTCTCAATAGATTTGAAGACACTTTAAACAAGAACTACCTAGGGAATTTGGCTAGCATCAAAATATTTGCACATAGCTTGGTATTCCTTCACCTCACACAAAGTAATATTGGCTTTTTTGAGGGCTATGCACATGTTATGGATTAAAAGAAGAGACTCAATGCTTGCATCATAAATTTTCTCTAAATACCTAATTCATGCTTTAAAGAATCCAATGGAATATATATGGTGAGAGTAATCTTCAAGTGATCCATGTAATCCCACTTGGATTGATCCTTGCACAGAGATTATGACACTTTTAGAGGTAAGTCGGGTAGCTTCTAACCTATGGTGTCTAGTAAGTGTTAGAATTATTTAGAATAATAGAGAGGGGGGTGAATCAATTGTTCTCAGGTCCATATGTACCAATTAAACTTTTAAACACTTCAAAAATCTTAGATCTAATCAACAACACAAATTGGTCTCTAAAGTATATATCGAAAACATATAACATGTAGTCCACTATCCAAAAGTAATTAACTTATAGAATATAACAACATTCACATCAAAACATTCACATAAGTATAACACCAAGATTTATAGTGGAAACCCAACTTGGGAAAACCACTTTGTAATATGTTACTAATATTTTCACTCTTATGAAGTGAGCTCTATAAAGCCAACCCTATTAAATGTTTACAAATAGACTACTAGGTGTGACCTTGTTAAAGGATTTAAACACTCTATCAAAAGTAACCTGGTTAAAGGATTTAAATACATTCCTTTAGAATGCCACCTTGATTAAAGGATTTAGACTGATACAATGATTAGAAAGTAGCAGTAGTTTCTGATTTGAAAAACATACAACTCACTTTGCAAATAATAGATCAACTTTGCACATATATGCTAATTTACTGACTGAGCTCCACTTTCATCTCCATCATTGATCTTCTCAGAATTTACTTCAAGAAATCACAACTCTGATCAAATCCTTCACAGTTTTACCTTCAGCCTTCTACTTAGACTTATTAGTCAATATCATCAACAACTTCAGCCCATGTTGTAACCTCAGAATTAGGTTTTCCTTCATATCTCTTCAATTAGGTAGATCCATCTTTTTTCTCTTAATCTCCTATGTAGATCTTAGGTTTTAGGTCATATCTATCAAATCCATCGATCATTTATGTTCTTCATCCTTCCTTCTAGACACATCTTCAAACTTCTCATTGAAACCATAATAAAATGATTTACCATGCATTAAATTCTCCATACAATCAATTAATAAAGTCAACACAATTTACATATCCCAAGAATTCAATTTTGTCAGCTGGAAATCTCAATTCTTTCTCCAAATGTAAATTTCTAACACTTGGTCAATACTATGTTCATCTCCTCGGTCATCACTACGTAACTCAGTCATCTCTACAAATTGTCTTCCTCGGCTAACACTGTCTTTGATCCGTAATTTCCTATCGCTTGACATAAACTGATGTTCGGTCAACACTAAATTTACTCAGCATATACTAGCACTCAGTCAAAACTAACATCACTCAGCTTAAACTAGATTTCTACACTTTTTCTCAGTTAAGCCTACCTCTTTAGTCTTTCTTCGTACTTAGATAAACAATACATTAACTTATCAATGTGCTAGCTAATCAAGTACCCATTGAAGTATCAAATAAATCAACCTTTCCTTAGGTTCTCTTTTTATCTCCTTTTCCCTAATCCTCTTCATCAATCAATAGATATGGTACTCTCCTAGATAGAAACTATCTCACTTGTTAAGGTTTGACATCAATGACAATACAATAATTGTTTCAATTGCAGTTTCCAACAGCAAGGACATCTGTTCACAACTATCCCTTGTAGTTCCCCAAGAGGAATTGAGGCCTATAGTGTTAGGAATAACATCCCATAATATAACTAGGGGGGGGGGGGGGTGAATCAGTTGTATGATAGATTATTAAACTTTAAAATTCGAATAGAAACAATATCAAATCCAATGAGCACAGTGAATGCCAAGACAATAACACAATATTTTGTTGTTGAGGAAACCCTGTTAAAGGTAAAACCCCAGTGGGAATTAACAACCATTAATGATGTAATCAAAGTATAGTATCCTTATTAGAAGATCTACTCCTGTTGGAAGCTTATTAAAACATTATAGTACATAGTCCTTGTTAGAGGATAGACCCTGCTAGGAGTAAAAAAAAAAAAAGGGTGAGCTCACTGCTCAAAGAAGTTTATATCCACCTTCAAAACTCTCTGTTCATAAAAAAAGTGTATATGAAGAAATAAACAATCTTTTGAACTATTCAATAGAAAATATCTTTGCTTGATTAGTTCTAATGAAGTATACAATTATCCTCTACTCTACATCTAGTAGACACTACATAATCACCTAAAAATGGACAAAGACAATTTAATGATAAATCAAAGAAAATCAAGATCAAGATCAAATCAATTGAATCACAATGCATAATTAGCTAATCAAAATTAAAATAAAGTCTTTATTCAAGATAAATCAAAATTGAGAGCATTTTAATCAAGTTAAATCAAATCAAAGTGCAATTAATTCTATTAATTATATAGTTTTAGATTAAATCAAATTCAACCCATTCAAGGGGTACATGGCTAAATAAATGAATTTAAATCAATTAATAAATCATAATTTCCCTCAACAACCATAAAGGGAGGAAATTTAATCAACTAATAGGATTTAAAAGAATGCATTCACATGAATCAAGCCAGACTCAATCTCAATCACTCAAAGTTAAAGAGAATCTTGTCCATTGATCTTTTCTACTTGTCCCAAGCTTTGAGGACACAAACTTTGCATTTTCTTCAAAGGGTGGAACCAAAGACTCGACCAAGGATTAATTATGACCAACTACACTACACCCCCTACCCTTGCATAAATCTATAAAAGGAAGACCAAAATCCTCATAATTCATAACCACACATCTAATAATTGCATAGAACCTCTTTCATTTTATAGCTAGAATGGAATTTTAAGAGCTTAATTAGCATTCAATTGGATTTAATTGTTAGCTTTAGCTTAATCTTTATCATTTCTCATTCTAGGACTGTCATTAATGGTAGCTTGCTGAGAGCTTCTATTAACACTCTTAGATAGAGAGCCATAGGATGCTCAATTGATCTTACATTTGTTAAATAGTTGCTATAATTATGGTTTATTTAGTTACTATTTCATTTATTATCAATACTAGTTCTATGAAGGTACATTTCCTTGTACACAAAATGACGCCCACCATGGAGCATGGATGCTTCACTTTAAAAATCTCTAGGAATTATTTCATTTAAAAAAAAAATTGTGCATGTTTAACCCTCGGGTTTTTCAAGAAACAAAACTTTTAAGAGCACAAACAAAACTTTTGTACATTTAAACGACACTTTCTAGAACTATTTCAGTGCTTCTGTGATAAAGTTGTGCACCTTTGCACCAATCCACAACACTTTTGATCCTTCTATTATCTATCTTTCATTCTCACAGTGCCTTTGCAAGGATCTATAGCACTTATTACCTAACCTTTGAGTACATCTTTACCACCTTTGATATATTCTGCAGTGCCTTTATTAGTTATTTGTCCGCTTTTGAGTTTTCTGACAGAGTTGAAATAATGCTTTTAAATAGATTAGTAGTGCTTCTAAGTAGTAAAATAACACTTTCAAGCATTACATAAGCGCTTTTACATAAACTACTAATTTGCATTATCTGACTATGGTAAAATGACTTTCATGAATCTGTAAGATGACTGATCATAGAAAAGTGAGGAAACTAGAGAGCAGATTCAACCAAGAAGGGAAGGCTTTGACTAAGAAAATCAAGAAGGAGAACTTTGTGCACATCAAATTGGTTCTTGAGGATTCACAAGAGGAGGAAAATCAGGTTTATGAGAACTATGTTAAAGTTGTAGAAGCATATAAAACTAATTTTGTTTCACTTAATTGGATTTTCTCACCTTAATTCAAGTTTTTCTTAAAATTTTCAAATAGGGCTTGTACATTCAAATTGTGCACTTCTCTAAGTCATTACTTCCAAGAGAATTCATGGACTGGAAACCTTGAGAAAGTGACCTAGAGCTCCCTAGGCATGGAGTGCAAGGGTGTTAATAGGGCTATCAGCTAGAGCTAGTTAACTATATGACCTTGCTTGTAAACCATGCAATGGGAGATTCAATGAGACAAGGGCAAGACTGCCAATATCTTCAAGAATCTTGAATGAAAAATGCACTGCAACTATGCTAAGAATGAAGAATGCAACTAAGCTATGAAAGGAAAATGAAAGTATTACAAGTCCTTACTAATTAAGCTATGTGAGCTAAACTAGAGCATAAAAGAAGCTAAACTAGAAATGTGATGAAACTAAGCTATGATGCAATAATGAAGACTAAAAGAAACAAGATCTCCAAAGCTCCAATATCACTTAGAAAACCTGTAGCATAAGATTAGTATTCAAGAGTGGGATCCTAAAATGAGAAGAGAGCTCTCCTTTTAAACGAATTGAAAAGGAATGGACCATGGAGATTAAGAAGCAAAAGAATTGATCAAGGGTGGAGTTTGAAAGTGGGATCAATCCATGTGTACAAGTCTCCTCCAATGAGAAAGAAGTGTTGACTTTTGTGCCCCATGTGAGACAAAAAGACCTTTTCTTCTTTTTATAAAATAAGAATAATACTTTATTTGTGCAACTTAGGATAAGAGGACAAGTGGGGGATTTTATTTAATAAAAGGGGAGGGAATTTCTTTTAATTAAATAAGGACTTAGGATAAAATTGTTAATCCATAGAATATAATTGAATAAATGATAGAATTAGGATTTGATCAAGGAAATTGATTTAAATTAAAAATATTGCAAAGCTTTGATTCAGGAAACTGATAAATTGAAGAATGGGGCCCAAAGTCTAGGTGACCATTTTAAGGTGCATACATTTTCCCCTCTTTGACAAATTTGAGATCGATTTAGGATCACATGTAGTCAAAGAATGTAATTGAAGTGTGAGATCAATTTGGGATCACAAAACAACCTAGATGTGTGTTCAACGGATGAGAACACATCAGGACAAAGATAAGTTGATTGAAAAAGACAAGGCCAACACCCCTGTAAATAGGTAATTGTCAAGTCTCAAGCAAGGTTTGATAGGTTTGATAAAGATGAATCAAGGATTGAAGTTTGATAGGTACTGCCCCCTCAGAATTAAAATCAAAATCAGGTAGAGGAGAGACAGTAATTGATACATTTGATCAAATCACTAGAAATCATAATTGAAGATGAAAGATGATAGAATAACCATCAAGCAGTGAAAATATGCCCCAGTTTGACTAGGTTTGACTGAGAAAGATATAGGATAAAGATGAAGTCAAACCTTAGAGAGATGAAGTGGAGGAGATGAATGGAAGACTAGGGGAATGAGAGGGATGGAGATGAAGATGCCCGAACAAAGATCAAAGGATCAGGCCTCAAATGGTTAGCCAACTGCACAGAAGAATGAGAAATTTGAAATGTGATTTTGACTATCAAGATGAACTCAGATTTTAATTTCGATCCCAAAAATGGATCCATGACATCAACATTAGCTAGGGGTACAATTTTTGTGAAATTATGAGATGTTTTGAAAAATGGCTCAAAAAGTCAAAATTCTATGGTAAAAAGGTTAACCCCTTGTGATGACAAGAGAAGAAAAGGATGTGATATGAAAGAAAAGAAGCAAAAGTCATGATCAAGAAAAAGTGAAAGGTGAGCACAGTTGACCAACAAGTTCATGAAAGATGAAAGGAGATCTCTCTCCATATGCAAGATGCAGGATAAAATAACATGAACCTAAGAATGCAAGCTACTATGAAAAGTGGTTTACTTGCAAGGTCACAAAGCCATTATACTCTAAGGATCATCATTGAGCTTTATTGGTAGTGTCGCAAGATCATACAATACACACTAGTATAACTATGGGTATATGAATATGATCTTTATCAGATAGATATGTGGGAATCCCACCTAGGCACCAAAGACATGTAGATCAAGATGGCTAGTGCAGTGAGGTTCCCTAAGTTTGGTATGGCAAGATTATGCTCGCATCGAGACACAAGAAAGTCAAGATGACTACAAGCATGCACTTGCGGAAAATAGTCAAGGATAATACATTGTAGATCCTAGTGTCAAGTGGAACAAGCATGAATGCTCATGATAGTTAGGATCAACAAAATATACCCACAGGTAGAAAACAAATAAAACATGTCCTCATGCCCTTAGTCTTCTAGCTCAGCATCATTGAAAACTATTAGGAAAAGAACACTCACCAAAGAAATCATCATAGATAGCACACAAAGAAATAAAGTCAATCAAGTGTTAGTGAGTCAAGTGTTTAAGTGCATGTCTTTAGGTCATAGAATCAAACTTTGAGTATCGTATCTGCCAGTGAGAAATATCACATCATTCTAGACTGCGGGTAGGATATTTGATAAGTATTGAGAAACACTTGACGCTGGGAAAGTGTTGAAAAACACAATTGGGGTGGTGTTGAAAAACACCATTTTCAAGGTGTCCTAAAGACTGACGCATCAAAGAGACCAAGCTAACATAGTTATACCCCTAGACAAAGACAAAGACCAATTCCAAACCAAGGTAATAAGGACAAGGCATGATGAATAAAGGCTAAGTGTTTAGGATGAGTGCTAAGAATCAAGGGTGCAAAAGGTCTCAAGTAGCACCTATTTTCAGGTTTTCACTACTTGACAAATTTTTTTGATTTTTTCAATTTTTTTGTATTTTTGCTACCAAGGCACCTGTTTCTAGGTTTTCACCAAGGCACTTTTTCTATTTTTTTGAATTTTTGAATTTTTGAATTTTTTGATTTTTTGTATATATATATATTTTTCAGGACTTTATATGCTTTTTAGGATTTTTTCAGCATCATATATGAATTTTTTTTGGAATTTTTTCAAGATCAATAAATATGTACAAAGGATGCCCCAAACAGAATAGGCATCATGGCTAGAACTTCTTCAGGTGCAAGAAATTGATAGGATCAGGGAGCTACTCTCCCTCTTCATTAGATAATAAATAAGCAGTTGTCCCAAAAGCTATAGTAATGATGTATGGTCCAAGCCAATTAGGTTCAAATTTTCCCTTTTGTTCTCTATGCTATTGATTCTTAGGATTTTCACGTAGGACAAGATCTCTCACTTGGAATTCTCTAGGGTGAACCTTTTTGTTGAAAGCTGTGGACATACACTTTTGATAGACCCTCATATGGTCAAATGATGCTTGATGCTTCTCATCTAGAAGTTCTAACTCTTGGAGTCTCATGGCACAGTAGTCTTCATCTGTAAATAGACCCTTGAGGGAAACTCTAAGTGAAGGAATTTAAACCTCTAAAGGTAACACTACTTCAACACCATAAGTAAGGGCAAAAGGAGTAGCTCCAGTAGGAGTATGAATACTCATTCTATAAGCCCACAGAGCTGGATTTATCTGTAAATGCCAATCTCTACCATTCTTATGAATTATTCTATGGAGGATTTTAAGAATGGTTTTATTTGATGCCTCTGCTTGACCATTTCCTTGTGGGAAGTAAATGGAGGACCAATGTTGTTTAATCTTGAATTTCTTGCAGAGTTGTTTAAGGTCCTTATTTTTGAACTGACCTCCATTTTCAGTGATAATCTCAGAAGGTACTCCATATCGACAGATGATATGGTTCAAAATGAATAGAGAAACTTTCTTGCTCGAGGAAATAGAAAATGGGACAACTTCTACCCATTTTGTGAAGTAATCAATAGCAGTGATTATAAATTTGTGTCCACCTGATGAGTTGGGATGAATCTACCCAACAAGATCAAAGGCCCAGTGTTGAAATGGCCAATGAGATATAGAAGGAATAAGCTCCCTTCCTAGAGCATGTATTAGGTTACCATGTTTTGACACTTTTCACATGATTTGGAAAAAGCTAATACATTCATTTGCATTGCCAGCCAATAGTACCCCACCCTAAGTAACCTTCTGGCCATGGAAAGACCATTGGAATGTCCTCCATAGATTCCCTCATGAATGTCAACTAACACTTGGTCTGATTCATCCTTTTCTAAGCATATAAGAAGTTTCCCATCTAAACCCTCCTATACAAATCACCAGAGATAAGGGTATGGCAAGAGGCATTTTGGGTAAGGTTTCTTCATTCAGACTAGTTAAAGATTTTAGGGATAATTCCATCATAAAGGTATGAGTAAATGGAACCATAATAGGATGACTCATGACCAACAAGGGTATATATAACATGGCTTTCCTATTGAGTCATAAATAGGATAATGTAGCTCTTCCACCAGGAATTCAAATCTAGATTCATGCTATTCTAGCTGAAGAAGTGAAGCAAGTGTGGCCATAGCATCAGTTGCTTTATTTTTTGTTTTAGGGATTTTCTGAAATGTGACAAATGTGAAATATCGTCTCAAGGAGTCAACCATTTTCTTGTAGGGCACTAGTTTCTCATCTTTTGTTTGATATTCTTCATTAACTTGGTTGACAATCAGCTGTGAATCCCCATAAATATGCAGCTCTATGATTCTCCATTTGATGGCCACTTTAGTCCATTTGTCAAAGCTTCATACTTAGCAATGTTGTTTGTACATGGGAACAATAGCTTGTAAGACTTAGGATTTATGTACCCACGAGGAGAGACAAACAACACACCAGCTCCTAAACCATTTTGCATGAAAGATCCATCAAAGAACATTTTACATTTCCTTGTAGTCATGTACATGAGATGCTCATATGGAAAATTAACTTGAATAGGGACACTATCTTGAATTGGGAAATCAACCAATTGGTCTGCTATAGCTTGTCCTTTGATAGCCTTATGCTCAACATACTCTATGACAAATTCTGAAAGAATCATCATCCATTTAGCAAGTCTACCTATGAGGGTAGCCTTACTGAGAAAATACTTGAGAGGATCAATTTTTTCTATGAAGTGTATTGTATGTGTAGGCATGTAATGTTGCAAATTTTGGGAAGCAAACACCACTGTGATGCAAGCTTTCTCAATATTGGTGTAATTAACCTCATATGAAACAAGTGTACGACTAATGTAATATATGGCTCTTTCTTTTCTAGTGTCATCAAGTTGAGGTAATAATGACCCCAAGGAAGATTTTTTTGCTGAAACATATAAAATGAGTGGTTTCCCTAGGATATGAGGCATTAAGATTAGAGGATTTTCCAAGTACACCTTGATTTGGTCCATGCTCTTTTGACAATCTTCATTCTAGACACATTTGAATCCCTTATGCAATGTCTTATTCAAGGGTTGAGCTCTATCTGCCAATTGTGAAATGAACTTCCTTATAGATTGAAGACATTCTTCCAGACTCCTCATTTGACTAATATTTTTAGGAGGTGGCATATCCAAAATTTCTTGAACTTTTTCTGGGTCTATCTCTATTCCTTTGGCTGAAATGATAAATCCTAGAAGTTTTCCAGAGGTGACTCCAAATGCACACTTTGCTGGATTTAATCTTAACTAAAATTGCTCCATATGATCTAGAATAACTTCTAAATCACATAAGTGTGTGTCCCTTTTCTTAGATTTAGCCAAGGTGTCATCCACATAATCTTCCATATTCTTATGCATCATGTCATGAAAAATAGTTGTCATAGCTCTTTGATAGGTAGCTCCTGCATTTTTTAATCCAAAAGGCATAACGTTCCAAAAATAGGTACTTCATGCATAGGTGAATGCAGTCTTTTCTTAGTCTTTAGGAGCTATCTTGATTTGATTATACCTAGAAAAACCATCCATCAATGAATAGATCTCATAACCCATGATCATGTCCACTATCATGTCTATGTTGGGGAGTGGAAAATCATCCTTTGGGCATGCTCTATTGAGATCTCTAAAGTTTGTGCAAATGTGGATGGATGTCATGTTTGAAAATTGGTACAATGTTTGAAATCCATTCAGCATAATCAATAGCTCTTATAAATCTTGCATTGAGGAGTTTCTCTAATTCCACTTTGACTAGAAGAGCTATGTGAGGATGCATTTTCCTCAATTTTTGTTTGACTTGTTTTATACCCGGAGCTATGGACAAGTGATGCATAATGAGATTAGTGTCCAACCCTATCATATCTAAATAAATCCAAGAAAAATTAATCTTCTTTCTTTGTAAGAACTTGGTGTATGCTTCTCATTCTTGCGTTGACAAGGATTGAGCCAAATGTACTATTTTTGGAGCCTCATTTGTACCCAAATTGACTGACTATGTAGGCTCAAAAAGCACTAAAGATTTGTCATGAAAGTATCTTGGGAGATGATCAAGTACCTCATCCTTAGGCACCTCAGAGAAGTTTTCACCCTTGGATACATCATTTATTTTTACTTTTTTAGGTTTTGACACCACCACACAGTGGTTTTCACCATCAAAACTCTTATTCTTTTTTTCTTTTCTTTTAATTTTTTGACTGAGGTACTTGATGTTTGGCTCTATCATGCTTGTAGCTATTTCTCTAGTGGAAGAGACTATGGGTTCAATGGTATTTAGGTAACAGGCTACCTCATAGTCATTTTGGAAAGTTAAGAGCACAGGCTCTTGATAACATTGAGACCAATCAATGAGGTGAGGATAATCAAGGGGTAAATCAATGACTAGTTCAAGATTGTGGATACAAATGGTATCATCTCTGGTGACTAAAGAGTTAGGGTTTGTCAAGTATCCTTCTAAGTTATCCAAATTGGGATTAGTCCTACCAAGCAAAGAATCATTCACTAAAGCAACCTGTGGATTCAAATCCTCTAATCCTATGCATGACTCGTTAGCCACCTTAGGTTGGGAACTATAAGTATGGATGATATCAACATCCTTGTCAATTGTAGAATAATCTCAGAGAGTCCCACTCATACTCATGTGAATGTATTTTTGAACCCTGACTAGGATGTTTACACCATGAGGGTTTGGGAAATCTTGATGTGGAAGCTTTAATGTCATCTAGAGTAACATCTCTCTCCATTAAATGATAATGTTCTTTCGCTGGTGTTCTTTGATGGGATCTTCTATGTCTGATTCTTCTTGTTCTATGTTTACAACTATTGCATGGGCAATTGGATTATATGAATCTCCCCAAAGGAGATTGGTGGAAGGGACCCAATCTTCACACATATCTTATTGGTTTATCAAATTGGGCATGTACTTTGATTCATCATCACTATCTGACTTATCAAGGATAGGAGCAGTGTTCTTTTTAAGATTCTCAAATCCTAGGGCCATCATCTTCTTAGACCTACATCCAAAAAGAGCATGATCAAGAGGTTCATTCAACCCTAGCATCTAATCTATGACTGAGAGGGCCATATCCTAGATAGCCCATATTTTTGACAAAGGTGTACCCTCTTCCATAGGCCTTAGGAGAGGGAGAGAAGTTCTCATTGTGCATATATTTATCTTCTCTATATATCTAGTCTTTGCAAGCCACCTCTTCCTTCTAATCTTGTATAGGGACTGATGACTCCACAAATGTACCAAAAAAGGTCATGGCTGAAGAAGAAGGTTTCATCTCTAGTGAGGGTTTACCATAAGACCTAGGTGACACTAGAAGCTTTGTGAAGGAGTTGAGTTGTGATGAAAGGTGCTCCCCTTAATACCACAAACACACAACAGAAACAATTTGCAAGAACAGAAAATTGGCTTCTTATTATCTCCACAAATGTGGAATTCCAAACTTTCAGAGTTACAACATGCAAAGCCACATGGGCATTTGCTTTACAATATTCTTTAGGATACAGCCTCGAATTGTTACCCAGATCTACAACCTAGAACTGCCCTAGACAACACAACGGGCCTTCTTTATATAGGCATTTTCAATTGCCCGAGAAGGTTCCAAAAATTTATCCCTTAGGGCCGACCAGACTTAGAATTATTTTATTTTTCAATTTATTACATCAAAGTCGGCTCAAAATAACTTTTGAAACCTGAACAAAATTTTTGAAGGAAAAATTATTTTTCGCCATTTCAGGTGGTTCGACTTCTGGAGACCATAAGTCATCACCAGTTGACCCAATTGACTATTATAACCCCATTTTGGAAATGCCACAAAGTTCTCTATAGGCCTAACTCATAAAAGAACCCATCATGCAAATTCTCAACCTCATTTGGGGCCTCTAAAGCCTTCAAAACTGAGTTCAAAGTTTCTGTACCCTGCTGCCAATATCGAAAATCTTCAATATCTTCAAAACTAGACCTGATCTAGCCATGAAACTTTACTAGCAGGTTGATATGACTGAGATGAACCTCGACATGCAAAATAAAAATATTCTGAGATCATGTGACCAACTTACAAAAAATAGCAAGTTTCCATAAATAGCAGCTCGCCAACAGATAGCCCTTATTGAATACAAAAATAGAAATTTTTTTTTGGTTGATGCAAGATTGCTCTTACACTCTGGATGCTCCTGCATCAGACACCCAGGGTAATTTGAGAAGTGACCCTATCAGGTATCAAGTGTGTAGATGAAAACCAAGATGGTTAACCTCCTCCTTTGTCAGCCATGATGAATCTTCAACAGGTCATCCTTCCCACATGATCAGATATTCTTCATATGTCCTGTTCCTTGTGCTTTTACCAATACGACTATCCAGTATGTATTCAATCTCCTTGATATTTGAACTAGTTGTTGGAATACTCCACTGTGCTGCTGTAACCTCATCTTCAACACCTCCTTCATGATACTCTATCAAATCTGAAATGTTAAACACTGGTGAAATATTCAGCTCAGTAGGTAATTCTACTTCATATGCATTTCCTGAATCATGCTTCTTCAGTATTTTACATGGCCCAAACTTCTTCATTTTTAATTTGTTATATGTACCAACTAGAAATCGCTCCTTCCAAAAATGAACTATGACTTCATCTCTAACCTGAAATTCCTTATGCCTCCTTCTCTCATCTTCCTTAGCCTTGTACTATGCGTTCATCTTGGTAATGTGCTTCCTCACCTTGCCATGGATGTTCTTCAAGTGTTCAGCAAAATCCTTAGCTTCAGCACTACTTATTTCTCCTTTATCTATCTTTCTCAATTCAGATGCATTTCTTGGAATACTTCCATATACAATCTGGAATGGTGATTTACCAGTGCTCCTGTTGACAAAATTATTGTATGCAAATTCTGTCTGTGGTAAAATCAAATCCCATCCTGTTGGCTTGTCTCCAACTAAACATCTCAGCAAATTTCCCAAACTTCTATTCACCACCTCTGTCTATCCATCAGTCTATGGATGATGTGATGAACTGAACTTCAAATCTGTCTTCAAATTTTTCCACAATGTATGCTAGAAATATCCAACAAACTTAGTGTCTCGATCTGAAACTATGGTCTTTGGAAAACCATGTAGTCTCACCACTTCTCTGAAAAACAATTCTTCTATATGAACAACATCACTAGTCTTCTTGCAGGGAATGAAATGTGTCATCTTCAAAAATCTATCAACCACCACAAAGATTGAATCATGTCCCCGCTAAGTCCTTGGTAAACTAAGAACAAAGTCCATACTGATATCCTCCCAAGGCTTCTCTGGTATAGGTAATGGCTGATACAACCCTGTATTCTACTTCACTCCTTTCGCCATCTGACATACTCTGCAACTCTATACAAACTTCTTCACATCTTGCTGCAACTATGGCCAATAATAATTCTCACTAACCAAAGCAATGGTTTTATCATGACCAAAATGTCCAGCCAATCCTCCACTATGCTTCTCTTTGATGAGATTCTCCCTCATAGAACTTCATGGAATGCACAACTGACTCCCTCTGAATAGCATATCATCCTGGATGATGAAATCCAGCCATTTTGTCCTGTCTAGAGTAACAGGTTCTGTACAAGCTTCACCAAAACCAAGATTCTCTAGATAAAAATTCTTGAGTTCCTTGAACCCGACCACTTCAATTTTCATTTCTGTCAGCAATAGTTGCCTTCTGCTAAGAGCATCTACAACCCTGTTAGACTTTCCACTCCCGTGTTTCAAAAAAAATGTATAACTCTGCAAAAACTCAACCCATTTCAAATGCCTCTGATTCAACTTTCCTTGACTATTCAAATATTGCAAAGCTTGATGATCAGTATACAAAACAAACTCCTTAGGAAGCAGATAATGTCTCCACTTCTTTAATGCCTAAACTATAGCATAAAATTCCTGATCATAAATAGAATACTTTCTTTTGACATCATTTAACTTCTCATTGAAATAAGCAACAGGTTTACCTTCTTGGCTCATAACAGCTCCTATTGCAGTACCACTAGCATCACAATCTACTTGAAACATCTTATTAAAATCTAGAAGTACTAAAACAGGTTGTTCTATAACCTTTTGTTTCAATAATTGAAAACTCTTTTCAGCCCCATTAGTCCACTTAAACTCTTTTCTATCCCCTCTCATTGTTTCAGTCAAGGGTCCACAAATACTGCTAAAATTTCTGATAAACTTTTTGTAAAAGCTAGCCAAACTATGGAAAGATCTTACCTCAGTAGCACTCCTTGGAGTAGGCCATTCAAGGATAGCCTGTACCTTCTCTGGGTCCATTTTAAGACCTTCTGCTAAAATTACAAATCCCAAATACACTAACTCTTTCTTCATAAAACTGTACTTCTTAAAATTAATCAATAATTTCTCTTCTCTCAGTTTCTCAAATACCATACGAATATGCATCATATGCTCCTCCAATGTCTTACTAAAGATCAAAATATCATCTAGGTAAATGATGACAAACTTACCTAGAAATTCCTTCAAAACATCATTCATGAGCCACATGAAAGTGCTCGGTGCATTGGTTATCCCAAAAGGCATGACTAACCACTCATATAATCCTTCCTTTGTCTTGAAGGCAGTCTTCCATTCATCTCCTTCTCTGATCTGAATCTAGTGATATCCACTCTTCAGATCTATCTTTGAGAAATACACAGCTCCACTCAAACAATCCATAATATCATCCATTCATGGCAATGGAAACCTATACTTGATTGTGATCTTGTTTATTGCTCTGGAATCTATACACATCCTCCATTCTCCATTCTTCTTTGGTGCTAATACCACTGGTACAGCACAGGGACCCATACTCTCACAGATCAATCCTTTCTGCAACAACTCATGTACTTATCTATTCAATTCCTCACTTTCTGTAGGTGTCATTCTGTGCGCTGCCTTATTCAGCAAACTCGCTCTTGGGATCAAGTCCATCTGATGAGTAATCTTCCTGACTGGTGGTAATCCATCAGGCACATTATCGGATACAATATCTTGAAACTCATTCAACAAATCTACAACTTCTATAGGAAAATTTTCTACTTCCTCCTTACCAGCTTTTAGAATTAAAGAAAAACACACATGGTCATGCTTCATACCATCTAGGAATTTTTTTCCATCAACAAAAGTTATTCTTGCACTACCACATACCTTTTCTTTTGTGTCATTCAATGGCTTTAGCTTATGTCACATTCCATCCTTTGTCAGGGAATAGGTATTTGGATGACCATGGTGTACAACACATCTGTCAAACTACCATGGTTTGTGAAACAACATATGACATACATCCATATATATGATATCACACAATACCTCATCTTGGTACCCACCAATCTTGAACTTCACTAGGCATTGTTCATTGACCATGACCTTGTGGTCATCCTTTACCCAGGAAATCTGATATGGATGTGGGTGCTTCTATCTCTTGAGCTTCAGCTTTGTCACCATCTCTTTTGAGACCAAATTGTCAGTGCTTCCACTATCAATAATCACATCACAACACTTATCCTCACACTTGCACCTAGTGCGAAATAGGCTCTTCCTTTGTTCAGGTTCATTCTCACCACTTAGCAAGACTCTTTTCTTAATCAGCATTTCTCCTCTTTCAGGATCTTCAGAATGTGACGATCTGGCATCTTCATCTACATGTGCAACTTTGGCCTGGCCTTCATTTCTCCTATTTGTCCTTCCTTGGCGTTGAGGACATTCAAATGCTTTATGACCTTCTTCTCCACAGTGAAAACATGTTCCACGGAAGCCTCCTCTTCCCAAACCTTGTCCTCTTCCTCTTCCTCTCTGATCTCCATTGTTTTGATTTTGGAAATGATTGGAATTATTTCCTCTTTGATTTTGACTACTACTAGCCTCATCCTTCTTTTTCGAATCTTCATTTGGGCCTCCATATGACCATCCACCAGATCATCCACCGTGACCTCTTCCATTTTGTCTGCTCTCGAACTTCTTGTTCAACTTTTCCTCTACTTTCAGGGAAAATTAGTATGCCTCTTCAATACTGTTCATTCGAACTATATTCAGCTCTTCCTCAATGCTTGGCCTCAACCCTTTAAGGTAACGAGTAAATTTATCCTTATTAACTTGTGCATGGCCTGTTCTGATGTGGATTTGATAGAACTCTTCTGTATACTCCTAAACAGATCATCCCGCTTGCTTCAAACTTTGCATTTTCTTCAGTAGGTTAAGCTCATAATCAACAGGGATGAACTATCGGTTCAATTTATCCACCATCCGATCCCATTTTGTGATTTTATCTTTCCCTCTTCTATTTTGCTCCAATTGAATCTCTTGCCACTAGATCTTCGCATGACCTTTCAGTCTGGCATTCATGAATTTGACCCTATCAGGATACTCAATATCTTCGTACTCAAAATATTCTTCACATTCATTGATCCAGTCAATCAATTCTTCTGGGTTAAGATTTCCTGAAAATGCAGGAACCTCAATCTTAGGTCTTTTTCCAATCTCATAAATGGCTCAAAAAAGTCTTTCTTCTTCCTAGTTCACAACTTTGACTTCTCCATCTTGATCTTCTTCTTCGGCTTCATCCTCGCTTTCATCTCTGACATTAAGATTCATTCCTCTACGAATCTCCTCTTGCAATGCTCGCACTTGTCTCTGGAGTGCTCTAACCTTAGGTGTTACAACACAAGCTCTTTTGCCACGGTCCCTTTGTGGTGGCATTTTTGTGATGCACACTGAAAACCTAACCATGGTCCTAGTGCAAACTACCTCATAGTCGGCGATCTATTTACACACTCAGGAAAACCTAGCTCTGATACCACTTGATGAAGGGTGCTCCCCTTAATACTACAAACACACAACAGAAACAATTTGCAAGAATAGAAAATTAGCTTCTTATTATCTCCACAAATGTAGAATTCTAAACTTTCAAAGTTGCAACATGCAAAGCCACATGGGCATTCCCTTTACAATATTCTATAGGATAGAGCCTCGAATTGTTACCCAGATCTACTACCTAGAACTGCCCTAGACAACACTACGGGCCTTCTTTATATAGGCATTTTCAACCATCAGAGAAGGTTCTAGAAATTTAGCCCTTAGGGCCGACCAGACTTAGAATTATTTTATTTTTCAATTTATTACATCAAAGTCAGCTCAAAATAACTTTTGAAACCCGAACAAAAATTTTGAAGGAAAAATTATTTTTCGTCATTTCAGGTGGTCCAACTTTCGGAGACCATAAGTCATCACCAGTTGACCTGATTGACTATTATACCCCATTTCAGAAATGCCATAAAGCACTCTACATGCCTAACTCATGCAAGCACACGTCCTGCAAATTATCAACCTCATCCGGGGCCTCTAAAGCCTTCAAAACTGAGTTCAAAGTTTCTGTACCCTGCCGCCAATACCGAAAATCTTCAATATCTTCAAAACTAGACCTAATCTAGCCATGAAAATTTACTGGTAGACTGATATGACTGAGATGAATCTCCACATGCAAAATTAGAACATTCCAAGATCGTGTGACCAACTTACTAAAAATAGCACGTTTCCATAAATAGCAGCTCGCTAATAGATAGCCCTTATTGAATATAAAAATAGAAATATATATATATTTTTTGGTTGATACAAGATTGCTCTTACACCCTGGATTCTCCTGCATCAGACATCTGAGGTAATTTGAGAAGTGACCCCATCACGTCTCAAGTGTGTAGATGAAAACCAAGATGGTTAACCTCCTCCTTTGTCAGCCATGATGAATCTTCAACAGGTCATCCTTCCCACTTGATCAGATATTCTTCATATGTCCTATTCCTTGTGCTTTTTCCAATACGACTATCCAATATGTCTTCAATCTCCTTGATATCTGAATTGCTTGCTGGAAAACTCCACTGTGCTGCTGTAACCTCATTTTCAACACCTATTTCATGATACTCTGTCAAATCTAAAATGTTAAACACTGGTGAAATATTCAGCTCAATAGGTAATTATACTTCATATGCATTTTCTGAATCATGCTTCCTCAGTATTTTACATGGCCCAAACTTCTTCATTTTCAATTTGTTATATGTACCAACTGGAAATCGCTCTTTCTATAAAAGAACCATGACTTCATCTCCAACCTAAAATTCCTTATACCTCCTTTTCTCATCTGCCTTAGTCTTATACTATGCATTCATCTTGGTAATGTGCTTCCTCACCTCACCATGGATGTTCTCCAAGTGTTCTGCAAAATCCTCAGCTTCACCACTACTTATTTCTCCTTTATCTATCTTTCTAAATTCAGATGCATTTCTTGGACTACTTCCATATACAATCTGGAATGGTGATTTACCAGTGCTCCTATTGATAGAATTATTGCATGCAAATTCTGCCTATGGTAAAATAAAATCCCATCCTGTTGGCTTCTCTCCAACCAAACATCTCAGTAAATTTTCCAAACTTCTATTCACCACCTCTGTCTGTCCATTAGTCTATGGATGATGTGATGAACTGAACTTCAAATCTATCTTCAACTTTTTCTACAATGTACACCAGAAATATCCAACAAACTTAGTGTCTCGATCTGAAACTATGGTCTTTGGAAAACCATGTAGTCTCACCACTTCTCTGAAAAATAATTCTGCTATATGAACAACATCACTAGTTTTCTTGCAGGGAATGAAATGTGCCATCTTCAAAAATCTATCAACCACCACAAAGATTGAATCATGTCTCTACTGAGTCCTTGGTAAACTAAGAACAAAGTCCATACTGATATCCTCCCAAGGCTTCTCTGGTATAGGTAATGGCTGATACAACCCTATATTCTACTTCACTCCTTTCGCCATCTGACATACTCTGCAATTCTGTACAAACTTCTTCACATCTTGCTACAGCTATGGCCAATAATAATTCTCACTAACCAAAGCAAGGGTTTTATCATGACCAAAATGTGAAGCCAATGCTCTACTATGCTTCTCTTTGATGAGATTCTCCCTCATAGAACTTCGTGGAATGCACAACTGACTCCCTCTGAATAGCATATAATCCTGGATGATAAAATCCAGCCATTTCATCCTGTGTAGAGTAACAGGTTCTGTACAAGCTTTCCAACCTTCACCAAAATCAGGATACTCTGGATATAAATTCTTGAGTTCCTTGAACCTAACCACTTCAATTTGCATTTCTGTTAGCAATAGTTGCCTTCTGCTAAGAGCATCTGTAACCCTGTTAGACTTTCCACTCTTGTGTTTCAAAACAAATGTATAACTCTGCAAAAACTCAACCCATTTCAAATGCCTCTGATTCAACTTTCCTTGACTATTCAAATATTGCAAATCTTGATGATCAGTATACAAAACAAACTCCTTAGGAAGTAGATAATGTCTCCACTTCTTTAATGCCTGAACTATAGCATAAAATTTATGATCATAAATATAATACTTTCTTTTGACATCATTTAACTTCTCACTTAAATAAGCAACAGGTTTACCTTTTTGGCTCATAACAACTCCTATTGCAGTACCACTAGCATCACAATCTACTTGAAACACCTTATTAAAATTTGGAAGTGCTAAAATAGGCTGTTTTGTAACCTTTTGTTTGAACAATTGAAAACTCTTTCCAGCCCCATTAGTCCACTTAAATTTTGTTCTATCCCCTCTCATTGTTTCAGTCAAGGGTCCACAAATACTGCTAAAATTTTTGTTAAACTTTCTGTAAAAACTAGCCAAACCATGGAAAGATCTTACCTCAGTAGCACTCCTTGGATTAGGCCATTCAAGGATAGCCTTTACCTTCTCTGGGTCCATTTTTAGACCTTCTGCTAAAACTACAAATCTCAAATACACTAACTCTTTCTTTACAAAACTACACTTATTCAAATTAATCAACAATTTCTCTTCTCTCAGTTTCTCAAATACCATACGAATATGCATCATATGCTCCTCCAATTTCTTACTAAAGATCAAAATATCATCTAGGTAAACAATGACAAACTTACCCAAAAATTCCTTTAGAACCTCGTTCATGAGCCGCATGAAAGTGCTCAGTGCATTGGTTAGCCCAAAAGGCATAACTAACCACTCATACAATCTTTCCTTTGTCTTGAAGGAAGTATTCCATTCTGTGCACTGCCTTATTTAGCAAACTCACTCCTGGGATCAAGTCCATCTGATGATTGATCTTCTTGACTGGTGGTAATCCATCAGGCACATTATCGGATATAATATCCTGAAACTCATTCAACAAATCTGCAACTTCTATAGGAACATTTTCTACTTCCTCTTTACAGGCTTTTGGAATTAAAACAAAATACACATGCTCATGCCTCATACCATCTAGGAACTTTCTTCCATCAAGAAAAGTTATTCTTGCACTACCACATACCTTTTCTTCTGTGTCATTCAATGGCTTTAGCTTATGTCACATTCAATCCTTTGTCAGGGAATAGGTATTTGCACAACCATCGTTTATAGCACATTTGTCAAATTGTCATGGTCTGCCCAACAAAATATGACATACATCCATAGATATGATATGACATAGTACCTCATCTTGGTACCCGCCAATCTTGAACTTCACTAGGCATTTTTCATTGACCATGACCTTGTGGTCATCCTTTACCCAGGCAATCCGATATGGATGTGGGTGCTTCTGTCTCTTGAGTTTTAGCTTTGTCACAATCTCTTCTGACACTAAATTATCAGTTCTTCCACTATCAATAATCACATCACAACACTTACCCTCACACTTGCACCTGGTGTGAAACAGGCTCCTTTGTTCAGGTTCATTCTCACCACTTAGCAGGACTCTTTTGTTTATCAGTGTTTCTCCTCTTTCAGCATCTTCAGAATGTGATGATCTAGCATCTTCATCTACATGTGCAACTCTAGCCTGGCCTTCATTTCATCTATCTGTCCTTCCTTGGCATTGAGGACATTCAAATGCCCTATGACCTTCTTCTCCACAGTGAAAACATGTTCCATGGAAGCCTCCTCTTCCCGAACCTTGTCCTCTTCCTCTTCCTCTCTAATCTCTATTGTTCTAATCTTGGAAAAGATTGGAATTGTTTCCTCTCTGATTTTTACTGCTATTAGCCTCATCCTTCTTTTTTGGATCTTCATTTGGGCCTCCATATGACCGTCCACCAAATCATCCACTGCAACCTTTTCTATTTTGTCTGCTCTCGAACTTCTTGTTCAACTTTTCCTCTACTTTTAGGGCAAATTGGTATGCCTCTTCAATACTATTCATTTGAACTAGATTCAGCTCCTCTTGAATGCTTGGCCTCAACCCATTAAGGTAATGAGCAACTTTCTCCTTATTAGCTTCTGCATGGCCTGTTCTAATGCGGATTCGATAGAACTCCTCTGTATACTCTTGAATAGATCATCCCGCTTGCTTCAAACTTTGCATTTTCTTCAGTAGGTCAATCTCATAATCAACAGGGATGAACTATCACTTCAATTTATCTACCATCTAATCCCATCTTGCGATTTTATCTTTCCCTCTTCTATTTCGCTCCAATTGAATCTCTTGCCACCAGATCTTCACATGACCTTTCAATCTGGCCTTCACGAATTTGACCCTATTAGGATCCTCAATATCTTCATACTCAAAATATTCTTCACATTCATTGATCCAGTCGATCAATTCTTCTGGGTTAAGATTTCCTAAAAATGTAGGAACCTCAATCTTAGGTCTTTTTCCAATCTTGGAAATGGCTCGAAAAAGTCTTTCTTCTTCCTAGTTCACAACTTTGACTTCTCCATCTTGATCTTCTTCTTCGGCTTCATCCCCGCTTTCATCTCTGACATTAAGATTCATTCCTCTACGAATCTCCTCTTGCAATGCTCGCACTTGTCTCTGGAGTGCTCTAACCTCAGGTGTTACAAACCTAGCTCTTCTGCCACGGTCCCTTCCTAGAGGCATTTTCATGATGCACATTGAAACCCTAACCACGGTCCTGGTGCAAACTGCCTCACATTCAGTGTTCTATTTACACACTCAGGAAAACCTGGCTCTGATACCACTTGATGAAGGGTGCTCCCCTTAATACCACAAACACACAACAGAAACAATTTGTAAGAACAAAAAATTGACTTCTTATTATCTCCACTAATGTGGAATTCCAAACTTTTAGAGTTACAACATGCAAAGCCACATGGGCATTCCCTTTACAATATTCAATAGGATAGAGCCTCGAATTGTTACCCAGATCTACTACCCAGAACTACCCTAGACAACAGTATGGGCCTTCTTTATATAGGCATTTTCAATCGCTTGAGAAGGTTCCAAAAATTTAGCCCTTAGGGCCGACCAGAATTAGAATTATTTTATTTTTCAATTTCTTACATCAAAGTCAGCTCAAAATAACTTTTGAAACCCAAACAAAAATTTTGAAGGAAAAATTATTTTTCGCCATTTTAGGTGGTCTGACTTACAGAGAGCATAAGTCATCACCAGTTGACCCGATTGACTATTATAACCCCATTTCGGAAATGCCACAAAGTTCTCTACATGCTTGACTCATGCAAGCACCGTCACACAGAATTCTCGACCTCATCCGACACCTCTAAAGCTTTCAAAACTGAGTTCAAAGTTTCTGTACCCTACTACCAATACCAAAAATCTTCAATATCTTTAAAACTAGACCTGATCCAGCCATGAAACTTTACTGGAAGGCTGATATGACTGAGATGAACCTCCACATCCAAAATCAGAACATTCTGAGATCGTGTGACCAACTTACTAAAAATAGCAAGTTTCCATAAATAGCAGCTCGCCAACAAATAGCCCTTATTGAATACAAGAACATAATTTTTTTTTGTTTTTGGTTGATGCAAGATTGCTCTTACATCCTGGATGCTCCCGCATCAGACACCCGGGGTAATTTGAGAAGTGACCTCGTCATGTCTCAAGTGTGTAGAGGAAAACCAAGATGGTTAACCTCCTCCTTTGATAGCCATGATGAATCTTCAACAAGTCATCCTTCCCACTTGATCAAATATTCTTCATATGTCCTGTTCCTTATACTTTTGCCAATACAACTATCTGGTATGTCTTCAATCTCTTTGATATTTGAACTAGTTGCTGGAATACTCCACTGTGCTGCTGTAACCTCAGTTTCAACACCTCCTTCATGATACTCTGTCAAATCTAAAATGTTAAACACTAGTAAAATATTCAGCTCAGTAGGTAATTCTACTTCATATACATTTCTTGAATCATGCTTCTTCAGTATTTTACATGGCCCAAACTTCTTCATTTTCAATTTGTTATATGTACCAATTGAAAATTGCTCCTTCCGCAAATGAACCATGACTTCATCTCCAACTTGAAATTTCTTATGCCTCCTTTTCTCATCTGCCTTAGCCTTGTACTATGTGTTCATCTTGGTAATGTGCTTTCTCACTTCGCCATGGATGTTCTTCAAGTGTTCTGCAAAATCCTCAGCTTTAGCACTACTTATTTCTCCTTTATCTATCTTTCTCAATTCAAATGCATTTCCTAGACTACTTCCATATACAATCTGGAATGGTGATTTACCAGTGCTCCTATTGACAAAATTATTTTATGCAAATTCTGTATGTGGTAAAATCAAATCCCATCCTGTTGGCTTGTCTCCAACTAAACATCTCAGCAAATTTTTCAAACTTCTATTCACCACCTCTATCTATCCATCAATCTATGGATGATGTGATGAACTAAACTTCAAATCTATCTTCAACTTTTTCCACAATGTACGCCAGAAATATCTAACAAACTTAGTGTCTCAAGCTGAAACTATGGTCTTTGGCAAACCATGTAGTCTCACCACTTCTCTGAAAAATAATTCTACTATATGAACAGCATCACTAGTCTTCTTGCAGGGAATGAAATGTGTTATTTTCAAAAATCTATCAACCACCACAAAGATTGAATCATGTCCTTTCCGAGTCTTTGGTAAACTAAGAACAAAGTCCATACTAATATCCTCCCAAGGCTTCTCTGGTATAGATAATGGCCGATACAACCCTGTACTCTGTTTCACTCCTTTCACCATATGACATACTCTGTAACTCTATACAAACTTCTTCACATCTTGCTGCAACTATGCCCAATAATAATTCTCACTAACCAAAGAAAGGGTTTTATAAGGACCAAAATGTCCAGCCAATCCTCCACTATGCTTCTCTTTGTTGAGATTCTCTCTCATAGAACTTCATGGAATGCACAACTGACTCTCTCTGAATAGCATATCATCCTGGATGATGAAATCCAGCCATTTCATCCTTTCTAGAGTAACAGGTTCTGTACAAGCTTTCGAAGCTTCACCAATATCAGGATCCTCTAGATATAAATTCTTGAGTTCCTTGAACCCGACCACTTCAATTTGCATTTTTGTCAGCAATAGTTGCCTTCTGCTAAGAGCATCTGCAACCCTATTAGACTTTCCACTCATGTGTTTCAAAACAAATGTATAACTCTGCAAAAACTCAACCTATTTCAAATGCTTCTGATTCAACTTTCCTTGACTATTCAAATATTGCAAAGCTTGATGATCAATATACAAAACAAACTCCTTAGGAAGCAAATAATGTCTCCACTTCTTTAATGTCTGAACTATAGCATAAAATTCATGATCATAAATAGAATACTTTCTTTTGACATCATTTAACTTCTCACTGAAATAAGCAACAGGTTTACCTTCTTGGCTCATAACAGCTCCTATTGCAGTACCACTAGCATCACAATCTAATTGAAACACCTTATTAAAATTTGGAAGTGCTAAAACAGGTTGTTCTGTAACCTTTTGTTTCAATAATTGAAAACTCTTTTCAGCCCCATTAGTCCACTTAAACTTTTTTCTATCCCCTCTCATTGTTTTAGTCAAGGGTCCACAAATACTGCTAAAATTTCTGATAAAATTTCTGTAAAAGATAGTCAAACCATGGAAAGATCTTACTTCAGTAGCACTCCTTGGAGTAGGCCATTCAAGGATAGCCTGTACCTTCTCTGGGTCCATTTTTAGACCTTCTACTGAAACTAAAAATCCCAAATACACTAACTCTTTCTTCACAAAACTGCACTTCTTTAAATTAATCAACAATTTCTCTTCTGTCAGTTTCTCAAATACCATACGAATATGCATCATATGCTCCTCTAATATCTTACTAAAGATCAAAATATCATCTAGGTAAATGATGACAAACTTACCTAGAAATTCCTTCAAAACCTCGTTCATGAGCCACATGAAAGTGGTCAGTGCATTGGTTAGCCCAAAAGGCATAACTAACCACTCATACAATCCTTCCTTTGTCTTGAAGGCAGTCTTCCATTCATCTCCTTCTCTAATCTGAATCTGGTGATATCCACTCTTGAGATCTATCTTTGAGAAATACACAGCTCCACTCAAACAATCCATAATATCATCCATTCATGGCAATGGAAACCTATACTTGATTATGATCTTGTTTATTGCTCTAGAATCTGTACACATCCTCCATTCACCATTCTTCTTTGGCGCTAATACCGCTGGTACAACATAGGGACTTAGACTCTCACAGATCAATCCTTTCTGCAAAAACTCATGTACTTATCTATTCAATTCCTCACTTTCTATAGGTGTCATTTTGTGCGCTGCCTTATTCGACAAACTCACTCTTGGGATCAAGTCCATCTGATGACTAATATTCCTGACTGGTGGTAATCCATCAGGCACATTATCAGATACAATATCCTGAAACTCATTCAAAAAATCTGCAACTTCTACATGAATATTTTCTACTTCCTCCTTACCAGATTTTGGAATTATAGCAAAACACACATGCTCATGCCTCATACCATCTAGGAAATTTCTTCCATCAACAAAAGTTATTCTTACACTACCACATACCTTTTCTTCTGTGTCATTCAATGGCTTTAGCTTATGTCGCATTCCATCATTTGTCAGGGAATAGGTATTTGCATGACCATCATGTACAACACATCTGTCAAACTGCCATGGTCTGCCCAACAACATATGACATACATCCATAGATATGATATCACACAATACCTCATCTTGGTACCCGCTAATCTTGAACTTCACTAGGCATTGTTCATTGACGATGACCTTGTGGTCATCCTTTACCCTAGAAATCTGATATGGATGTGGGTGCTTCTGTCTCTTGAGCTTCAGCTTTGTCACTATCTCTTCTGACACCAAATTGTCAGTGCTTCCACTATCAATAATCACATCACAACACTTACCCTCACACTTGCACCTGGTGCGAAACAGGCTCCTCCTTTGTTCAGGTTCATTCTCACCACTCAGTAGGACTCTTTTTTTAATCAGCATTTCTCTTGTTTCAGCATCTTCAGAATGTGACGATCTGGCATCTTCATCTACATATGTAACTCTGGCCTAGCTTTCATTTCTCCTATCTGTCCTTCCTTGGCATTGGGAAAATTCAAATGCCCTATGACCTTCTTCTCCACAGTGAAAACATGTTCCACGAAAGCCTCCTCTTCCCGAACCTTGTCCTCTTCCTCTTCCTCTTCCTCTCTAATCTCTATTGTTCTGATCTTGGAAATGATTGGAATTGTTTCCTCTCTGATTTTGACTGCTACTAGCCTCATCCTTCTTTTTTGAATCTTCATTTCAGCCTCCATATGACCATCCACCAGATCGTCCACTGCGATCTCTTCCATTTTGTCTTTTCTCAAACTTCTTGTTCTACTTTTTCTCTACTTTTATGGAAAATTGGTATGCCTCTTCAATACTATTCATTCAAACCAGATTTAGCTCCTCCTGAATGCTTGGCCTCAACCCATTAAGGTAATGAGAAACTTTCTCCTTATCAGCTTTTGCATGGCCTATTCTGATGAGGATTGGATAGAACTCCTATGTATACTCCTGAACAGATCATCCCGCTTGCTTCAAACTTTGCATTTTCTTCAGTAGGTCAAGCTCATAATCAACAAGGATGAACTATCACTTCAATTTATCCACCAACCGATCCCATCTTGTGATTTTATCTTTCCCTCTTCTATTTCGCTCCAATTGAATCTCTTTCCACTAGATCTTTGCATGACCTTTCAGTCTGGCCTTCACAAATTTGACCCTATCAGGATCCTCAATATCTTCATACTCAAAATATTCTTCACATTCATTGATCTAGTCGATCAATTCTTCTGGGTTAAGATTTCCTGAAAATGTAGGAACCTCAATCTTAGGTCTTTTTCCAATCTTGGAAATGGCTCAAAAAAGTCTTTCTTTTTCCTAGTTCACAACTTCAACTTCTCCATCTTGATCTTCTTCTTCAGCTTCATCCTTGCTTTCATCTCTGACATTAAGATTCATTCCTCTACGAATCTCCTCTTGCAATGCTTGCACTTGTCTCTAGAGCGCTCTAACCTCATGTGTTACAACACCAGCTCTTTCGCCACAGTCCCTTCATGGAGGCATTTTTGTGATGCGTGCTAAAACCCTAACCACGGTCCTGGTGCAAACTATCTCATAGTCAGCGATCTATTTACACACTCAGGAAAACTTGGCTCTGATACCACTTGATGAAGGGTGCTCCCCTTAATACCACAAACACACAACAGAAACAATTTGCAAGAACAGAAAATTGGCTTCTTATTATCTCCACAAATGTGGAATTCCAAACTTTCAGAGTTACAACATGCAAAGCCACATGGGCATTACCTTTACAATATTCTATATGACAGAGCCTCAAATTGTTACCTAGATCTACTACCTAGAACTGCCCTAGACAACACTACGAGCCTTCTTTATATAGGCATTTTCAACCGCTCGAGAAGGTTCCAGAAATTTAGCCCTTAGGGCCGAATAGACTTAGAATTATTTTATTTTTCAATTTATTACATCAAAGTCAGCTCAAAATAACTTTTGAAACCCGAACATAAATTTTGAAGGAAAAATTATTTTTCGCCATTTCAAGTGGTTCGACTTTTGGAGACCATAAGTCATCACCATTTGACCCGATTGACTTTTATAACCCCATTTCAGAAATTCCATGAAGCACTCTACAAGCTTGCCTAGTGCAAGTACCATCATACAAATTCTCAACCTCATTCGGGGCCTCTAAAGCCTTCAAAACTAAGTTCAAAGTTTTTGTACCTTGCTGCCAGTACCAAAAATCTTTAATATCTTCAAAACTAGACCTGATCTAGCCATGAAACTTTACTGGCAGGTTGATATGACTGAGATAAACCTCCACATGCAAAATCAGAACATTCCGAGATCGTGTGACCAACTTACTAAAA
Source organism: Chamaecyparis obtusa (assembly GCA_027943335.1). NCBI lineage: Eukaryota > Viridiplantae > Streptophyta > Pinopsida > Cupressales > Cupressaceae > Chamaecyparis > Chamaecyparis obtusa. The sequence continues at coordinate 770,827 of BSBK01002562.1, read as the reverse complement.
ATAGCAAGTTTCCATAAATAGTAGCTCGCCAACAGATAGCCCTTATTAAATACAAAAATAGAAATATATATATATATATATATATATTGGTTGATGCAAGATTGCTCTTACACCCTAGATGCTCCTGCATCAGACACCCGGGGTAATTTGAGAAGTGACCCCATCACGTCTCAAGTGTGTAGAGGAAAACCAAGATGGTTAACCTCCTCCTTTGTCAGCCATGATGAATCTTCAACAGGTCATCCTTCCCACATGATCAGATATTCTTCATATGTCATGTTCCTTGTTCTTTTACCAATACGACTATACAGTATGTCTTCAATCTCCTTGATATCTGAACTGGTTGCTGCAATACTCCACTGTGCTGCTGTAACCTCATCTTCAACACCTCCATGATACTCTGTCAAATCTGAAATGTTAAATACTAGTAAAATATTCAGCTCAGTAGGTAATTCTACTTCATATGTATTTCTTGAATCATGCTTCTTCAGTATTTTACATGGCCCAAACTTCTTCATTTTCAATTTGTTATATGTACGAACTAGAAATCACTCCTTCCGCAAATGAACCATGACTTCATCTCCAACCTGAAATTCTTTATGCCTCCTTTTCTCTTCTACCTTAGCCTTGTACTATGCGTACATCTTGGTAATGTGCTTCCTCACCTCGCCATGGGTGTTTTTCAAGTGTTCTGCAAAATCCTCAACTTTAGCACTACTTATTTCTCCTTTATCTATCTTTCTAAATTCAGATGCATTTCTTGGACTACTTCCATATACAATCTGGAATGGTGATTTACCAGTGCTCCTGTTGACAGAATTATTGTATGCAAATTCTGCCTGTGGTAAAATCAAATCCCATCCTATTGGCTTGTCTCCAACCAAACATCTCAGAAAATTTTCCAAACTTCTATTCAGCACCTCTGTCTATCCATCAGTCTATGGATGATGTGATGAACTGAACTTCAAATCTGTCTTCAATTTTTTCCACAATGTACGCCAGAAATATCTAACAAACTTATTGTCTCAATTTGAAACTATGGTCTTTGGAAAACTATGTAGTCTCGCCACTTCTTTGAAAAACAATTATGCTATATGAACAAAATCACTAGTCTTCTTGCAGGGAATGAAATGTGCCATCTTTGAAAATCTATCGACCACCACAAAGATTGAATCATGTCCCCGCTGAGTCCTTGGTAAACTAAGAACAAAGTCCATACTGATATCCTCCTAAGGCTTCTCTGGTATAGGTAATGGCTGATACAATCCTGTATTCTGCTTCACTCCTTTCATCATTTGACATACTCTACAACTCTGTACAAACTTCTTCACATCTTGCTGCAACTATGGCCAATAATAATTCTCACTAACCAAAGCAAGGGTTTTATCACAACCAAAATGCCCAGCCAATCCTCCACTATGCTTCTCTTTGATGAGATTCTCCCTCATAGAACTTCATGGAATGCACAACTGACTCCCTCTGAATAGCATATCATCCTGGATGATGAAATCCAGTCATTTCATCCTGTCTAGAGTAACAAGTTTTGTACAAGCTTTCCAAGCTTCACCAAAATTAGGATCCTCTGGATACAAATTCTTGAGTTCCTTGAACCCGACCACTTGAATTTGCATTTCTATCAGCAATAGTTGCCTTCTGCTAAGAGCATCTACAACCTTGTTAAACTTTCCACTCCTGTGTTTCAAAACAAATGTATAACTCTGCAAAAACTCAACCCATTTCAAATGCCTCTGATTCAACTTTCTTTGACTATTCAAATATTGCAAAGCTTGATGATCAGTATACAAAACAAACTCTTTAGGAAGTAGATAATGTCTCCACTTCTTTAATGCTTGAACTATAGCATAAAATTTCTGATCATAAACAAAATAATTTCTTTTGACATCATTTAACTTCTCACTGAAATAAGCAACAGGTTTACCTTCTTGGCTCATAACAGCTCCTATTGCAATACCACTAGCATCACAATCTACTTGAAACACCTTATTAAAATCTGGAAGTGCTAAAACAGGTTGTTCTGTAACCTTTTGTTTGAACAATTGAAAACTCTTTTCAGCCCCATTAGTCCACTTAAACTCTTTTCTATCCCCTCTCATTGTTTCAGTCAAGGTCCACAAATACTGCTAAAATTTCTGATAAACTTTCTGTAAAAGCTAGCCAAACCATGGAAAGATCTTACCTCAGTAGCACTCCTTGGAGTAGGCCATTCAAAGATAGCCTGTACCTTCTCTAGGTCAATTTTGAGACCTTCTACTGAAACTACAAATCCCAAATACACTAACTCTTTCTACACAGATCATCCCGCTTGCTTCAAACTTTGCATTTTCTTCAGTAGGTCAAGCTCATAATCAACAGGGATGAATTGTCACTTCAATTTATCCACCATCCGATCCCATCTTGGGATTTTATCTTTCCCTCTTCTATTTCGCTCCAATTGAATCTCTTGCCACTAAATCTTCACTTGACCTTTCAGTCTGGCCTTCGCAAATTTGACCCTATCAGGATCCTTAATATCTTCATACTCAAAATATTCTTCACATTCATTAATCCAGTCGATCAATTCTTCTAGGTTAAGATTTCCTGAAAATGCAGGAACCTCAATCTTAGGTCTTTTTCCAATCTTAGAAATGGCTCAAAAAAGTCTTTCTTCTTCCTGGTTCACAACTTTGACTTCTCCATCTTGATCTTCTTCTTCGGCTTCATCTTTTCTTTCATCTCTGACATTAAGATTCATTCCTCTACGAATCTCTTCTTGCAATGCTCGCACTTGTCTCTGGAGCGCTCTAACCTCAGGTGTTACAAAACTAGCTCTTCTGCCACGGTCCCTTCGTAGAGGCATTTTCGCGATGTGTGCTAAAACCCTAACCACAATCCTGGTGCAAACTGCCTCATAGTCGGTGATCTATTTACACACTCAGGAAAACTTGGCTCTGATACTACTTGATGAAGGGTGCTCCCCTTAATACCACAAACACACAACAGAAACAATTTGCAAGAATAGAAAATTAGCTTCTTATTATCTCCACAAATGTGGAATTCCAAACTTTCAGAGTTACAACATGCAAAGCCACATGGGCATTCCCTTTACAATATTCTATAGGACAGAGCCTCGAATTGTTACCTAGATCTACTACCCAGAATTGCCCTAGACAACACTATGGGCCTTCTTTATATAGGCATTTTCAACCGCCCGGGAAGGTTCTAGAAATTTAGCCTTTAGGGCTGACTAGACTTAGAATTATTTTATTTTTCAATTTATTACATCAAAGTCAGCTCAAAATAACTTTTGAAACCCAAATAGAAATTTTGAAGGAAAAATTATTTTTCGCCATTTCAGGTGGTCCGACTTCCGGAGACCATAAGTCATCACTAGTTGACCTAATTGACTATTATAACCCCATTTTAGAAATTCCACAAAGCGTTCTATAGGCCTAACTCACAAAAGTACCTGTCACACAAATTATTGACCTCTCTAAGGCCTCTAAAGCCTTCAAAACTGAGTTCAAAGTTTCTGTACCCTGTTGCCAATACCGAAAATCTTCAATAACTTCAAAACTAGACCTGATCTAGCCATGAAAATTTACTGGCAGGCTGATATGACTGAGATGAACCTCCACATGCAAAATTAGAATATTTCAAGATCGTGTGACCAACTTACTAAAAATAGCAAGTTTCCATAAATAGCAGCTCGCTAACAGATAGCCCTTATTGAATACAAAAACATAAATTTTTTTTTTTGGTTGATGCAAGATTGCTCTTACACCCTGGATGCTCCTGAATCAAGTTGATACACCCCCATACCAAGGTCTACTAACTTAAGCTTTTCTTTGCATTGCGCTAGGGTTGCATTGAAATCCTCTGCTTCTCTATTGAGGGGAACATGAGTCCCTGCTAAAGTTGAGTTGACCGATAAGGTGCTATCCCTAGGTATACAAACTTCTACTCCATTATAGGGGAACTTAACACATGGATGGTAGGTTGATGGTATGGCTTGCATGTCATGGATCCATGGCCTACCAAGTAAGGTTTTTTATGCTAGAGGACCAAAATCAACAATTTGAAGTAAGATATCCTTCTCAATAGGGAAAATCCTAATAGGAAGAATAGCTAACTCCTTGGAACTCCTATCTACCTAATCATAGGCTTTTATAGTGATCTTCTTTTTGGTGTTGATCACTTGCTCAGAATAGACCAATGTCTTTAAAAGACTTAAAGTACAGATATTGAGCTCAACACCCCCATCTTTCAACACACACTTGACATGGGTTTTGTGAATTGTGACTTCAATGTGAAGGGTGAGATTATGTGGGTGGCTCAAAGCTTTGTCATCTTCCTCACAAAAGGTTAGGTAATGAGGGCTAGCAATATGGTTGACCATGTTTTGGAATTGAGCGACATCTAAGTTGTTAGGAATATTTTCTATGTGCAAAGCATCCTCAAGGACTTGTTTGTGTCTTGGGGACAACTCTAAGAGCTCAAAGATTAAAATCTAAGTTGGGGTTCTCTGCAATTGATCAACAAGATTATAGTTCAATTTGGGATTAACTACTGACTTGGAGGTGACATTCTTGGATGCCACTTGCTTTGGTTGTTTATTGGATTGACTTGATTTAGGTCCTCTAATGACAATAGGACCTTGACTTTGGGTAACAACATTAAGAGCTTGGGAAGGTATCCTAGAGTTGGGACCCCTTAGCACCACAATGGGTCCTTCATCAAAGATAGGAGGAGATTCATAACCATAGAGATCTTTTCTTCTCATCATGTTGACCTTTTCCTCCACAAATTCAAGCATGTTGACCAGAATTGGTGTTCAACCCATCTATCTAAAGTTTTCTACTCTCAATGAGATCCTAGATGATATGCTTGAGCTTCCAAGAATGTTTAATATCATGTCCAATACCATTGTGAAATTTGCAAAAATCTTTCTCATCCCACCCATGTGGCTTAACATTAGGAATATGATGCTTTTCGAGATCTTGAGGATGTGCAAGATTGTTGGCAATAAGCATTTTGAAAACATCCTCATATGAATCACCAAGTTTTTAAAATTGACGCCTCTCTTTCTTAGGCTTGTCTTGATATCTTGGCTTATGCTCTTGTTGGTTGGATGTGTTGAGGTTCATTTCTTGAAGAACACTAGATAAGTGAAGAGTCCACAACTCCATCTTTAACCACTTGTTTGTTCCTATTCCAATGTGGCTTTTTCCCTTTGTCCTTATTGGAGTTGTTATTATTTTGGCCATTATTGTTGTTGTTTCCATGTTTGGCCAAGATTCCTTGTTCTTTCAAGACATCCTTGATTCTACATGCGGTCTCAACCATGGTATCAAAGGAATAAAAAACTATCTTCCTAACCTCATACCACATTTTAGGAACCAAGTTGCTAACAATGATATCAATTTTCTCATTTTCAGGATTAGTTTTGGAGTAGCAAGAGAATTGTCTTCTCCACCTCTGCAAGAAAGTGACAAAGGAATCTCCTTGATTTTTTTTAAAATTACATAGGTCCAACATGGTGATAGATCTTGAAATATTGTAGGTGAAGTGTTGGATGAATCTATGAACAAGTTATTTGAAGGTCTTGACAGGGGGAGTTATGTTAGTGAACCACTCCATTGCTTGACCTTTGAGACTCCTTGGGAACAACCATATAAGATAGGAGTCATCTTGATGAAACTAAAAGCTCATAATGTAGAATTGATACACATGACCATGTGGGTCCCCATTACCATCATATTTGTCATATTGAGGGATTTCCACCTTCCTAGGAAAATCCTTCATACATACACTCTTGTCAAAAGGGTTGTGACAAATTGAGTCAAGTGAGAAAGAACTCTTAGGTGCCAACACCTTTTCCATCATATGCTTGTGTGCTATAAATGTGTCACACTTCTATGAATCATTACATCCAAGAACACTCAAGAATGAGGTCTCAAAAATTGATCCATAGCTCCCTAGGTATGGAGTGCAAGAGTTTTTAAGAATGCTCTCAGCTAGAGCTATTTAGCCTATAACCTTGCTAGTAAACCATGCAATGGGAGATTCAATGAAGACAAGGGCAAGAATGCCAATATCCTCAAGAATCAAGAATGAAAATGCAATGCAATGCTATGCTAGAAATGGAAATGCAAGCTAAGCTATGGAAATGAAAGATGCAAGTATTACAAAGCCTCCTAGTTAAGCTAGATGAATTAATCTAAAGCATAAAGGAAATCTAAGCTAAGAATGCCATGAAAATGAAGCTACTATGCAAGAATGAAAGATAAAATATGAAGCAATGAAGAAATCTAAGATGTGATGCAACAATGATCTCCAAAAAGCTTGATGCAAGAATGTCTTCAAAAAGCTCCAAAGTGACCTAGAAAACCTGTAGCATAACATTAGCATAAAAGAGATTGATATGCAAATGAGGAAGAGAGCTCTTCTTTTATAGGAAATGAGAATCAATGGGCGATCGAGATTAAGAGGCAAAAGACTTAATCAATGATGGAGAAAAATGGAAGCTCAATCCATGTGCACAAGATTCCTCCAATGAGAAAATTAGAGTTGACTTTTGTGTCCATATGAGACAAAAAGTGCTTTTCTTCTTTTTTATAAAATAAGAATAATGCTTTATTTGTGCAACTTAGGATAAGAGGAAAAGTGAGGGCTTTTTATTTAATAAAAGGGGAGGAAATATTCCTTTTAAATAAATAAAGACTTAGGATAAAATGGTTAGCCCATAGAAAATAATCAAATAAATGATAGAGTAGGATTTGATCAAGAATAAACAATTGATTATTTAGCAAAAGGGGCTAATAGTCTAGGTGACCATTTTTAGGTGTATACATTTGCCCCTCTTTGACTAATGTGTGATCGATCTGGGAACACATGTAGTCAAAGAATGAAGTTGCAATGTGAGATCGATTTGGGATCACAAAACAACTCAGATCAGCCAAGAAGGCAAGCAGATAACAAATCCTACATGGTCAGCCTGGTAGAGACAGTCCTGAACACTTAGGAAAGAGATAGCCAATAAGATATGATGTGTTTTCCCCCTCGGGATAAAAAGAAAAATCTAGGTAGAGGGAATGCAGAAGGAAGAGCAACATGATCAAATCACTAGAAATCATAATCGAAGATGAAAGATAATAGAATAACCATCAAGTAATGAAGAGATGCCTCACACATGGGACACGGGGCATGAACCTATCGGTCCCTCAACCCGTAAATGCCATGGAGGGGGGGATTCAAATCTGGGATTGGAAAGTGAATGAAAGACTGGAAGTTTGAAAGAGATGGGAATGAAGAAGTGAAGAGTGACCCAACAAAGATCGAAGGATCAGGCCTCAAAAGGTCAACCAACTGCGTGGAAGAAGGAGAAATGTGATGTAGAAGATCAAGGTGAATGTGGATTTTGGTTTGGATCTTGAAATGAATAGAAAATGATGTGATGTGAAAGATTGGAAGTGAAAGACATGATCATGAAGAAGTGAAAGGTGAGCGCAGTTTGATTAACAAGTCCATGAAAGATGAAAGGAGAGCTCTCTCCATATGCAAGATGCAAAACTAAACTAACATGAACTTAAGAATGAAAGCTACATGAAAAGTGGTTTACTTGCAAGGTCACAATGCCAATAGACATCTAATTATCATCATCGAGCATTATTGGTAGCATTGTAAGATCATACAATACACACTAGCATAACTATGTGGATCTGAATATGATCTATATCAGATAGAAATGTGGAAATCCCACCTAGGCATCAAAGACATGTAGGTCAAGATGACTCATGTAGTTAGATTACCTAAGTTTGATATAGCAATATTATACTCGCATCAAGACATAAGGAAAGTCAAGATGGCTAGAAGTATGCACTTGCAAAACAGTCAAGGATAATACCTTGTAGATCCTAAGTGTCAAGTAAGACCATCATAAATGCTTATGATAGTTAGGACCAAAAAAATATACCCACAAGCAAAGAAAGCAATAAAACATGTCCTCATACCCTCAGTCTTCTAGCTATGCATCATTGAAAACTATAGGACTTTAGATGGAAAAATACATTGTTTAAAGCTGCGAGCTCTCAGGCTAAAGCAATAGAAAAAGAGGTGCTGGATATGCATGCGGATGCCCTTAAAGATATTAAGACAGTGAACCCCTTGAGTAGTTTTCAAATTGACAAAGGTAATAGGGATGCGGATGCCATGGTAAAAGTCTTTATAGACACCATGAATTCCCTCAAGGAAAATGAAGCGCCTATAGTTCAGGATTTCACTAGAATTGCAAACATGGAGTCTATGTTGCTGCTGAACAAGGGTCAGTTACCAAAATAGGTAGAGAGGATCAGGGAGTTAAGGTGGGATAAGAATGTGACTCAGGTGAAGCTGACAGGTTTGAAGAATTTGCATTTCCAACCACCCCAAGAACTGGTGAATGTGTTCCGCTCCTAGAAACTCATATAGACCGCCACATCAGAAGGCACCAAAGGGAGTTAGTAGTTTCTAGGATAGCATTTCCCCTGCTTTATGTTTTTAATGGCACATGTTTTGAAACTCTATTTTTAGTTATGTAACTGGTTTTAAATAGTTTTTTTTCTAGTGTTTGAGAGGCCGGGTTTTTTGGGAGGCTCTCTCAGACATGAAACTATTAATGCTGGAGCATTGAATAGTAAAAAGGTTAGAAAATAGAGATAGAAAAATAGATAGTTTCTTTTTAGTAGATAGTTAGCATAGTTTAAATTTATGAAATAGTGGATGAATAATTTTTTATTAGACTTTGATCCAATGATATATGAATATACTTATGCATGGTATGGTTTAGATCTTTGAATCAAAATATAGAATGTATTGATTACTTTGAAAGTTAGTACATTCAAATCTGTGTATGTGTTATTTATATTCAATCGCTTTCAATTTCTTTCTAGCTTGTCCTTCTTGAGTTGTTTCATAGGTTGTTTTTTTTTAAAGTATTTAGTAGATCTTATTTTTCTTCACAGTTAGTTCAATCATCTGTTGATTCTATAAATTGCCTCAAATACCCAAGAGTATTTGAGTGGTCCTTCCACACTTTCCGGTTAAAGGTGTATGAATTTACTTTTATGTTAATAATTCATTGAACATCCCACAAGGAAGCTGAACCTTAGAAATTTAGAGGGAAGCAATTTCTTATGCTTACCCAACTGTTGATGAATCATTTTTCTTTAGAAACATAGAGTTTTTATTCATTTTCATTTTAAAAGAGGAAGAAAAATCTATCCACCAACAGAACCATTGACTCTCATATACCCAGACTTAATTGAATGAGATTCCATTGAACCAACTACCCTTCCAATCTTCTTGAATGACAACGTGGTATCCCAATACCTTAACATAGTTGTACCTTCTTCTATTATGGAATATTAGGAAGAATTGATCAAGGGGAGCATCCAAACTTTCAATCTGATAAAAAATGAAAAAATAAAAAAAAATTAAAAAAAGGAAAAGAATCGATTGTTAAAAACCATGTTGTGGCAACATTAGATTAAAAAAGAAATAAATAAATGATGTTTACAAAGGTGAAAACCTAGCTAAGGCACCTAAGGAAGGGAGTTTGGATGTTCTACTAGAACATTATGAAGAAAGATCACCAATCCTAATTGAGCCTACAAAAAAGATAAATATTCAGTCGAAAACTGAGCCGAAGATCATCCACCTAGCAGCATCCCTATCTAGCAAAGAGAGAACACAATTCATCAAATTATTTAAGGAAAAACAAGTTAATTTTTCATGGTCTTATGATGATATGCCGGGATTAGATCCAAATCTAATAATGCATCATCTAAATATCAAGAAGCCAAACCTGTTAAGAAAAAGCTAAGGAAGATGCATCCACATATAACACTACTTGTCAAAGTAGAATTAGAAAAATTGTTGAAAGTGAGATTTATAAGGGCCATTTATTATGCACAATGGATCTCAAATATAGTGCCAGTATCAAAAGTAGATAAATTCATCAGAATCTGCATGGATTTTAGAGACTTAAACTTGACATGTCCTAAAGATGACTTCCCACTCCTAAGTATAGATGCCATTGTGGACCTAACAATAGGACACTCTATGTTTTCACTCATGGATGGATTTAGAGGATATAATTAGATAAAGATAGCACCATAAGACCAAGATAAGACAACTTTTACATGTGCATGGGGTACTTTTTGCTGGAATGTCATGCCTTTTGGTTTGAAGAATGCCTTATGTAGATGACATATTAGCAAAATCTCACTGAAGAAAAGAGCACTTACCAATTCAAGTGAATTTTTTTGAAAGATTAGAGGAATTCAAAGTAAGGCTTAATCCAAAAAAATGTGCATTTGGAGTCCAATCCGAAAAATTGAAAAGTGCCACAACTTCACCCAACTTTTGCATAAAGATACAATTTTCAAATGGGATGAAAAGTGTGAAGAAGCCTTTAATCTATTAAAGAAATACCTCATGAACCCACAAATCTTGATGCCACCTATCAGAGGCAAGCCCTTGATCCTATATATTTTAGCAATGGAGAATTCATTAGGGGCACTTTTAGCACAAGAAGATGAAACATGCAAAGAAAAGGCAATTTACTACATAAGTAGAACCTTGGTCAAATACGAGATGAACTATACATTCATGGAAAGGGCATGCTTGGCCATAGGTTTTGTTTCCCAAAGATTATGCCATTATATGATAGCACATAAGATAAGGATCATTGCCAAAATTGACCCTTTGAAGTATATACTTAGTAAAACAACATTAAATGGAAGGCTAGCAAAGTGGGTTATGGTGTTAAATGAATTTGACATTGAATATGTTGATAGAAAATCAATCAAAGGGAAAGTCATTTTTGACCAATTAGTTGAAGCACCACTTATAGATGATCATCCCATTCAAGTAGAATTCCTAGATTTAGAGATTGTGAATTTTGAGGCAAAAACATGGCAACTATATTTTGATGGTTCATACACTCAACATGGGTCAGGAGCTGGCATACTTCTAATCACTCCTCAAGGATCTACTATTCCTAAGTCCTATAAATTGTTATTTCCATGCACCAATAATATAGTAGAATATGAAGCCTTGGTTATTGGAATCAAGTTGGCATTATAATGGAAAGTGATAGAGCTAAAAGCTTATGGAGATTCACAATTAGTCATTAATCAGGTTAATGAAGAATATCAAACAAAAGATGACAAATTGGTGCCCTACAAGAACATGGTGTAAAGTCTTAAGAAGTACTTCATACATATTACATTTGAGAAAGTACCAAGATAAAAGAACAAAGCAGTAGATACAATGGAAACTTTGGCTTCACTTCTACAAATGCCTGATTAGAGTGCCAGATATGAATTCCTGGTAGAAGAAGAGGATCAACCCGCATTTGACCCTACCCACCCTTATACCATTTTCTTACTAAATACACATGAATCACCTTGGTATGGACCAATTTATACTTACTTGAAAGATCAAATCCTTCCCATAGACTAAACTAGGAATCAAAAGAAAAGCTTCATTTGCCAAGCCACCCGATACACCATAATTTCTGAAACATTGTATCACAAGAGTTTAGACGGAATGCTCCTTAGATATTTAGAAGAAGAGGAATCAAATGTAGCCTTAGGAGAAATCACGAAGGAATTTGTGGGGTCACACTCGAATGGATTAACCCTAGCTAAGAAACTTCTTAGGATGGGATATTTTTGGCCTACGATGGAGAAAGATGCTTGTAACTTTGCCAAAACTTGTCGAAAGTGTCAATTCCATGGAAACTTGATACATGTCCCCGTAAAAGAGCTTCATCTAATTACAACACCTTGACCATTCTATTAATGGGGTCTAAACTTAATAGGCATGATTTATCCACCATCCTCGAATGGTCATAAATTCATCATCATGACAATATAATATTTTACCAAGTGAGTGGAAGCTATACCCTTATCAACTGCAACAGGAAATCATATATCTTTGTTTATCCTTAATCACATCATTTGTAGATATGGCATACCTCATGCTATCATGATAGATAATGCAAAGCATTTTAAAAATAAAGACTTAAAGGAATTATGCACCAAGTTTCATATGATTCATCATTCTTCATCAATTTATTACCCCCAAGGTAATGGACAAGCCGAAGCAACAAATAAAAATATCTTGAAGATTTTGAAGAGAACGGTGGACAATTCAGGTAGAGATTGGCACATCAAAATAAACCCAACCTTGTGGGCTTATAGAACAAGAATAAGAATGCCAACAAGAGCTACACCTTTTTCCTTAGTCTTTAGTATAGGAGCAGTTTTTCCTTTGGAGGTAGAACTTCCATCCTTAAGGGTATCTCTTCATGGTTTGATAAGTGTGGAAGATTATAAGGTTGCTAGGCTGTAAGAACTAGAACTCCTAGATGAGAAGCAACAAAAAGCATTTGATCATTTAAAGGTATACCAAAATAGAATGTCAAGGACTTATAGCAAGCACATCAAGTCAAGAACATTTCAAATAGGCGATCTAGTTTTGCGAGAAAATCCCAAAAATCAAGCAAAAAGAGAAAATAAAGGAAAATGGGAAGCAAACTGGTTAGGACCATTTATGATCATTGAAAATTTTGGGACCGACACCTACAAATTAGTAGATTGTGATAGAGAAGAGCTGCAATAACCTATTAATAGCATACATCTAAAGAGGTTCTATACATGAGATAGATGAAAGACTATAAAGAGTATCAGAAATCAGATGGAAAGCATCATATTTTTTTTACATAGTCAAAAGAGATCTTGAAAATACCAAAAACATTGGAAAAGCAGAAAAGAAAAAACAAATTGAAAAAGTAGAAAAGATAAAAAATAGTGAAAAATTGAGCATGAAGAAATACCAAAACATTCATATATGATTCCTAAAAAGATGTTGTCTTGGTGAAAACCTAGCAAATAGGCACCTTGATGATATGAAAAAAAATGAGAAAAGAGAAAATACAAAAAAATCAAAAAGAGAAAAAGTGCCTTGGTGAAAACCTAGCAAATAGGTGCCTTGGTAGCAAAAAAAAGAGAAAAGCTTTACAAATAGAAAAAAGAGCAAGATCCATTCAATCGGTAAAAACCTCATAAATAGGCACCATTGAAAGTCCAAGTCAGTCGCATGCCTAGAGGGCCGCCTTGTAAGTATTGCATTCACCAGCATTTGTATATATTGCATAATAAAACCCCACAGTTGCATTTGCAAGTACGTCAAGATTTTGGTCACCTAATTTGCAAATTGTCCTAAGTCTCACAAATGAAATCATATAAAACTAGGGGAAATATACTCAAAAGGAGAAATAATTCATCAAAGAAAGTTTTATTCAATAATGGAATCAACTCATCAAGTTTGAAAAAGGAACACTTAACCAAATCTACATTCTAATCCAATTTGAACCAAACGCAAAATTTGATCCAAGATGTTACATGACCTTATCTTTATCAGGATTAATAGTATGAAATGGATGGAACTACACTTGAAATATGGATTTGAAAATCATTGTAAGAAATTTTTCTAAGTGTTGACTCAATTGATGAAATCATGTCTTTCTAGTGAATCGATGAAAGTTTTAGACTACACAAGCTATGATGAAAAGATGATAGTTTTGATTTCTGAATGATTGTCTTAAAATCAAAGTTTTAAATCATGTATTATTTGTCTAAGGATGTGATTATCAAAGAATCATTGAGGACTTGTACATAGGATAAAATTGAGTGATGAACTACAACTGATTTAGAACCTAATTGAAGAATATGTGATTAAAGATCATTGAGCTGATTGATTAGATATGTAAGATGATTAAATTGGTGTTATGTTGTCATTGATGTCAACTAGTTTGACAACACTTATCTTGTAAGTTACTATATCAAAACATCTGGAGAAAAGGAGTGAAAGAGATAAAGAACAGAAATATCTACATGAGGAAGATGGATATGACAGATGAGGATAAGGAATACATTGAGTAACTTGTTGATGAGTCTATGACCTTATGATATTGACTTGATTATTTTGCATTCATCTATGATGAGGAAAAGAGCCTAAAGACACAAAGCAATGTTGTTGGTTAATGAAGCATTTTAGTATATACCGAAAGAGTGTAGTGTATACCAAGCACAATGTAAATCAAGCTTGTGTTCATCGATGCATTTCTTTGTTAACCGAGTAGAACAGAAAGAATTAAATGATTAGTTTAGTTGATATGATTGATGAGTTGGAAAGTGTATGATTTCAAGGTAATAGACAATGTTTGTTATGATGATCGATGACTAACAAAATTCAAGGAAGATCTAATGGAGCAGATTGAAACGTGTTATTGACACATCAGCTGAAGAAAGTTAAAGTAGCAAAATTAGTGGATGAAATTAAGTGGCAAAATTTGATGGACAAGGAGAAAATGGTTTACATGTCTATATAAGAGACTGATGATTTCACAATGAAAGTAGCTAGAAGAAAAGGAAACTATAGACTTATCGCGTGAACAATTTTTCATGCATTCTTATCATACAGGTTAAGGAGAACCCAACTGCAGAGCATTACCGAGCGACAGAGAGTAATTATTGATGGATAGTATGTTGATATATTATTGAATAAAAAGTGTTACATTGATCAAAAAGATTTGTATGAGCTGAATATTGATCTTTATATCTGCAATTGAAGTTGTAATAGATCAGATCACCTACTGTTACATATTTAACCATTGTACACAGTCAAATCTCTTAACCAAGTGGACTAAGAAAGTCTTATTATGTATCATTCATAGAATGAACATTGTTACCCTGTCAACCCCATAGTGAATTCTGGTTGGACGATAATGGTTGGTCTAAAATCCTCTAACAAGGTCACACCTAATAGTGTGTTTGTAAACCTTTAATAGGGTTGGGTCTTCACCGATCTCACTTTAGAAGAGTGAATATTTTTGAGTTGCTGGTCCTAGGTGGTTTTTCCCTTCACAAGGTTTCCATGTTAAATCTCTTGTGTTATGTGTTGATTGTGATATTTGTTTGTTATCATACTTTTCATATTACATGTTAGATTTGATTGGTAACTACTATATGTTTAAGACTAATAATTGGTAAAAGCATAGATAGTGAAAGTATTTTATGTTTACTGAGTAGCAAAAGTTGCAGTATTTATTTTGGATTATACATTTTGAATTGGGATAGTGATTAACTAATTCACCCCCCTCTCAGTTATTCTAATAATTGGTATCAGAGTGTTGGTTGCTTAGAATAGAGTTTTAAGGACTTTAGCAGAAAGATCTCAAAATGTATAAGAGGGAAGTTCCAAGATTGAACAAATAGAACTTCGCAGTATGACAAAGCTGAATAAAGTTGCACATATCTAGAATTGGGAATTATACACTAGAACTGATGGAGAATGGCTACATACAATCAACCACTTGTCCCTTGACCCTTGATCAACTGAGAGACAGACATGAACACAATATTACTATGATGGAGATTGTTGCTGCCTGTATCGATGCTAAATTTGAAGATATTAAGGGCTGCACTACTGCCACAGCCATGTAGGACAAACTATCTTTAATTTGCAGTGGTGATTTGAATGTTAAAAGAGCTCGAGCTGAAAGCCTAAGAGGCAGATTTGATGATATGAAGATGAAGGAAGGTGAGAACATGGTGCAGTACACAAATAGACTAAAAGAGGTAGTACATGCTATTAGAGCATCAAATGGAGTTATTGATGATGAAATAGTGATAAGAAAGATTCTTAGAAATTTACTACCAGTTTATGCAATCAGGATCTTTGCAATTCATGAAACAAGGGATGCATCCAACCTTACTCTTGACACTCTAATTGGTAAGCTCACAACCTTTGAATTGAATAGCTTTGATAATAGTGTTGTACTGAATGTTGAGTCTACTTTCATGTCTTCTTTGAAGATTGGTAAGTCTAGTAGTAGGAATAATAAGAATGATGATAGTGATAGCAATACCAATGATGAGCTTGATGAACTTGAAGCTCTTATGGCCAGAAGGTTACCTAAAGGAAAAGGAAGATATAGAGGTAATCTACCTTTAGCATGCTTTAACTATAAAGAGGTTGGCCACATTGCTGCTAAATGTCCACATAAGAAAGATGATGAAAGATTCAAAGACTGATATGAAGGAAGCTATGGTAGGAGAGTCAACAAGAGCTACTGATACAACAACAGAGACAACCAAGACAATAATGACAAAGGGAAAAAGGTATGTTACATAGCTAAAGATAATGAATCTAAATCTGATTCCGATGATGATGTAGAAGTTGTATTTTTTGCTATGAAAGATGACTCTGAGGAAGAAGAAAAACATGTAGAAACAACACTGATCTCTAAAGTTAACAAAAATAATACATGGATCATAAACAGTGGTTGTACACATCACATGACTGGTGATGAAGAGAAATTTGATCAACTTGAAGAATACAATGGAGGATCAGTTAAGATGGATAATGACACACCCTATATGGTAAGAGGTAAAGGATCCCTAATGATAAATGATAGGATAAAATGTGAGTGAACTATAACTTGTTAAGTGTGGCACAACTAAAAAATTATGGTCACTAAGTTTCTTTTGAGGGCAAGAAAGTGAAAATCTTTGATGATGGAGGAAGACTAGTTGGAACTGGTGCACAATCAAGAGATAATATATTTTAACTTGATACTGATGAGTCTTCTTGCTTGATGATGAAAAATGAAGATGCTTGGTTGTCGCATAAAAGGTTATGCCATGTGAATTTTGATAACCTGATTAAGATTAGTAAAAATAAAAGAGTTAGAGGTCTGCCTAACTTGTCAAAACTTGATCATGTTATGTGCCATGAATGCTAGAAAGGGAAAATGACTAAATCTAGTTTCAAAAGTAAGGATTTTTCAACAAAGAAGATACTTGAGTTGCTTCATACTGACCTATGTGGTCCTATGAGAACTAAAAGTTATTATGGTGATAGATACTTTATTATTTTTATTGATGACTATACTAGATTGATGACTTTTATGTTTCTAAAAGAAAAATATGAAGCATTCAAGATGTTCAAGTGGTATAAAGCTAAAGTAGAAAAAGATTCTGGTAAGGAATTGAAATGCTTAAGGTCTGATAAAGGAGGTGAATTTATCTTTGATGAATTTACTAATTTTTGTAATGAGCATGGTATTAAAAGATAGGTCTCTGCACCGAGGACACCCCAGCAAAATGGCATTACTAAAAGAAGGATCAGGTCAATAGTTGACTATGCTAGGACATTGATGTTGCAAAATAATTTTTCCCAGACATATTGGAGAGAAGCTATCAGCACTGCAGTCTATGTTCTTAACCAAGTACAACTAAAGAAGGACACCAACTAGACACCCTATGAATTATGGTTTGGAAACAAACCTACTATAAGTTATTTTAAGATCTTTGGAAGTAAATGCTTTATTTTGAAAGATGAAAGAAATGGGAAATTTGATTCAAAAGGTGATGAAGGGATATTTTTGGGATATTCCACTAAAAGTAAAGCGTATAAATGTTTGAATAAGGTTACAAATAAAATGATTGAAAGTGCTAATGTTTGAGTTGATGAGTTTGATGACAAGAACATAGAGGAAATTAGAAAGGAACCAAAAGACTATGGTAGATTCACTTACATTGAGAAACCAGAGTATCTACCAAAGCCGCAACCTGTGATAACCAGTCAGTAGGAAAATAATATAGAACAACAGGAAAGAGAAACCGACAAGCAGGATAGACCTACCGAGAAAGAAAATAAACCTGAACAAGATGAATAAGAAAGAAGAGACCCAGTACTAGCAAGATTTTTTAGGAGACATCATCATGAGACACAAATTATTGGAGATAGACAAATTGGCATGCAAACAAGGAGCAAAGCAAGACAAGGTACATGTCTAGTTTGTTAATTTGAACCGAAGAATGTAAAAGTTGCATTGGAGAATGATGAATGGATTAATGAAATGAAAGAGGAAATAAAACAAATAGAGAAGAACAAAACCTAGAGTTTAGTACCCAAACCTAAGGACAAGAATGTTATCAGTACTAAACGGATTTTTAGGAACAAGCTGAATGAAAATGATGAGGTAACAAGAAATAAAGCTAGATTGGTATGCAAGGGACATGCATAGGAGGAAGGCATTGATTATGGTGAAACATTTGCACCTGTTGCTAGATTAGAAGGTGTTAGAATGCTACTTACATATGCTACACACAAGAAATTTAAAGTTTATCAAATGGATGTGAAGTCAACATTTTTTAATTGTATACTTGAAGAAGAGGTCTACATAAAACAATCAGAAGAGTTTGTTGATCCAGACAAAAAAGATATGGTATGTAGACTACATAAATCTTTATATGATTTGAAGCAAGCATTGAGAGCTTGGTATGAAAGGCTGCATACTTACTTGTTAAGTATTGGATTTGTTAGAACTAGTGAGAAAAAAAATTTGTATATGAAAGGAGATACTGATGACACTATTTTTAGTGTTGAGATATTTTTGGATGATATTATTTTTGGAGGTCAAGATCACATATATAAAGCCTTTTCTGATGATATGAGACAAGAATTTGAAATGTCTATGTTTGGAGAGATTAAATTCTTTCTAGGCTTACAAGTGATTTAGTAGAGTGATGGGATATTCATCACACAATCTAAATACATAAAGGAAGTACTGAAGACATTTGGCATGGAAGTTACTAAACCTATGAAAACATTGATATGTATTGGATGTAAATTGATAAAGGAAGATGAAACTACAGAGGTAAATCATACACTTTATCGATCCATGATTGGTAAGTTAATGTATGTAGTTCATAGTAGACCAGATATAGCACATGTTGTGGGAATTGTTGCTAGATTTTCTGCAAACCCTAGATAATCACACATGATTTCTACTAAAAGAATCTTAAAAGATACCTAAAAAAGATAGAGGATTATGGATTATGGTATCCTAAGGAAGGCAAGTTTGAATTGAAGGTATACACCGATACTAATTGGGCTGAAAATGTGGATGATAGAAAAAGCACCACTTGAGGAGAATTTTTCTTTGGTGAAAGACTTCTAACCTAGACAAGTAAAAAATAGGCTTGTATTTCTCCGTCTATAGCTAAAGAAAAGTATGTTTCTGCTGCTACTAATTTCTCAAACATTGCATACATTAAAAAAGTGTTCAAAGGAATGAATGAGGTAATCAATGACCCAGTGATTATATACTGTGACAACACTAGTGCCATTAACATTTCAAAGAATCTAGTGATGCACTCTAAGACAAAGCATATATCTATTAAGTATCACTACTTAAGAGAACAAGTACAGGATAAGCAAGTGAAATTAGAATTTGTTACATCTAAAGAACAACTTGTAGACATATTTACAAAGCCTCTACCGAAGGATACATTTGAATACTTGAGGACTAGACTTGGGGTCTGTCCCCTATCTACCGGTCACTAATGTGATCTAGATGTTGCATTAGCCTAATCTTATCAGAAGATCACACATGTTGATGCAGCATAGTTCACACTTTGGATCATGTCTAAAGCTATTAAAATTATTGGAAAAGAATGGCATAATAGTATACAGAGATATAGAGAATGCAATGGACAACAGAGAGTTACTTGGCTACTGAAGAGCTATTTGTTTATTTATTTCCTTGGAATTGTTGTCAAAGGGAGAGATAAACAATATGAAACAATATGCATTGATGAGAACTATCTAAGGGAGAGATAATCTGAAAGAAATGGAGAGTATTGAAGACTAGTTATTGAGAACAAAAGTAGGAACATGGACAGCTTGTATTATCTCTATGTTGTTTAGTAATGTAGAAATTAAACATATTAACCTAGGGAGAGCTTGTACAAAATTTGTTCACAGAGTTGTAGAATATATGTTTGGTATCTGTATGGTACATTTCATATTACTTGAGTTGCCATCAATGCTAAAGGGAGAGATTGATGAACTACAACTGATTTAGAACCTAATTGAAGAATCTATGATTAAAGATCACTGAGATAATTTATTAGATATGTAAGATGATTAAATTAGTATTATGTTGTCATTGATGTCAACTAGTTTGACAAAACTTATCTTTTAAGTTACTATACCGAAACATCTAGAGAAAAGGAGTGAAAGAGATGAAGAACATAAATATCTACATGAGGAAGATGGATATGATAGATGAGGATAAGGAATACATTGAGTAACTTGTTGATGAGTCTATGACCTTATGATATTGACTTGATTATGTTGCATTCATCTATGATGAGGAAAAGAGCCTAAAGACACAAAGCAATATTGTCAGTTAATGAAGCATTTTAGTATACACCGACATAGTGTAGTGTATACCGAACATAGTGTAAATTGAGCTTGTGTTCACCAATGCATTTCTTTGTTAACATAGTAGAATAGAAAGAATTAAATGACCAGTTTAGCCAATAGGATTAATGAGTTGGAAAGTTTATGATTTCAAGGTAACAGATAATGTTTGTTATGATGATTGACGGATACCAAAATTCAAGGAAGAACTAATGGAGTAAATTGAAACATGTTATTGACACATCAGCCAAAGAAGGTTAAAGTGACAAAATCAGTGGATGAGATTAAGCATCAAAATCTAACAGACAAGGAGAAAACAGTTTACATGTCTATATAAGAGACTGATGCTTTCAAGTTGAAAGTAGTCGGAAGAAAAGGAAACTGCAGAATTATCACGTGAACAAGTTTTCATACATTCGGATCATACAGGTTAAGGAGAACCCAACTGTAGAGTATTACCAAGTGATAGAGAGTAATTACTGACGAATAGTAAGTTGATATATTATTGAGTCAGAAGTGTTACATTGATCAGAAAGATTTGTATGGGCTGAATATTGACTTGTATATTTTCAATTGAAGTTGTAATAGCTCAGATCACCTACTATTACATATTTAACCATTGTACACAGTCAAATCTCTTAATCGAGTGGACTAAGAAAGTCTTATTATATATCATTCATAGAATGAACATTGTTATCCTATCAACCCCATAGTGAATGCTGGTTGGATGATAATGGTTGGTCTAAAAATCCTCTAACAAGGTCACACCTAACAGTGTGTTTGTAAACCTTTAATAGGGTTGGGTCTTGACTGACCTCACTTTATAAGAGTGAATATTTTTGGGTTGCCGGTCCTAGGTGGTTTTTCCCTTCACAGGGTTTCCATGTTAAATCTCTTGTGTTATGTGCTGATTGTGATATTTTTTTGTTATCATACTTTGCATATTACATGTTAGATTTGATCAGTAACTACTATATGTTTAGACTGATAATTGGTAAAAGCATAGACAATGAAAGTATTTTATGTTTACCGAGTAGTAGAAGTTGAAGTATTTGTTTTGGATTATACATTTTGAATTGGGATAGTGATTAACTGATTCACCCCCCTCTTAGTTATTCTAACACTGAGATTTTTTCTTGTTTACACAAAAGGATATCTTGGCTATTTTGATCTTCAATATCATAATACCAAAATCCACTTGCAACATAGAATCCAACAAAATTGGTATTCACACTCTCATGATTGGCTTCAATTAGTGATAGTCATACTAAAGATAGATGGGAAAGCAAAGAAAGAGGTGCAAAAAATATTCATATCATCATAGTTGAACTAGTGATGATTGTACTAAAATGGGATTAAAAAATGCTCAATGATGATTATAAGCTCCAAATTTTGAATAATGACAGTTAGTTGCATACATCTTAGATTAAGTGCATTGTATATTATTTTTTCTTTCTTAGCTTAATTTGAAGAGGAAAATAAAAAGGGGTTGTACTTAAATAAAAAATCAAAGGATTATCAAAAACAACTATATAGGATTGAGTGTGTTGGAAATAAAAAACATAACCAAAAAACAAAGTGCATTTCACTAGTTCACTTGCATTAGTTAAGTTGCATTAAGTCATCTTCATTAAACTTTGCATAAATTTAAATGTGTCCCACATTTGAATCATTAAGTTCATTTCATTAAATGGCATTATCATTAGATTGCATTCATCTGTATTACATTAAGTTCATCATTATCATTAGATAACATTCACCTCATTTAAAGTGCATCCATTAAGATCATTCAACATTAAAGGCATATTCATCAATAATAACATCATTCAACCATATTTCATATATCATTAATCATTAAAAGCTCATGATCATTGCATTATTACATAGATTCATCACATTTACATATCAAAGAGAAGTGCATCCATTAGATTCATTATTCATTATCCATCTAACATACATGCATCTAATATCTTTCATAGTATCATTAATCATTAAATTAGCATTGCATTCAGTTATTTTATGTCATACATAAGATAATCATAAAAGCATAATTAGAACATATGCATACATTTGAAAATTGCATTCTAGAAAGCATAAAACAAATTATATAGGAGATAGAATCATATAAATCTACATATCATGCAAAACACCTGAAAAAGAGATCCAACACATGATGACATCATATATAGTAAAATCTATCAAAGAGAGTGTCAAAG
This sequence comes from Chamaecyparis obtusa, assembly GCA_027943335.1. Lineage (NCBI taxonomy): Eukaryota > Viridiplantae > Streptophyta > Pinopsida > Cupressales > Cupressaceae > Chamaecyparis > Chamaecyparis obtusa. The sequence continues at coordinate 748,289 of BSBK01002562.1, read as the reverse complement.
TCTTGATGAACTACAACTGATTTAGAACCTAATTGAAGATTAGTGATTAGAGATCACCGAGTTGTTGATTATATATGTAAGATGATTAAATCAGTAATATGTTGTCATTGATGTCAACTAATTTGACAACACTTATCTTGTAAGTTACAATACCTAAACATTTGTACAAATGAGAAAAAAGAGATGAAGAACAAAAATATCTACATGAGAAAGATGTATATGATAGATGAAGATAAGGAATACCTTGGATAACTTATTGATGAGTCTATGACCTTATGTTATTTACTTGATTATGTTGCATTCATCTATGATGAGGAAAAGAGCTTAAAGAAACGAGGCAGTGTGGTTGGTTGATGAAGCATCATAGTATACACCAAACAATGTAGTGTATAGCGAGCATAGTATAAACTGAGCTTGTGTTCACCAATGCATTTGTTTGTTAATCGAACAAAAAGAAAGGAACTAAATGATTAGTCTAGCCAATGGAAGTTGATGAGCTGTAAAGTGTATGATCACGGAGTTGGAGATAAAGTTTTTTACAAAGATCAATGGCTAACAAAATTCAAGGAAGATCTAAAGGATGGAAACAAAATATGTTACTGAAACATCAGTTGAGGAAGGTTTAAAGTAGAAAAATAGATGAAGGAGAATAAGTGGCAAAATATGATGGATGAGAAGAACATAGTTTACATGTCTATTTAAGAGACTATGGTTTCATTATGAAATTTATGTCGAAAGAAGGAGAATGCAAAATTATCACATGAACAAGCTTCATGCATGCCTGATCAGACTCGTTAAGTACAACTGAATTGCAGAGATTACTGAGCGTTAGAAAGCCATTACCAAGATATAGTAAGTCATTGATTATTGTTGAAATAGAATTGATATATTGATAAGAGGATTTGAATGAGCATAATATAGATCTAAACATCTGCAATAGAAGTTGTATTGTAATCAAATCACCTATTGTTATAGTTTAACCATTGTAATCAAATAAATCTCTTAACAGAGTGGACTTGAAAGTCTTGTAATGTCATTCATAAAATGTACATTTGTTATCCTGTCAAACCCATAGTGAATGCTGGTTGGATGACAATGGTTAGTGTTAAATCCTCTAACAAGGTCACACCTTATAGTGTATTCTTTAACCTTTAATAGGGTTTTGTCTTCACCGACCTCACTTTAGAAGAGTGAACAATTTTTGGGTTGCCAGTCCTAGGTGGTTTTTCCCTTTTCTATGTTAAATATTTTTTGTTATGTGTTGATTGTGGTGATTGTTTGATTGTCATACTTTACATATTGCATATTGGATTTGATCAGTAATCATTATAAGTTATTAGACTGGTAATCAGTAAAAGCACAAATAGAATAGTGTTTTATGTTACCAAGTTGCAGAAGTTTAAGTAAATTGTTTTTGGTTATATATTTTGATTTGGGACTATGGATAACAAATTCACCCCCCTCTTAGTTATTCTAACAATTGGTATCAGAGCATTGGTTTCTTGGAATAGAGTTTTAAGGACTTCAACACAAAGATCTCAAAATGTATAAGAGGGAAGTGCCAAAGCTAAACAAGGATAAATTCACAATATGGCAAAGCTGAATGAAGCTGCATATATCTAGAATTGGGAATTCTGCTCTCACTCTAATGGAGAATGGCTACATTTCCCCACCCACTGGACCTTTTACCCTTGATTAGTTAAGAGAAAGACATGAGCATAATGTCACTATGATGGAGATTTCTGCTGCTCTAATAGATGCTAAATTTGAAGATATCAAAGGATGTACTACTGCTAAGGATATGTGGGATAAACTTTCTCAAGTTTATAGTGGTGATGTAAATGTCAAAAGAGCCAAATCCGAAATCTTAAGAGGAAAATTCAATGATATGAAGATGAAAGAAGGTGAAAACATAGTGCAGTACACAAATTGGATAAAGGAAGTTGTTAATGCAATAAGAGGATCTGATGGTGTTATTGATGAGGACACTGTGGTAAGAAAAATTCTTAGAACCTTATTACCAGTTTATGCAATCAGAATATCTACAATTGATGAAATGAGATTTGCACATGGTAATACTCTCACTCTTGACAATCTGATTAGTAAACTTACTACATTTGAGCTTAACAATTGTGATAATAGTGTTGTACCAATTGTTGAGTCTACTTTCATGACTTCTCTGAAGATTGGTAAGTCTAGTAGTAAACATGATGATAATGATAGCAATATTGATGATGAGCTTGACAATCTTGAAGCTCTTATGTCTAGAAGGTTACCTAAAGGTAAAGGTAGATATAAGGGTAAGTTACCTTTAACATTTTTTAATTGTAAAGAGGTTGGTCACATTATTTCTAGATGTCCAAACAAGAAGGAAGAGGATAGAACCAAAGATCGATCTAGTGAAGGAAGCTATGGGAGAAGAAACAACATAAGTTACCAACACTATAACAGAGACAACCAAGACAATAGTGATGAAGGTAAAAAGATGTGTTACATTGTTAAAGAAGATGATACTGACACTAATTCAGATGATGATGTAGAAGTTGTATTTTTTTCTATGAAGGATGATTCTGAAGAAGAAGAAAAGCATGTAGATACACCACTAATTTATAAAGTTAATAAAAATGATACATGGATCATAAATAATGGATGTACACATCACATGACTGGTGATGATGAAAAATTTAATCATCTTGAGCAATACAATGGAGGATCTATTAAAATGGGTAATGAGACACCTTGTATGGCAAGAGGTAAAGGATCCCTAATGATACATGATAGAATAAAATATGAAAATTCTTATTGGGTAGAAGGACTAAACTATAATTTGATAAGTGTGGTACAACTGAATAATTCAGGTCACTGAGTTTCTTTTGAGAGCAAGAAAGTAAAAATATTTGATGATGGAGGAAGACTAGTTGGAACTAGAGCACAATCGAAAGGTAATCTATTTTATCTTGATAATGATGAGTCTTCTTTCTTGATGATGAAAAATGAAGATTCTTGGTTGTGGCATAAAAGGTTATGTCATGTGAATTTTGATAACATGATTAAGATTAGTAAAAAGAAAAGAGTTAGAGGTCTACCTAACTTATCAAAGCCTGATCATGTTATGTGTCATGAATGTCAGAAAGGTAAAATAACCAAATCTAGTTTCAAAAGCAAAGATTATTCAAAAAAGAAGATACTTGAGTTGGTTCATACTAACCTATGTGGTCCTATGAGAACTCAGATTTATTATGGAGACATATATTTTATTCTTTTGGTTGATGATTATACTAGATTAATTTGACTGTCATGTTTCTAAAAGAAAAATCTGAGGCATTCGAGATGTTCAAGTGGTATAAAGAAAAATTAGAGAAAGAGACTAGTAAAGTATTGAAATGCTTAAGATCTGATAGAGGAGGTGAATTTATCTCTAATGAATTTACTAACTTTTGTAATGAGCATGGTATTAAAGGACAGGTCTCTGCATCAAGGACACCTCAGCAGAATGACATTGTTGAAAGGAGGAATAGGTCAATTATTGATTGCACAAGGACATTGATGATAGAGAGGAATGTAGCTAAGACACACTAGAGAGAGGCTGTCAGAACAACTGTTTATGTTCTGAACTGAGTACAACTGAAGAACACTAACAAAATACCCTATGAGTTATGGTTTGGACACAAACCCACTATAAGTTATTTGAAAATTTTTGGAAGTAAATGTTTTATTCTAAAAGATGAAAGAAATGGGAAGTTTGACTCAAAAGGTGATGAAGAGATATTCTTGTTAGGAATAAGGTGTCTCAACCTTGGATAATTCCTATTGTTATTATTTGTTTTGTGATATGTATTTCTTGCAAATAATGTTGATGTGTCAGAATCTTGAATTGTGTGTAAGGAGATCATGGCTAAAACGGTTATGACAGATTCATATGACATGTAAGAGCTATGTCAAGAAGATTCAATGACAGGTGAAGACATGTGGCAACTAATAAATTTGAGTACTGTACACTCTTCCCCAATCATAATATGGTTATCTTTGGTAGTAGCCCTAAAAAGTGAAGTGCATGATATAAGCATTTTTTAGGGTTGCGAAGAGGTGTGATGTGAGTGTATTGTTGGAACATTTTTATGCTACCGTGATTTGTCTTCAAGGGTTTAGAAATATTCTGAAAGAACTTGCATTACAACTGTATTGTAAGCTGTAATAGTTTTGATCAATACATTGTGCAGGTTTTGGAGTGCTGAGGTTTTTACCGAAAGGTTTCCCCAGGGTATATCGTTGTGTCATTCTCTATTTTTCTATATGCATGGTATGTGGTTGCAATATCTTTGTTAAAGTAGTTAACAAATCTGAAATTGTAAGGATTTGAAAGAATTTGCACAATACTTTCCTATAGAGATTAGCGTAGGAAGCTATTTCCGCACCTGAGTTTCCTTACAAGTGGTATCAGAGCTTGATCAACTTTTGATCCTAGTTGTTGGGTAGGGTTTTTTGAGCTGATCTCAAGTTTGAGTGGGAGTTTTTTGTAGAGCATTCTAAATCTTATTTGTAGATTGAGATGGCAAGTTCATCATATGGGAGAATGGAGGTGGAGAAATTTAATGGCACTAATTTTGAGTTGTGGAAACTCAAGATGGAAGACATGTTGGAAGATCATGACCTATGGGAAGTGCCTTCAAGTGCTACAAGAGTAGCAACTATAGCTAAAGAAGATTGGGATATCAAAGACCGTAAAGCTAAGGGTCTCATAAGACTCTATTTAACTGATGCAGTTCTTCTGAATGTTCTAGATGAGAAAACCACAAATAGTTTGTGGGAAAGACTTGCGGCCGTGTATCAGGCCAAATCTTTGGTGAACAAGTTGTTTCTAAGGAAGAATTTGTATTTTCTATGAATGGAGGAAGGTGGATCCTTAACAGATCATTTAAATGCATTTAATCTATTGGCTGCATAGTTGACATCAATTGGTGTCAAGTTAGAGGAGGAGGATCATTGTTACACACTTTTGTGTTCTTTACCAGATTCATTGGACCATCTTGTGATGGCTCTCGAAAGCACATTAGTCACCTTCAAAGACTGCAAAGAGCTGAAGAAGAAGAAGAAAGGTTCAGATTCAGCTTTAAAAAGATCTCAAGAAGATGGTGATGCATTCATCATAGCTTTGTCAGCCCATGCATCTGATGATGTGTGGTTGGTTGACTCAGGTGCATCTTTTCACATGACCTCTCATCAAAATTGGTTCTCAAATTATGAAAAGTTCGATGGTGGAAAGGTGTACTTGGGTGATGATTCTCACCTAAAGATAGTTGGACACAGAAGGGTCACTATCAAATTTTTTGATGGACGAGTAAAGGGAATCAATGGAGCTATGCACATTCCAGGTTTGGCATGAAACCTATTATCTGTAAGTATGTTGAATGATGTAGGTGTGCAAGTTGTTTTTTTCAAAAGAAGGATGCAAAATGATGAGAGGATCGATAGTGCTTGCAAGGGGTACTAGGAGAGGTACCTTATTTTAGCTAGATGCATGTATTCCTCTATGTAATAGTTCTTCATCCTCACCATCTGAACAAGCAGTGAAGAATTCTATGGTTATTGGTTCCGATGGCAGTGCAAACAGTTTGGAAGGTAAGCTTCCTGTAGAAAAGATAATGTTGTGGCATATGAGATTTGGCCACATTGGTGAAAAGGGTCTCAGAACCCTGAAAAATAAAAATCTCGTTGAAGGGTTAAATGATTGCAATCTCAAGTTTGACTTCTGTGAACACTGTGTCTATGGTAAACAAAATCGTGTTCAATTTTACTCTAGTTTTCACAAATCTTCTGATGTTTTGGATCTTATTCATTCTGATGTATTTGGTCTTGTAAAAGTTCCTTCAATCTCCAAGTTTGTATTTTTTGTATTTTTCATAGATGATTATAGTAGAAGGACATGGATTTATTTCCTTAAAATTAAGACACAAGTCTTTAGTCAGTTCAAGGAATTTAAAGCCCTTGTAGAGAATCAGACTAGTAAGAAGATTAAGTGTGTGAGAACTGACAATGGTGGTGAGTTTTTCTCAACAGCGTTTGAATAGTTCTGTAAAGAACAAGGTATAGAGAGGCATAAGACAACTCCTTATACCCCACAGAAAAATGGAGTTGCAAAGAGAATGAACAGGACACTAATGGAGAAGGCTAGGAGTATGCTTAGTGGAGTTGGCTTAGAACAAAGGTTTTGGGCTGAAGCTGTGGCCACTACTTGCTATCTGGTTAATAGATCTCCTACATCAGCCCTTTTTGGTAAGACACCCATGGAGGTGTGGTCTGGTAAGAATCCTTCAATTAGACATCTTCATATTTTTGGTTGTGAAGCTTATGCACATGTTCCAAAGGAGAAAAGATCTAAGTTGGAAAACAAAGTTGTTAAATGTATTTTCATCGGATACAATGTTGGTGTGAAAGGATACAAGCTTTGGGATCTTGTGACTAGTAAGGTGTTGTATAGTATAAATTTTATTTTTAGAGAGCTAACATCTTCTCCTATTGTGCTACAACCAGATGAAAAAGAAAAGGAAAAAGATGTTGTTCAGTTGCCTCCTACCCCTGAGAAAACTGAACAGAGAGACCATGTTGGTCCTAATGATGAGGAGAGCTCTAGTAGCTCTGATAGATCAGAAGAAGAGGAAGAACAATCTCAACCGCAGCCCTTGAGGAGGTCCATGAGAGAAAGAAAGCAACTAGAAAGGTTTGGTTATTCTGTGTTAGATTCTAGTTGTGCTTTTTCTTTGATTACTAACACTGATGAGCCTAGATCTATGAAAGAGGCTTTGGGCATGGAAGATACAGGTTCCTGGATTGAGGCTATGGATGATGAGATGGCTTCACCGGAGAAAAATAAAACTTGGGACCTTGTACCTTTTCCTAAAGGGAGAAAATCTGTTGGTTGTAAATGGGTGTTCAAGAAGAAATTCTGTGCAGATGGTAGTGTTGAAAGGTACAAAGCTAGATTGGTTGCAAAGGGGTATTCACAGGTAGAGGGAATAGATTATGGTGAAATATTCTCTCCTGTTGCAAAGTTGACATCCATTAGATTTCTGTTATCTCTTGCTGCATCATATGATTTAGAGATAGAACAGATGGATGTGAAGACAACTTTCCTTCATGGTGATTTGGAGGAAGAAATTTATATGTCACAGCCTGAGCACTACATTGTTAAAGTTAAAGAATCCTTAGTTTGCAGATTAAAGAAATCTCTATATGGTTTGAAGCAATCTCCTAGGATGTGGTACCTTACGTTTGATGCCTTTGCATTGTCAATTGGAGTTGTAAGATCGAAATTAGATCATTGTGTTTATTTTAGAGTTGAGAATGATCGCCTTCTTATTGTTGCATTATATGTTGATGATATGTTTCTGTTTGGGAAGGGTAAGGTTATGATTTCTGATTTTAAATCTCAGTTGTCAGCACAGTTTGAGATGAAAGATCTTGGGGTAGCAAGGTACATCTTGGGTATGGAAATCAGTAGAGACAGGTCTAATAGAAAACTTTGGCTGAGTCAGAGTAAGTATGTGAAGTCTGTGTTGGATAGGTTCAGCATGGCAGATTGTAGACCACTATGTGTTCCTATTTCTGTTGGAACAAAGTTATCTGTAGATGATTGTCCAAAATCTCCTAGTGAGGTGGAGGACATGAGTAGAGTACCTTATGCTAGTGTAGTTGGCAGTCTTATGTATGCTATGGTCTGTACTAGACCAGAAATTTCCCAAGTAGTGGGAGTCCTGAGTCAGTTTATGGCTAACCCTGGATGGGTACATTGGGATGTAGTTAAGCGAGTATGCAGATATGTGAGGGGTACATCAGATTACTCCATATGTTATCATGGTAACTTTTCTGGATCTCCACATTCAGTTTTTATTCATGGGTTTGTGGATTCAAATTGGGCAGGTGATATTGACAGCAGCAAATCCACTAGTGGTTATGTGTTCACTATGTTTGGTGGTGCCATCAGTTGGATGAGTAAGCGACAACCTATGGTTGCTTTGTCCACTACAGAAGCTACGTACATGGCTGCTACTCATGCTTTTAAGGAAGCCATTTGGCTTAGGAGATTGTGTTCTGATGTTGGTGTTGATGCAAAACAGATTACTATTTGGTGTGATAGTTAGAGCGCTATTTTCCTTGCAAAGAGTCCAACTTTCCATGCCAGAATGAAGCACATTGATGTGCAGTTTCACTTTGTGAGAGATATGGTGGAAGATGGAAAGGTAAATTTGGAGAAGGTAGATACTGTGAAGAATGTTGCAGATGCATTAACGAAACCAGTGAGCATTGAGAAGTTTAGATGGTGTTCGGAGTCTATGGGCCTTTTGGCCTATAGCAGTTAGTTCATGTTATGTTCCTGTTGATCTTACAAGGTGTTTGACAAGTGGGAGAATGTTAGGAATAAGGTGTCTCAACCTTGGATAATTCCTATTTTTATTATTTGTTTTGTGATATGTATTTCTTGCAAATAATGTTGATGTGTCGGCATCTTGAATTATGTGTAAGGAGATCATGGCTAAAAGGGTTATGACAGATTCCTATGACACGTAAGAGCTATGTCAGGAAGATTCAATGACAGGTGAAGACATGTGGCAATTGATAAATTTGAGTACTATACACTCTTCCCCAATCATAACACGGTTATCTTTGGGAGTAGCCCTAAAAAGTGAAGTGCATGATATAAGCATTTTTTAGGGTTGCGAAGAGGTGTGATGCGAGTGTATTGTTGGAACATTTTTATGCTACCGTGATTTGTCTTCAAGGGTTTAGAAATCTTCTGAAAGAACTTGCATTGCAAGTGTATTGTAAGCTGTAATAGTTTTGATCAATACATTGTGCAGGTTTTGGAGTGCTGGGGTTTTTACTGAAAGGTTTCCCTAGGGTATATCATTGTGTCATTCTCTATTTTTCTATATGCATGGTATGTGGTTGCAATATCTTTGTTAAAGTAGTTAACGAATCTGAAATTGTAAGGATTTGAAAGAATTTGCACAATACTTTCCTATAGAGATTAGCGCAGGAAGCTGTTTCCGCACTTGAGTTTCCATACAATTCTTGGATATTCCAATAAAAGAAAAGCATACAAGTGTCTAAACAGAGTTACTAATAAAATGATTGAAAGTACTAATGTTCAGGTTGATGAGTTTGATGATAAGAATACAGAGGAAATTAGAAAGGAACTGGAAGACTATAGTAGATTCACTTACATTGAAAAACCAAAGTATCTACCAAAGCCACTGATTATGAAAACCGGTCAATAGAAAAACAATATCGAGGAACATGAAAGAGAAACTAACAAGCAAGAAGGACCTACCGAGCAAGAAAATGAACCTGCACAGGATGAACAACAGACAAGAGATCAAGTACTAGCAAGATTTATTAGAAGAAACCATCCAAAGACACAAATAATTAGAGATAGACAAGTTGGAATGATGACAAGGAGTAAGAAAAGACAAGGTACATGTTTAGTCAGTGAATATGAACTGAAAAATGTAAACATTGCACTAGAAAATGATGAATGGGTTAATGCAATGAAAGAAGAAATTGAACAGATAGAGAAAAAAAAGACATGGACTTTAGTACCCAGACCTAAAGATAAGAATGTTATCGGTACTAAATGGATATTCAAAAATATGCTGAATGAAAATGGAGAGGTAACAAGGAATACAACTAGATTGGTATGCAAGGGATATGCACAGAAGGAAGGAATTGATTATGGTGAAACTTTTACACCCATTGCTAGATTAGGAGTCAAAATGTTACTTGCATATGCTGTAAACAAAAAGTTCAAGGTTTATCAAATGGATGTTAAATCAGCTTTTCTAAATCAGATACTTGAAGAAGAAGTCTACATAGAACAACTAGAAGGGTTCATTGATCCAGACAAGAAAGATATGGTATGTAGATTACATAAAGCTTTATATGGTTTGAAGCAAGCACCTAGAGCCTGGTAAGAAAGGCTGCATAATTATTTGTTGAGTATTGGATTTGTTAGAACCAGTGAAAATAGCAATATGTATATGAAAGGAGATTCAAATGATACTATCTTGATTGCTAAAATATTTGTGGATGACATAATATTTGGAGGACAAGATCACATCTGTAAATTATTTACTGATGAAATGAGAAAAGAATTCAAAATGTCTATGTTTGGAGAGATTAAGTTCTTTCTAGGCTTACAAGTGATTTAGCAGAATGATGGTATATTCATCACACAATCCAAATATATCAAGGAAATACTAAGAATATTTGGCATGGAGGTTTCTAAACCTGTTGGAACACTGATGGCTACTAGATGTAAACTGACTAAGGAAGATGAAACTATAGAGGTAAACCAGACACTATACCAATCTATGATTGGTAAATTAATGTATGTAGTGCATAGTAGACCAGACATAGCACATGTTGTGGGGATTGTTGCAAGATTTTTTGCAAATCCTAGGGAGTCACACATGGTTACTACAAAGAGAATCTTAAGATACCTGAAGAAAATAGAGGACTATGGATTATGGTATCCTAAGGAAGGCAAGTTTGAACTCAGAGTCTATACCAACGTTGATTGGGCTAGAAATATGGATGACAGTAAAAGCACCATTGGAGGAGCATTTTTCTTTGGTGAAAGACTTGTTACATGGACAAGTAAGAAGTAGTATTGCATTTCTCAGTCTACAGCTGAAGCAGAGTATGTTGTTGCAACTACAAACTATTCAAATATTGCATATATCAAGCAAGTGTTGGATGGTATGAATGAGGTAATCATTGAGCCGGTGATTATATATTGTGACAACAATAGTGCAATTAACATTTCAAAGAATCTAGTGATGCACTCTAAAACAAAGCATATATCCATTAAGTATCACTACTTAAAAGAACAAGTATAGGAGAAGCAAGTAAAGCTAGATTTTTTTACATCTAAAGAGAAACTTGTAGACATATTTACAAAGCCTCTACCGAAGGATACATTTGAATACTTGAGGACTAGACTTGGGGTCCATCCCCTGTCTACCGGTCATTAATGTGATCTAGAGGTTGCATTAGCCTAATCTTATTAGAAGATCATTAATGTTGATGCAACATAGTTCACACTTTGGATCATGTATAAGGTTGTGAAAATTTTGAAGAATTGGAACAGAATGGCATAACAATATATATAGATACAGAGAATGCACTGGACAACATAGAGTTACATGGCTACTACAGAGCTGTATGTTTATGTATTTCTTTAGAATTGTTGTCAAAGGGAGAGATAAACAATATGAACCAAGAATAACACTAGAAAAACTATCAAAGGGAGAGAACTGAAATGAAAGGGAGAGCATTGAAGATCAGTTACTGAGAATAGAAGAAGGAATCTGAGAACTCAAAATATCATATCTACAGAAAATCGTCTACACTTGAAAAGCTATTTAGTAACATAGTGATTAAACATATTAAGGTAGAGAGAGCTTGTAAAACATTTGTTTGTAGAGTTGTAGAATACATGTTTGGTATGTGTATGGTATACTTCATATTGCTTGAGTTTCCATCAATGCCAAAGGGAGAGATTAATGAACTGTACAACTGATTTAGAACCTAATTGAAGATCAGTGATTAGAGATCACTAAGTTGTTGATTAGATATGTAAGATGATTAAATCAGTAATATGTTTTTATTGATGTCAACTAATTTGACAACACTTATCTTGTAAGTTACAATACCTAAACATCTGTACAAAGGAAAAAAAGAGATGAACATAAATATCTACATGAGAAAAATGTATATGATAGATGAGGATAAGGAATACCTTGGGTAACTTATTGATGAGTCTATGACATTATGTTATTGACTTGATTATGTTGCATTCATCTATGATGAGGAAAAGAGCTGAAAGAAACAAGGCAGTGTGGTCGGTTGATGAAGCATCATAGTATACACTAACCAATGTAGTGTATACCGAGCACAGTATAAACCGAGCTTGTGTTCACTGACACATTTCTTTGTTAACCGAATAGAAAGAAAGGAACTAGATGATTAGTCTAGCTAATGGAAGTTGATGAGCTATAAAGTGTATGATCACGGAGTTGGAGATAAAGTTTGTTATGAAGATCAATGGATAAAAAAAATTCAAGGAAGATCTAAAGGATGGAAACAAAAGGTATTACTGACACATCAGCCGAGGAAGGTTTAAAGTGACAAAATGGATGAAGGAGAATAAGCTGCAAAATCTGATGGATGAGAAGAAAATGGTTTACATGTCTATTTAAGAGACTATGATTTCATTATGAAACTTATGCTAGAAGAAGGAGACTAAAGAATTATCATGTGAACAAGCTTCATGCATGCCTAATCAGACTAGTTAAGGAGAACTGAACTACAGAGATTACCTAGTGTTAGAAAGATATTACTGAGAGATAGTAAGTCATTGATTATTGTTGAAATAGAATTGATATATTAAACAAAGGATTTGAATGAGAAAAATATAGATGTGAACATTGCAATAGAAGTTGTATTGTAATCAGATCACCTACTATTACAGTTTAACCATTGTAATCAGATAAATCTCTTAATAGAGTGGACTTGAAAGTCTTGTAATGTCATTCATAGAATGTACATTTGTTATCCTATCAACCCCATAGTGAATGCTAGTTGGATGATAAAAATTAGTGCTAAATCCTCTAACAAGGTCACACCTTACAATGTATTTTGTAACTTTTAATAGGGTTGGGTATGTTGGACTACAACTGATTTAGATGGAGAGATTGTCAGAATTTGATTGAAGAATCTGTGATTAAAGATCACTGAGAAGTTATTGATTAGATATGAAATATTATTAAATTATTATTATATTTTCATTGATGTCAACTAGCTTGACAGTACTTATCTTGTACGTTACTATACCGATACATCTGAAGAAAGGTGGAAGAGATGAAGAACAGAGAAATCTACATGAGGAAGATGTACATATCAAATGAGGATGAAGAACACTTTGAGTAAATTGTTGATGAGTCTATGACCATATGATGTTGAGTTTATTATGTTACATTAATCTATAATGAAGAATAGAGCTGAAAGACACAAAGCAGTATTGTCGGTAAATGAAGCATTTCTAGTATACACCGATGGAGCATAGTGTATACCAATCAAAGTATTAACCAAGTGTGTGTTTATCAACGCATTTCTTTGTTAATTGATCGAAATAGAATACATTAAATGATCAATTTAACCATTATGATTAATGAGCTAGAAAGTGTATGATCACGAGGTAACATATAAAGTTTGTTATGAAGATCGACGGTTAACGTAATTAAAGGAAGATCCAATGGAGAAAATTGGAATGAGTTATTGACACATTAGCCAAGGAAGCTTGAAGTGACAAAATCAATGGAGATGATTAAGTGGAAAAATATGATGGACAAGAAGAAAATGATTTATTCATCTATATAAGAAACTAGGGTTTCATTATGAAAAGATGCCAGAAGAAGTAGATGCTGCAGGAATTTCGCGTGAAGAAGTTTCCATACAATTTTGATCATACTAGTTAGTAAGAACTGAGATGCAAAATAGTTACTGAGCTACAAAGAGTTATTACCAATGGACAATAAGTTAATAAAATGTTGAATCTGAAGTGAACTATTGATCAGAAGGATTTGTATGAGCAAAATACTGATCTATAATCTGCAAATTAAAGTTGTGATAGGGTAGATCATTTATTATTACACATTTAACCATTGTACACAGTTGAAATCTCTTAATCGAGTAGACTCTTAAGTCTTATTGGATGGTACTCATTGAGTATACATTTGTTATTCTATCAACCCCATAGTGAATACTGGCTAGACGATAACTTCTAGTTTAAAATCCTCTAACAAGGTCACACCTAACAATGTGTTTGTAAACCTTTAATAGGGTTGGGTCTTCACCGACTTCACTTTAGAAGAGTGAACATTTTTGGGTAGCCGATCCCAGGTGGTTTTTCCCTTTACAGGGTTTCCATGTTAAATCTCTTGTGTTATGTATTGATTGTGATATTTGTTTGTTATCATACTTTGCATATTACATGTTAGATTTGATTGGTAACAGTTATAAGTGTTAGACTGGTAATCGGTAAAAGTACAGATAGTGACATTACTATTTGTTTACCAAGTAGTGGAAGTTAAAGTTTTTTATTTGAATTATACATTTTGTTTTGGGACACTGGATAACTGATTCACCCCCTCTCAGTTATTTTAACAATTGGTATCAGAGTTGTGGTTGCTTAGAATAGAGTTTTAAGGACTCAAGAAAAAAGGTCTCAAGATTTATAAGAGGGAAGTACCAAAATTGAACAAAGAGAAATTTGCAGTATGGCAGAGCTGAATGAAGCTGTACATATCTGGAATTGAGAATTCTACACTAGATTTGATGATGAATGGTTACATACAACCACCCACTAGTCCTCTAACCCTTGATCAACTAAGAGATAGGAATGAACATAATATCACTATGATGGAACTTGATGCTACCTATACCGATGCTAAATTTGAAGACATCAAAGGATGCACCACTACCAAACAGATGTGGTACAAGCTAAATCTAATTTACAGTGGAGATTTGAATGTCAAAAGAGCCCGAGCTAAAAGTCTGAGGGGCAGATTTGATGATATGAGAATGAAAGAAGGTGAGAACATTGTGCAATACTCAAACAGACTAAAAGAGGTAGTACATGCTATTAGAGAATCTCATGGAGTCATAGATGATGAAAGAGTGATAAGAAATATTCTCAGAACTTTGTTGCCAGTATATGCAATTAGGATCTCTACAATTCATGAAACAAGAGCTACATCCAACCTTACTCTTGATACTTTGATTGGTAAACTCACAACCTTTGAATTGAATGATTTTGATAATAGTGTTGTTACCCCTGTTGAATCTACTTTCATGTCTTCTCTGAAGATTGGAAAATCTAGTAGGAATAATAAGAATGATGATAATGATGACAAAACCGATGATGAACTTGATGAGCTAGAAGCTCTTATGGATAGAAGATTTCCCAAAGGAAAAGGAAAGTATAGAGGTAAGCTACCTTTGGCATGTTTCAATTGTAAAGAAGTTGGTCACATTGCTGCTAGATGTCCACAGAAGAAAGATGATGATAGATACAAAGACCGATTTGAAGGAAGCTACGGAAGAAGTGTTAACAAAGGCTACCAACACAATAAAAGAGACAATCGAGATGACAAAGGTAAAAAGGTATGTTATATAGCCAAAGATATTGAAACTAAATTTGATTCTGATGATGACATAGAAGTTGTATTTGTTGCTATGAAAGATGATTAAGAAGAAGAAGAGAAACATGAAGAGACAACACTAATTTCTAAAGTAAGCAGAAATGATACATGGATAATAGACAGTGGCTATACACATCATATGGCCGGTGATGTAGAAAATTTTGATCAACTTACTGAATACAATGGAGGATCTATGAGAATAGAAACTGATGCACCTTGTATGGTATGAGGTAAAGGTTCACTTATGATCAATGATAGAATAAGATGTGAAAATGCATACTGGGTAGATGGATTGAACTATAACTTGTTAAGTGTGGCTCAACTGAACAATTCAGGCCACTGACTAGCTTTTGAGAGAAAAAGGGTGAAGATTTATGATGAAGATGGAAGACTTGTCGGTACTAGTACACCATCCAGTGGTAATCTATTCTATCTTGATATGGAGTAGTCTTCTTATTTGTTGATAAAAGATGAAGATGCTTGGTTGTGGCATAAAAGGTTATGCCTTGTGAACTTTGACAACATGATCAAGATTATAAGTAAAAGGAGAAGAGTTAGAGGATTGCCTAACTTGACAAAACCTGATCATGCCATGTACCATGAATATCAGAAAGGTAAGATGACTAAGTGTAGTTTCAAAATCAAAGACTACTCAACAAAGAAGATACTTGAGTTGATTCATACCGACCTGTGTGGTCCTATGAGAACTCAGAGTTGTTCTGGTGATAGATACTTTATTATTTTTGTTGATGACTATACTAGATTGATGACTATTATGTTCCTGAAAGAGAAATCTGAAGCTTTTAAGATGTTTAAATGGTATAAAGCTAAGGTAGAGAAAGAGACTGGAAAAGAAATAAAATGCTTAACATCTGATAGAGGAGGTGAATTTATCTCTAATGAATTTACTAATTTCTGTAATGAGAATGGAATTAAAAGACAGGTCTTTGCACCAAGGACACCTCAGTAGAATGACATTATTGAAAGAAGGAATAGGTCTATAATTGACTGTGCTAGAACACTGATGTTACAAAAGAATGTTGCTCAAAAATATTGGAGGGAAACTGTCAGTACAGCTGTGTATGTTCTTAAAACTAAGTGCAACTGAAGAAGGATACCAACCAAACATGTTATGAGCTATGGTTTGGACACAAACCTACTGTAAGTTATTTCATAATTTTTGGAAGTAAATGCTTTATTTTGAAAGATGGTAGAAATGGAAAATTTGACTCTAAAGGAGATGAAGGGATATTTTTGGGATATTCCATTACAAGTAAAGCATACAAATGTCTAAATAAGGTTACAAATAAGATAGTTGAAAGTACTAATGTTCGTGTTGATGAGTTTGATGACAAGAACACAAAGGAAAGTACAAAGGAACTTGAAGACTATGGTAAATTCACTTACATTGAACATCCAGAGTATATACCGATGCCGTAGGCTGTATCAACCAGTTAGCAAGGAAATAATGCAGTACAATAAGCACCACAAACCGATGAACAAGATGAAGCTACCGGGGAAGGAAATCAACCTGGATAGGATGAGCAAGAAAGGAGAAACAAAGTTCTAGCTATTTTTGTTAGAAGACATCATCCCAAGACATAAATTATTGGAGACAGACATGCTGGAATGCAGACTAGAAGCAAAACAAGACAAGGTACATTTCTAGTTTGTTAATTCGAACCTAAAATTGTGAAAGTTGCATTAGAGAATGAAGAATGGGTTAATGCAATGAAGGAAGAAACAGAGCAAATAGAAAAGAACAAAACCTTATTACCCCGACCAAAAGATAAGAATGTTATCGGTACTAAGTGGATATTCATGAATAAACTAAATGAAAATGGTGAAGTAACAAGAAATAAAGCAAGATTAGTTTGCAAAGGATATGCACAGGAAGAAGGCATTGACTATGGTGAAACATTTGCACTTGTTGCTAGATTGGAAGGAGTTAGAATGCTACTTGCATATGTTGCACACAAGAAATTCAAAGTCTATCAAATGGATGTGAAGTCATCTTTTTTGAATGGTTTACTTGAAGAATAAGTCTACATCAAACAACCTAAAGGATTTGTTGATCCTGACAATAGAAACATGGTATGTAGATTACATAAAGCTTTGTATGGTTTGAAGCAAGCACCAAGAGCATGGTATGAAAGACTGCATACTTTTTAAGAATTGGATTTATTAGAACAAGTGAAAAAAACAATCTATACATGAAAGGTGACACTGATGACACTATTATCATTGCTGAAATATTTGTAGATGACATTATTTTTGGAGGTTCAGATAATGTGTGTAAATCATTTGCTAATGAAATGAAAAAGGAATTTTAAATGTCTATGTTCGGAGAGATTAAATTATTTCTTGGACTACAAGTGATTCAACAAAGTGATGGGATATTCATCACATAGTCTAAATATGTAAAGGAAGTCTTGAAAACATTTGGCATGGAAGATGCTAAACCTGTTGGAACACCGATGGATACTGGATACAAATTGACAAAAGAGGATGAAACTATAGAGATAAATCAGACACTTTACCGATCCATGATTGGTAAATTAATGTATGTAGTTCACAATAGACTAGATATAGCACATGTTGTGGGAATTGTTGCTAGATTCTCTGCTAATCCTAGAGAATCTCACATGATAGCTACAAAAAGGATCCTAAGATACCTGAAGAAAATAGAACATTATGGATTATGGTATCCTAAGGAAGGGAAGTTTGAACTAAAAGTTTACACCGATGTTGATTGGGCTAGAAATGTTGATGACAGAAAAAGCACCGCTAGAGGAGCATTTTTCTTTGGTGAAAGACTTGTAACCTAGACAAGTAAAAAGTAGGCTTGTATTTCTTAGTCTACGGCTAAAGAAAAGTATATTTCTATTGCTACTAACTGTTCAAACATTTCCTACATCAAGAAAGTGTTGGAAGGGATGAATGAGGTAATCACTGACCCGATGATTATATATTGTGACAACACTAGAACTATAAACATTTCAAAGAACCCTGTGATGCACTCTAAAACAAAGAATATATCTATTAAGTATCACTAATTAAGAGAACAAGTGCAAGAGAAGCAAGTGAAATTGGAATTTGTTACATCTAAAGAACAACTTGCAGATATTTTTACAAAGCCTCTACCGAAGGACACATTTGAATACTTGAGGACTAGACTTGGGGTCCATTCCCTGTCTATTGGTCACTAAGGTGATCTTTATGTTGCATCAGCCTACTTTTATTAGAAGATCACACATGTTGATGCAGCATAGTTCACACTTTGAATCATGTTCAAGGTTGTGATTAAGTTTGGAGAACTAAAACCAATTGGGATATCAGTATACAGAGATACAGAGGAAGACATAATTATTTTTTTATTTGTTTCTTTGGCATTGTTGTCAAAGGGAGAGATAAATAATATGAAATGGAGAGACACTGATGGAGAATTATCTAAGGGAGAGACAATCTGAATGAGACAGAGTATTGAAGATCAATTACAGAATAGAATAGAAGTAGTAATAGAGAACTGAAAAGATCACAACTACATAATGGTAAAGCTGTATTATCTAATGTTGTTTAAGTAACATAGTGATTAAACATATTAAGTCTATTTGACTTACAACATTTGTTTACAGAGTTGTAGAATATATGTTTGTTAAGTGTATGGTACACTTCATATTAATTGAGTTGCCATCAATGCCAAAGGGAGAGATTATTGGACTACAACTGATTTAGATGGAGAGATTGTTGGAATCTAATTGAAGAATATAAAGATCACTAAGAAGTTATTGATTAGATATGTAATATGATTAAATTAGTATTATATTGTCATTGATGTCAACTAGCTTGATAGTACTTATCTTGTAAGTTACTATACTGATACATCTAAAGAAAGGTGGAAGAGATGAAGAACATAGAAATCTACATGAGGAAGGTGTACATGTCAGATGAGGATGAAGAACAAATTGAGTAACTTGTTGATGAGTCTATGACCATATGATGTTCAGTTTATTATGTTGCATTCATCTATAATGAAGAATACAGCTGAAAGACACAAAGCAGTGTTGTCGGTAAATGAAACATTTCTAGTATACATCGACAGAGCATAGTGTATACTGATCATAGTATTAACCGAGTGTGTGTTTGCTGACGCATTTCTTTGTTAACCAACTGAAATAGAATACATTAAATGATCAGTTTAACCATTATGATTGATGAGCTAAAAAGTGTATGATCACGAGGTAACAGATAATTATTTTTATGAAGATCAATGGTTAACATAATTAAAGGAAGATCCAATGGAGAAAATTGGAACAAGTTATTGACACATCGGCTGAGGAAGCTTGAAGCGAAAAAATCAATGGAGATGATTAAGTGACAAAATCTGATGGATAGGAAGAAAATGATTTATTCATTTATATAAGAAACTAGGGTTTCATTATGAAAAGATGCTGGAAGAAGTAGATGCTGAAAGAATTTCACGTGAAGAAGTTTTCATGCAATTCTGATCATATTGGTTAGTAAGAACCGACCTGCAGAACAATTATCGAGCTACAAAGAGTTATTACTGATGGATAGTAAGTTAACACAGTGTTGAATCCGAAGTGCAATATTGATCAAAAGGATTTGTATGAGAAAAATATTGATTTCTAATCTGCAAATGGAAGTTGTAATAGGGCAGATCATTTACTATTACACATTTAACCATTGTACATAGTTGAAATCTCTTAACTAAGTAGACTCTTAAGTCTTATTGGATGGTACTCATAGAGTAAACATTTGTTATCCTATCAACCCCATAGTGAATGCTGGTTGGATGATAAATTCTAGTTTAAAATCCTCTAACAAGGTCACACCTAACAGTGTGTTTGTAAACCTTTAACAGGGTTGGGTCTTCACCGACCTCACTTTAGAAGAGTGAACATTTTTGGGTTGTCGGTCCCAGGTGGTTTTTCCCTTTACAGGGTTTCCACATTAAATCTCTTGTGTTATGTGTTGATTGTGATGTTTGTTTATTATCATACTTTGCATATTACATGTTAGATTTGATTAGTAATAGTTATAAGTGTTAGACTGGTAATCGGTAAAAGTACAGATAGTGACAGTATTATTTGTTTACCAAGTAGCAGAAGTTAAAGTTTTTGATTTGAATTATACATTTTGTTTTGGGACACTGGATAACTAATTCACCCCCCCTCTCAGTTATTCTAATAGGGTCTTCACTGACCTCACTTCAGAAGATTGAACAATTTTTGGGTTGCCGATCCTAGGTGGTTTTTCCCTTAACAGGGTTTCCACGTTAAATATTTTGTGTTATGTGTTGATTGTGGTGATTGTTTGATTATCATACTTTACATATTGCATATTGGATTTAATTGGTAATCATTATAAGTTATTGGACTGGTAATCAGTAAAAGCACAGACATAATAGTATTTTATGTTACCAAGCTGCGGAAGTTTAAGTAAATTGTTTTTGGTTATACATTTTGATTTGGAACTGTGGATAACTAATTCACCTCCCCCCCCCTCTCAGTTATTCTAACAATTCTATGGTACCATCATTATGAAATCAATAAGATATCAAAGTCTAAATGAATGATAATAAAAACAATATCCAAAGATCAATGTCTATAAACTATCAAAGTAGCAACATAAGCAACATTAATTGATCAAAAATGATACAACAAGAGTCTAATGTCTTGATAAAAATAAGGAAGAAGGATAATGTATATCAAATCATATAAACCATAGAGACCTCAAATAACTAAGCCACTAGCACTATCGGTACCATCAGGACTAGGAGCGCTATCTAGAGGATGAATTGAACTAGCCTGTAAGCCATGCTGACTCATAGCAGCCATGAAAGTTTGCATCATCAAGCTCAACTATGAAACCTACTACTATATGACCAATATCTAGGTCTACAAAGATGCAACATCTGATGCTGAGGCTGGAGCAGGAGTCTGTGCTGCAAAGGACTATGGAGGAGGAACAAAAGTAGATGGCATAGAAGAAGATGGATCACCCAAATATGGAATAAAATGAGAAGATGATGGATGTGAAGAAGATGAAGGCATCAAAGTAGAAGCATAGGCCTAAGCTGAGGTAGCTTGTAGAATAACTAGAGGAATGACCTATTGAACCTACTAAGTAGGAGCACCTTGTGCCTGATCAAGTAATACCTATGCAATATCCTCATCAACATCCCTCTATCACCTAACTCTAGGCCTATATACTAGATCCCTAGCAACATGTTGTAGTAATCTATCAAACTGATGACCCCTCACTTGAACATTACTCCTTGGAGGGATAGGAGTAGCAAAAATCACTGGCATACAAACTCTACCTACCCTAGCTCCTCGATGACCTCATCATCCATTTTGTCCCCTGATCCTACCACCACCACCATCTCCACCATCATCTCCATCATCATCATCAACATCATCTCTTGCAGCCCCATCATCCCCATCTGATAACTCCTTAATAGTAGGAACTCTCTCCACAAGATTGGTAAATCTAGGGAAAGGATAGCATAGAAGCCAAGCACCATAATCATCAGTGATATCTGTGTCCATGACATGTGACCTAGGAGACCAAGGATGATACCCAATGTCTTGTATCTTTCAAATAGCTATCCCATAATCTACACATGGGCCCGATAATGATCTCTCAACCTGTACATGAGCATGCATGGCTACTCCTTGTGGTATATCCTAAGTATGCCCATACTGATGGAAAACTCATCAAAAGTATAATCTCTCAATGGTATAAGTGGAATGCCTGATCATCCATTAGGGACATAACATATAAGGAGGCTCACAATCATCCTCTGGCCAAGCCTTGCAACCAAGATAGGGGCACCAAACAATAGTGTCTATATCATCAATGACCTATCACCAGTAATCCTGTTAGGATTAACAAGGCAAAAATAACAATTATGTGCAAATTTATCAAATATCAGAAATGCAATAAACCACACAGAAGAGAACACAAGACACAAAGATTTAACGTGGTTCACCCAATCCCTGGGCTACATCCACCAATAGTGAGTCCAATATTTTATTATCCAATGATTATAACCTGATTACAATCCGTAATCCCTTACAGCTCAATTCTGCCGCAAGTACTAAAATCATACATCATCGTAAAAAATCCCTAACCGTAAGCCATATTATACAATATTTTTGCCGCTTTAGGGTTAGAATAAATTATAACATGTCAGCCCAACTAACCAAAAAGTACTCGGCCTCAAAAAAAATTTCCTCGGGGGCTGCGCCCTTGAACCCCTACTCTTGGGGGTTGCCGCCCCCAAACCCCCGCTCGGGGCCTGGCCCGGCCCTGAACCCCGGTGAGCTCGGGGGGAAAAGTGTATAGTACTTTCCTAGATAGTACTTTTCTAATTAGTCACCACAATCTAACAATCTCCCACTTGGTGACTGATCAATATCCACACTAAAAAACCTCCCACTTGGAGACTGATCCTGTAGCAAAATCGCTACCATCTGAGGCACCCACTGGAACAAACCACCCTGGACTCAATTGTCCCTTTATTTTCTTCAATCTATTAGACCAACCGAAGTTGAACAAGAGTCCAACTTCTCCTTTGTTACTACCTTTGTAAACATATCTGCTGGATTATCATCTGTATGTATCTTTTCCAGCTTTAACTGCCCATCATCCAAAACTGACCGAATGAAATGATACCGCAACTGTATGTGTTTTATCTTTGAGTGCAAAGCAGAATTCTTAGCAAGATGAATGGCACTTTGGCTATCTGTATGCAGAAAATTATCCTTCTATGGATGTCCCAATTCTTCCAAGAATAATTGAAGCCATATCATCTCCTTGGCTACCTCTATAGCAGCAACATACTCTGCCTCTGTAGTGGATAAAGCAACCACCTTTTGTAGTCGTGAAATCCAACTCATTGCTGCCCCACCAATAGTAAATACATAACCTGTAGTACTCCACCTGCTATCTATATCTCCTACCAAATCTGAGTCAACATAGCCTTGTACAGTAGTAGTAGAACCTCCAAAGTGTAAACACTTACTAGATGTACCTCTCAGATATCTGAAAATCTATTTGACTGCATTCCAATGCTCATTACTAGGGTTACTCATATATTGGCTGACGACTCCCACTGCATGTGCAATATCTGGCCTAGTACATACCATAGCATACATTAAACTCCCTACAACAGAAGCATAAGGTACCTTAGACATTTTAGTCTCTTCCTCTAGTGTCTTGGGACACATATCCATAGTCAATTTCAAATGACCAGGCAAAGGTGTGCTGACAGCTTTGGCATCCTGCATGTAGAATCTCTGCAACACCTTTTCAACATAATCAGCCTGAGATAGTGATAATTTTTTGTTCTTCCTATCTCTACAAATTTTCATGCCAAGGATTTGTTTTTCTGCCCCCAAATCCTTCATAGAAAAAGATTTTGCTAACTGTTGTTTTAACCCCTTAATGTGATCCATGTTAGACCCAGCTACAATCATATCATCAACATATAAACATAGAATAATGTAGCTATCATCATCCAACCTCTTAAAATAAACACAATGGTCAAAATGACATCGAGTGTATCCATGCTCATTCATAAAAGTGTCAAATTTAATGTACCATTGCCGAGGTGCTTGCTTCAAGCCATATAAACTTTTTTGCAATCTGCACACCAAATTCTCCTTACCCTTGACCTCAAATCTTTGTGGCTAGACCATATATATTTTTTCATCCAAATCACCATGAAGAAAAGCTATTTTAACATCAAGCTGCTCTAAATGAAAATCTTCAGTAGCCACAATACTTAAAATAGTACGGATAGAAGTCATTTTAACAACTGGAGAAAATATCTCATCAGAATCAATACCATGTTTCTGTGCAAATCCTTTTACGACTAACCTGGCTTTAAATCTTTTCTTACCTCCATCCTCTTCTTTTATCCTGTAAACCCATTTATTCTGTAAAGCCCTTTTACCTGCAGGTAACTTACATAAATTCCATGTTTGATTTTTTAGCAAAGAGTCCATTTCATCTGTCATTGCAGACTCCCACTGAAGCTTTGTATCCACCTACATAGCTTCATTATAACATTCAGGTTCACCAGCATCTGTTAACAAAATAGAATACAAAGATGGAGAAAATCTTTCTGGAGGTCTACTTAGCCTTGTTGACCGTCTAACATTCACTGGGGTCTGTGGTATTTGTGGTTGCTGTTGTTGCGGAGCATAAGGAACTACTGGAACATGAACTTGTGGAGTATCATCCAGTACTATAGAGTCATTTTCTTTCTTCTCATGCTGCAGCAACAGATCTTTGTACAATACTTTCTCATTGAATATGACATCCCTGCTTCTTACAAGTTTATGATTTTCAAAATCCCAAAGCCTATATCCAAATTCATCAATGCCATATCCAACAAATACACATTTCTTTGACTTAGCTTCCAGCTTGGTTCTATTTTCAGAATCTATAAGTGCAAAAGCTTCACAACCAAAGGTTTTGAGAAAAGAATAACTCACCTTCTTACCACTCCATGCTTCCTCTGGAATACCACAGTCCAAAGGAGTAGAGGGGCCTCTATTGATTAAATAAACAGTAGTGTTCACAGCCTCTACCCACATATTTTTAGGTAGCCTAGCATGCAACCTCATACTCCTTGCACGCTCCATTATTGTCCTGTTCATGCATTTAGCCACTCCATTTTCTTGTGGAGTCCTTGGTACAGTTTTCTGCCTACGAATACCATTAGAGGAACAATATTCTTCAAATTCTCTGCTGCAATACTCACCACCATTATCAGATCTGAGACATTTTAACTTTTTACCAGTCTCATTCTCAACCAAGCATTTCCATTTCTTAAAAGTTTGAAATACATCAGATTTTTGTCTAAGGAAATAAATCCATACTTTTCTAGTTGCATCATCTATAAATGTAACATAATACTGAGAGCCACCTAGGGAAGATACCTGAGCTGGTCCCCATACATCTGTATGCACAAGCTCTAATCTCTCATTTTTCTTTTCCTTCCCACTCTTCACAAAACTAACTCTCTTTTGTTTTCCATAAACACAACTTTCACAGAAATCCATATTGACACATTTTAGACCAGGTAAAAATTTCTTTGAATGAAGTAATTTCATACCTTTTTCACTCATGTGCCCGAGTCTGTTGTGCCATAGTGCTGTGTCAGAATCTACAGCAACAGTCTGTTGTTCTTCCTGCTCAACTGTAGCCACTATTCCTGAACATTCATGATCTTTTGAAACAATTAAAGTAGAAGGAACAGTATGACCTGTACAAAGATATAAGGTCCCTACTTTCACACCTTTTTCTACTACTAAGGAACCTTTTGAAACCTTCCAATTTCTATCATTAAGAGTAACTGTGCAACCCTCATCACCTAGTTGCCCTGCTGAAATTAAATTCCTACTCAGCCTTGGAACATGTCTTACCTCGTGTAGTAGCCAATGATTCCTATTCTGCAACTTAATCTTAATTTTTCCTTTTCCAACAATTTGACAGGGTTCATTATCACCCAAATAAACTAGCCCAAAATCCCCTTGGACATAATCAACAAAATAACTTCTATGGGGTGTAGCATGAAATGAAGCCCCAGAATCTAACACCCATGAATCATCAACATTTTCTAAAGACAGAAGCAAAGCATCCTCTTCGGATTTGTTACTTACCACATTTGCCTCCTTGTTTCCATCATTTTTGTCTCCTTGATCTTTCTTCCGAGACCAACAATCTTTCTTCTTATGACCTGGTTTTCCACAGTACCAACAGTCATTTGGTCCTTTAGATTCAGACTTCTTTCCCTTTGATTTTCCTCTTGATTTCCCATGATTTCCAGAGTTGTTTCCTCTCTCATTGGTTCTACCTCTGCTTTGTGCATTTAAGTCACTTCCTGATATGGATCCACCTGAGCTTTTCCTACGAATTTCCTCACTCAGAATAACACCAACAACATCATCAAATTTTAGGGTATTAGAACCAGAAATAGAATTACTGACAGCCATTACCAAGCCATTCCAGCTTTCAGGCAAAGAACACAAAATCAAGAGAGCCCTAACTTCTTCATCAAAAATAATATTGACAGAAGTTAATTGACTAGTAACTGTATTAAACTCATTTAAATGGTCAGAAAATGACCCACCTTCCACCATTTTCATATTAAACAAACGCTTCATGAGAAATACCTTATTTGAAGCAGAGGGTTTTTCATACAACTTCGCTAGGGTTTTCATCAAATCTTCAGTCGTCATTGCTTGAGTAATATTGGATGCCACCGATTGTGCCAG
Source organism: Chamaecyparis obtusa (assembly GCA_027943335.1). Classification (NCBI taxonomy): domain Eukaryota; kingdom Viridiplantae; phylum Streptophyta; class Pinopsida; order Cupressales; family Cupressaceae; genus Chamaecyparis; species Chamaecyparis obtusa. The sequence goes on along the minus strand of BSBK01002562.1, from coordinate 721,714 downwards.
GCATAATCGAATACTACCAAGAGCCTTTCTATCAATAATTGTCCAGTCCTCATCAGAAACACTTGCAGGTTTCTTAGCTTTTCCTTCCAATGGCCGCCATAGATCCTTCTGATAGAGATAGTCCTCCATTTGCATTTTCCATAACTAAAATTTCTACCCATTAAACTTATCAACCTTCAACCTACCCTCATCTACCATTACTCCCACTAAACTGTGAGATCCCTGCAGACGATAACTGAAAAACAACCTGGCTCTGATACCACTTGTTAGGATTAACAAGGTAGAAATAACAATTATGTGCAAATTTATCAAATATCAGAAATGCAATAAACCACATAGAAGAGAACACAAGACACAAAGATTTAACGTGGTTCACCCAATCCCTGGGCTACATCCACCAACAGCGAGTCCAATATTTTATTATCCAGTGATTATAACCTGATTACAATCCGTAATCCCTTACAGCTCAATTCTTCTGCAAGTACTAAAATCATACATCATCGTAAAAAACCCCTAACCATAAGCCATATTATACAATATTTTTTTTGCTTTAGGGTTAGAATAAATTATAACATGTCGGCCCAACTAACCGAAAAGTGTACAGTACTTTCCTAGATAGTACTTTTCTAATCAGTCACCACAATCTAACAAATCTAGCTTACCCATGTGGGTCTAGATAATGATACCATCGTACATCCAAGCAAATGGCCAACCTAGTTGATGATCTCATGTAGTAAGAGGACGTGTCACTAGAATATGCTCCCAAGTCTATAGCTGAAGAAGTATAGCTCTTGTAGTAAGTGTAGTAAAATGTCTATAAACTACTCTATGTAACTCATGGTATCGATGGGCCAAAACAAAATAACCCCAGTCAAAACAGTGAGGATGTGCCATCACATCCTTGAGAATGGGACCCCAACCAACAATGAAACTATGCCCACGTCTATCAGGAAGAAGAAAACCACTGATCAGAGTACCTAGAACAATTGATAATATAGGAAAGGAAATGAACTAATCCCATTGAATGTGCATCTCACCAATAGTGTGATCACTAAATACTCACCGACATGTTGCTCGATCATATAAAGAGTCATAATAAACAAGCTCACCATGAGTAGGTAAGCAGAGGATCCTATAAACATCCTCAGGAGTGATAGTCATCTCCCCTAATGGAAAATGAAAGGTATTATGGTCTGAGTACTAACGCTTAGCCATAGCAGTGAGAAGACCCAGATTCACTCAGAATCGAGGAAGATGGAGAAGGAAGGACAAGCCACAAGAACTTATGTGATGACATTCCACCACACTGAGATCAGGGATCATGCTCCATGATAGAGTATAAGAGCCATGAAAATACAAGGACCCAAGGACCTCCTACAAAACAAAGTTCAACCACATCAGAATTGAAATCAATTACTATTTGGATCATTCAAAATCAATAAAAAAATTTCAAAATATCAAACCATAATCAATTTTCATGTTTTTACTCATATAGAATGGAAAACTTTATCATCAGTCACAATCAGAATCTAGATTGACAAAAAATATTCAAATGATAACTAACTCATATTGACATATTACAACTTGCTATGGACATCAAGTTTGGGAACTTAACCTACCAATTGATTGACGATGTCAGAAAAATTGCAAAGTGGACTTAACTAGATAAAAATCATTTTGGTAGAGTGAAAGTGCTATTTCAGGGTTTAAAAGCGCACAAAATAAAAAATGCTATTTTACATGGTAAAATTATTATTTCATGGATAAAAAGAAAAAAAAAGCAAAAGTGCCATTTAATTGGGCAAAAGCGCACATTGATATAAAAAAGAGAAAAAAGGGTATTTTGAGAAGAAAATTCTAAAAATCTTGAAATTATAAGCACAAATTGATAGAACGAGGAAGTATAAGTACTCACTGAAGGTCTAGAGCTAGGTAGATGCTGATATCAATGACATCACTCAAATCTATGCTTGCAGATGGGGACAGACATTGTGAAAGGTTGAAGAAGTCAGAGAGGAAAAGTAAAAAGTAGAAAGTGAAAATGAATAGTGAAAAAGAAATTTTGACCTCTTTATATAGCCTTTTGACCTAAAAAAGGGTATCTTTGACCTAAAAAGAGAATCTTTCACTACAATTGACCTAATAAATACTCATTCTCATCAAATCAGCCAAAATAGGGGCATTTGTAATCAAAGAGACATAACACGAATATCGGAAATGAAAATAAAACTCATTAAAAATTGAACTAAATCAACGATAATTGACCATCAACATCAAAATATTCAATCAACGATCAAATTTTATTTTATTTCCGAGGAGCATACCATCGGATAATAAACATCAACAACATCATCATCAAAACAAGAGATCGACCATCAAATCAAAGTGAAAGCTTTTATCAGAAAATTTTTCATAAATCAATCAAATGAGGCATCACATCAAAATAATATCATACAATCAGGTATCACATCATAATCTTTCATCAAATCAATCATCATATCAAGGATCAATCATCAGAATGACCATGAGAGTATTACATCAATTAAACAAACATCATCAGAAATACATCAACTTCATATCAGATATCAAGGATTGACCATCGAAAGACATCAAACGAACATCAAAGATCAACCATCAATGAATCAAGACTTATTATCAAGCAAGATCAAAGTATTCTTTGAATCGACATGCTTCACATGTCAACTCAAAGAGGGGCATTTGTAATCACCTAAAAATAGACAAAGATAATTTAATGATAAATCAAATCAAATAAAGATCAAGATTGAATCAATTGAAACACAATGCATAATTAGCCAATCAAAATTAAAATCAATTCTTTATTCAAGATAAATCAAAATTGAGAGCATTTTAATCAAGTTAAATCAAATCAAAGTGCAATTAATACTATTAATTGTATAGTTTTAGATTAAATCAAATTCAACCCATTCAAGGGGTACATAGCTAAAGAAATGAATTTAAATTGATTAATAAATCATAATTTCCCTCAACAATCAAAAAGGGAGAAAATTCAATCAACTAATAGGATTTAAAAGAATGCATTCACATGGATCAAGCCAAACTCAATCTCAATCACTCAAAGTGAAAGAGAATCTTTTCCATTGATCTTGTCTACTTGTCCCAAGCTTTGAGAATGCAAACTTTGCATTGTCTTCAAAGGGTGAAACCAAAGACTCAACCAAGGCTTAATTGTGATCAACTACACTACACCCACTACCCATGCATAAATCTATAAAAGGAAGACCAAAATCCTCATAATTCATAACCACACATCTGAGAATTGCATAGAACCTCTTGCATTTTATAGCTAGAAAGGAATTTTAAGAGCTTAATTAACATTCAATTGGAATTAATTGTTAGCTTTAGCTTAATCTTTATCATTTCTTATTCTAGGATTGTCATTAATGGTAGCTTTTTAAGATCTTCTATTAACATTCTTAGATAGAGAGCCATGTTAGAAAGCAAAGATCCCCTAGATAACTGGGAGGGGGGGGGGGGTTGAATCAGTTATTTGATAATTAAACCATTTATCAACTTCAATAGCTTTAAACCATATAATCAATACAATAACCAACCATAGAAAGATAATCATACACAATGACACAATAACACAAGATATGTTAACTAGGGAACCTCTTGATCAAAGAGTAAACCCCGGTGGGAATGATGCCCACAAAATGATGTACTAATATGAAAGTTCCTTGTGAAAGGATGGAACCTATTAGGAGTCTTATGAAATACATTTAGTACATATGAATCCCTGTTAGGAGATTTTGAATCCCTGTTAAAAGATTCTAACCCTGTTAGGAGTTATGGAAGATAGAAGGACCCACTGCCCAAATAGCTTCAAGGCAAGATCTCTGAACTCACTATCCAATAGACCTTATGATTATTCAATAGAATAATATGAAATATGTTACCTCCTTCACACTGTGCCAAAACTGCACTCTCTGCTACACAAGATCACAAATCCAGATCTTTGTACTTCGCAAGTCTTCCTTCACCACTGAATTAGCTCTTTTCTTCACCTCATGCATATATTCTCATCACAACTTTCAAAATATCATATCACAACTATTACTATCCCTTTTTACAACAAGGAAAACATTATTTCCTATATACCACACTCAAATAATTACAAATGAGTCGGCATGCAAATACAAAATAATAATTCCAACATGTTACATCAAAATTACATAAAAACTATTAGCTTCCAGATACAATAAATTTCCAATTTTGTGACCTAAAAGTTTTCACTATGAACCACATCACCACCAATGAGTCTCAAACTTCCCTTTAACTATGCAGAATAGATTCCATCCCGGTTAGGAGATATCCTCCGATTACCAAAAACCACTACTCAGGAACATTGCCAGATTACTGCTTCCACCAAAATGCTTATAAATTTCATGAATGAATGAATTTATTTTTGTGCTATTAACCATAGGTTAATAACACACCAAAGAACATACCATCAATTGCACATAACTCAATTTTCAATATAACACGTGTGCAAAAAAAAATTGTGCATGCTTCTCTGCTAAACTCCAAAATGTCACTATGTTGACATCAATTACAATCATAGTCATGAATGCAACAACCACTGCTATAGAATGACTACCAAAGGCTTCAGCAGTCATTCCTAACAATCTCCCCCATTGGCATTAATGGAAACATAGATGAATAACATCCAATGTTCCAAAAATCCAATCACTACTGCTCAACTGCTCTACTGCTCTTCATGAATCAAATCTTGCTTCATTTTCCTATTCAATCTTCTCTCTCAATTTTTTTCATGATTCTCTCCCCCATTGACATCAATGATAGAAATTTCATCACTATGTCAACAACAACTCAATGTCAAAAGACACTCTTTAGAAAATACATTCACAAGAGTCCTCATGACTCAACTCAGATACACATACTCGCCCATAGAGGAAGTACCAACATCCAATCCGGAAAATAGATAGGGCCATATTCCACTGGACGGATGCAACTAACTGCATCATTATTCAAAATTAGGCTGGGGCATAACCCCAAGCATACCTCTCAAATACTCAAATGTATCTTTAGGCAAAGGTTTTGTAAATATATTTGCTATCTGCTCCTTTGTGCTTATGTACTCTAGTCTGACTTCTTTCTCAGTAACTTTCTCTCTTACAACATGATACTTGATCTCTATATGCTTAGTCTTAGAATGTAATACAAGATTCTTAGACATACTAACTGTACTAGTGTTATCACAATGTATAACAACAGGCTCATCAAACTTAATTCCAATATCCTTCAACATTTGCTTCATCCAAATTATCTAGTTACAATTGTTTGTTGCTGCTACATACTTTGCTTCTGTTGTACTCTGAGAAATACAATTCTTCTTTTTGCTCAACCAAGAAAATAATATTCCTCGAAGAAAAAAGGCTCCACCACTAGTGCTTTTCTTATCATCAATGTTGCCTCCCCAATCAGCATCATTATATGCACATAGGGTAAAATCATCAGAAGTTTCATACCACAATCCATAGTCCATTGTGTCTCTCAGATATCTCAATATCCTCTTTACTACTGCATAATCTGACTTTCTAGGTTCAGCTTGAAATCTTGCTACCATTCCAACTGAATGTTGTATATCTGGTCTAGTGTGTGTCAAGTACTACAATCCACCAATCATAGATCTGTATTTCTTCTACTCAACTGCGGGTGTTTCATCTTTACTAGATAGTTTATGTCCTATAACCATAGTTGTTCCAATTGGTTTACAATTATCCATACCAAATCTTTTCAAAAAATCATTCAAGTACTTTGTCTGACTTACAAAGATACCATCTTTGTTTTGTGTTATCTATAATCCCAAAAAGTATTTCATTTCTCCAATCATACTCATTTCAAATTATGTCTTCATTTCATTAACAAATTTGTCACTAGCTTCATCTTCTCCTCTAAAAATAATGTCATCAACAAAAATAACTATAACTAACAATCCATTCTCAATTTCTTTTGTGTACAAGTTACTGTCAGCTATTCCTTTTGTAAATCTCAATTTCAACAAATACTTATCCAATCTAGCATACAAAGTTCTAGGTGCTTGCTTTAGTCCATATAGTGCTTTCTTTAGTTTACATACCATGTCTCCTTCTTGAGTCAAAGGAAAACCTTTAGGCTTCTCAATGTAGACTTCTTCTTCTAATTCACCATTCAAAAATGCTAACTTCACATCCATCTGATACACTTTGAATTTCTTAAATGCTGCATAAGCCAAAAATATTCTTACTGCTTCAAGTCTTGCCACAGGGGAAAAAGTCTCTTCATAGTCAATTCCTTCTTGCTATGAGTATCCTTTACATACCAATCTTGCTTTGTTTCTAATTACTTCTCCTTGTTCATTCATCTTGTTTCTGAATACCCATTTAGTTCCAATCACATTTTTGTCTTTAGGTCTAGGGACCAATTCCCATGTCTTGTTCTTTTCAATCTAATCCAATTCTTCTTTCATAGCTTTAATCCAATGTTCATCTTCACAAGCTTCGTTAGTAGACTTAGGTTCAATTTGAGAAATCAAACATAAATGTACCTTCTTTCTGGTCATAACTCCTCTGTCCAAACTTCCAATCACTTGTTCAACAGGATGATGTCTTGATATACCTGTTAGGTGTCATAGTCACAGATCTTTCTTCAACCATAGATTCTTCTCTATTTTCTTCAACATGACTTTCATTCAACAATTCACTGTCAGTCTCAAAAAATTGGTCATTAGTTTTAATGTTAGGCTCAGGGTTAGTTCCTTCACTAGATTCATAATCAAGCATTCTTTCCTAAATTTTAAACTTCTCATCCACTTTTACATTTGCACTTTCAAAAATAGTTTTAGTTCTCTTATTGTAATATCTATATGATTTTCTCTTCAAAGCATATCCAAGAAAAATTCCTTCATCACTTCTAGGATCAAACTTTCCTTTATCATCATCTCTCTTAATATAACATTTGCTTCCAAAAATTCTAAAATACTTAACTGAGGGTGTATGTCCAAACCATAATTCATAAGGTGTCTTCTCTATGTCTGCTCTAATTTGTACTCTATTCATAGTATATACTACTATATTCACTAATTCTCTCCAAAATTTCTTTGCCAAATTAGCTTCAAACAACATAGCTCTAGCTACTTCAGTCACTAATCTGTTCCTTCTTTCTGTAATACCATTTTTTTCAGGTGTTCTAGGGGCTGAAAACTATCTTTTAATACCATTTACTTCAAAAAAGGTGTTAAACTCTTTAGATGTAAATTCTCCACCTCTATCAGATCTCAAACATTTAATCCTCATTCCTAATTCATTCTCAACTTTATTCTTCATGACATTAAACTTATCAAATGCTTCAGATTTTTCTTTCAAAAATGCAATCCACATCATTCTTGTAAAATCATTAACAAGAATCATAAAATACCTTTCTCCGTAAAATCCTCTAGTCCTGGTAGGACCACTCAAGTCTGTATGAACAATCTCTAACTTTTCTGTAGATGTGAACTTCTTGCTAGGAAATGAACTCCTTTTCTACTTAGCCATCACACATTCCTTACAAATCATGTTAGTAGGCTTCATAATCTTAGGCAAATCCCTTATTGCAAGTGTAGAACTCACTTTCACAATATTATCAAAGTTTATATGAAAAAATATTCTATGCCATAACCAACTATCATCAATCTTAGTCATCAAACATGTCATCTCAGTAGGGTTCAACTAAAATACATTACCTCTAGTTCTAGATCCTGTTCCAATCAAATTTCCATCTTTATCCTTAATCACACAAGTTTTCTCAGCAAACAAAACTTGATATCCCTTATCAACTAACTATCCAACACTCAATAGATTATGTTTCAATCCATCAACAAAGTAAACTTCATTAGTAATAGTCTTTCCATCAAGAGTAATAGATCCTATACATTTAATCAAACAAGGTACATTGTTACCAACTCTAACAACTCCTCCATCATAATTGTTAAACTTTTCCTTTATCACCAATCATATGATGTGAACAACCACTGTCTATGATCCAATCAACTTTCTTTTCAACTTGAGAAACTAAGGCTTTTTGTTCCTTAACATCATATTTAGAATTTTTTTCCTTGTTTGCTACAAATCCTATGTCATCAAGGTTATCATTATCACTATCACTCAAATGTCTTTCAATTCCTACTTCAATTTCTTCATCATTTTCATAATAACATTCTTTGGTTCTTCTAGGCTTAAAATTTTTTCTACACTTCTTAACTCTCTTAGGACACTTAGATGCAAAATGACCATATTCTTGAGATGTCCAACATTTAAAGATTTTCTTACCATCTGGTTCTCTTTTCACAAGCAAGGCAACACCTTCTTCAATCTTCTTATATTCTTCAGATTTGGATCTGCTACTGCTGGCATAATCTCCATTGACACTAGTTCTTCTTGGCAAAGTAGGGTGGACACTAAGAGCATTGAATGTTGTATCCATTCTAGGTAAGTCTCCTGATAACCTCAGGTTCATCTCTGCTACTTCCAATCCTCCAAGAAGAGTCTCTCTTGAAAAGTTTGGTGTACAAGGTATCACTTGTTCAATCATTTGTGTAGTCTACCTGAATACTAGTGTCAATGTTCTCAAAATATTCCATATTACTTCATTCTCTATCTTTTCACCTCAATAAGACTTTATTCCTGCAACAATTTCTGACATCCTACCAATATAGCTTCTAATAGATTCATCTTCCATCATTCCTATGTCTTCAAATGCACAAATCCAATTATGTAACCTAGCTTTCTTTGCATGTTCATCACCTTCAAAAGTAGAGTGTAAAGCTTTCCAAATATCATAAGATTTAGTTAAACCTTTTACCTGACTGTATTCATTCCCTGGAAGTGCTGTCAAAAGTGCTTCTCTTGCAAGTATGTTACACATGAATAGATCTACCTCATATTTAGATCTTGATTCAAGACTATCTTCTTCAATTATAGTTTTGTTATTCTTTGTAATCAACCAATAACCTAGTCCTAAACACAAGAGATGTGTCTTCATCTTCTCTTTCCAGCTATCAAAATTTACTCCATCAAACTTAGGGCTTTCTTTCCTAAAATTCACCATGGATCTCCTTAAGTTGTTAAACTTCTCTTTCAAGGACCTGTTGCTCCGATAATAATTGTTAGAAAGAAAAGATCCCTAAGATAACTGAGAGGGGGGGTGAATCAATTATCTGATAATTAAACCATTTATCAACTTCAATATCAAGTTCAATAGCTTTAAACCATATAATCAATATAGTAACCAACCATAGAAAGATAATCATACACAATGACACAATAACACAAGATATGTTAACTAGGGAACCTCTTGATCAAAGAGTAAACCCTGGTGGGAATGATGCCCACAAAATGATGTACTAATATGAAAGTTCCTTGTGAAAGGATGGACCCTATTAGGAGTCTTATGAAATACAGTCAGTACATATGAATCCCTTTTAAAAGATTCTAACCTTGTTAGGAGTTATGGAAGACAAAAGGACCCACTGCCCAAACAACTTCAAGGTAAGATCTCTGAACTCATTGTCTAATAGACCTTAGGATTATTCAATAGACTCATATGAAATATGTTACCTCCTTCACACTATGCCAAAATTGCATTCTCTTCTACACAAGATCACAAATCCAGATCTCTTTGTACTTTGCAAGTCTTCCTTCACCACTAAATTAGCTCTTTTCTTCACCTCATGCATATATTCGCATCACAACTTTCACAATATCATATCACAACTATTAATATCCCTTTTTACAACAAGGAAAACATTCTTCCTATATACCACACTCAAATAATTACAAATGAGTCCGCATGCAAATACAAAATAATAATTCCGACACGCTACATCAAAATTACATAAAAACTGTTGGCTTCCATATATAATAACTTTCCAATCATGTGACATTAAAGTTTTCACTATGTACCACATCACCACCAATGAGTCTCAAACTTCCCTTTAACTACACAGAATCAGATTCCATCCTGGTTAGGAGATATCCTCCGATTACCAAAAACCGCTACTCAGGAACACTGCCAAAATATTGCTTCCACCAAAATGCTTATAACTTTCATGAATGAATGAATTTATTTTTGAGCTATTAACCATAGGTTAATAACACACCAAAGAACATACCATCAACTGCACATAACTCAATTTTCAATATAACATGTGTGCAAAACAACATTGTGCCTGCTTCTCTACTAAAATCCAGAATATCGCTGTGTTGACATCAATGACAATCATAGTCATGAATGCAACAACCACTACTACAGAATGACTTCCATAGGCTTCAGAATTCATTCCTAACAAGCCATAGGATTCTCAATTGATCTTACATTTGTTAAATAGTTGCTATAATTATGGTTTATTTAGCTACCATTTCATTTATTATAATTACTAATTCTATGAAGGTACATTTCCTTGTACATAGACACAAGCTCACAGCTTCCACATTTATCCTTTTACATCACATACATTCCTTCCATATCTTTCCAAAAGAAAAGATCTTACATATATACCCTATTAAATTCTACATGATTAGGTCGGCCAATTAGGCTTTCATAATATACAAACAATTACATAACTCCTTGTTAAGATACACACAATATTTAAAACAATAAAAAAAAATTTCATTACAATAATTAAGGATCAACATCCTTAATTCAAGTTCACCATCTATAATACATGCTATAGACCTCAAGTCAGCTTCCAAATAGGTCTTCTCCAGAACACACACCACAACTGACATCATCCTAATTTATGTACCTTGCGCTAATCGTTGAACATTCTTTAGTACCCTATCTGTCATCTCTTAAGCTTGCATACACTAAATCCTCATCTCCGGTAATATTTTCCCAAAACAAAGAGACTAACTCTATCAACTTCCACTGTGACTATCCAGTAACTAGTCTTCACTGAATCTTCTGTAACTCAATCAATATACTATTCCTTAAGAATGTATGTATAAATAAAGATATTAATATTAGATTATTTAATTTCCTTTTAATAATTTTGAAATAAATTATTAGGATCATAAATGTAATTGATTTTCTTTTATATGATGTTATATATTTTTATGAGACTTTAATTTATTTTTAATGTTATTGTTCTTTTAGGGTTTCATTTCAAAGTACCCTAAAAACCCTAAAGTAAAAAGTATATAAATATATTTATTTTGGTAAAATTATTATTGTCCATAGGGTTTGAAATAATGTTAATTGTCATTAACTTTTTAGTTTCAAATACCTAAAAGTAACTTTTCATTTTACTCTCTTATATTTTTAATTTTAAAAGAACAATCTATTAGGGTAAAGTGGGTATTAATGATTTTACCTTACTTTAATTTGATTTTAGCTTTTCATTTTGTAAATTAATTGATTTATTAAAATGTACATTTTAGAGTTTTTATTTAGAAGGTGAGATTATTTTAGATTTCCAAAACTATATGTATTTTTTATATATACTAGTTGTAGTATTATTTTACATTAGAATTTTTTTGTAACATTAGGGTGATTATTTTGTAAAATCAATATACTTGCCCTAAGTGGATTGTTTTGATATTTAGGCTAAATGCCCCCTTTTAAGGGTGAATTATAAAATTCTTTGCCCTAATGTTTTTAATATTTCCATGATACATTGCATTATGTTTATGAATAAATATATTTTTAAAATAAATATAAATGCATTATGTCTTATCTTGAAAATAAATTCATATTTTTATTTAAAGTTTTAAGTGTTATCTTATAAATGAAATTTCCTATATTTTGATAATTAATGTGGGCAACTTATAAATAATATTTAATTTTATTTATACTCCACTTTATTTATCAAATACATTTATTAAGTATGGCATGAATTTATTTCAATTAATTATTAATTAGTAAATAAATAATGGTGATTTATATGAAAGCCTAATATATTATAAATATAATAATTTTGATTTTAGGTTTTATCAAAGACCTATCTAATACTGGGTGTTTTTGTGCAGGAAACTAAACGTCAGATTATTATGCATGAACACCTAAAATGCAATAAACCAAATTAATTGTATGGGAAATATTTCCTAAAAACCATTGTTATGGTTTATTTTGTATTTATTGGGTTAGTTGCCAGGATTAGGTCCTGTGAAAGAGCATGTCTTTTCACAGAGAACCATTGGATATTATATTTATACTCAAACATTTGTAATGAATCGACATCACAACGAAAATTGGAAAACTCTCCTGAATTACAGATTTGAACCTAATGTCCAAATTTTCAAGTGCAAATGATAGATAAGTGTTTATGCTTTGAGGTTATATAGTTTCTTATTTTTCAATTAGTTTTTCTGATTACTTTGTGAACCAGGGTATCCTACTATTTTCTTTCTTTGATTCATTTGTTTATGGTTAATATGTACAATTCGAATATCAATTGCATGGTCTATGAACCTGTTGTTGTTCCTTCCGGGCTCTTAACTTGGGTTAAAATCGATAGGACTAATTGTATAAATTATTTTGAATTTGTGATTCAATGAAAGCCTTTAGGGTGATGGTCTCTCTTTATAGGAGTGAGTTACCTTAAAACCATCTTTGACTATACGTATGATTGAATGTAATTGACTTTATTCCCAATTTTGTATCAGGCATTGATCTCATTTTATTTAAAATTGTTATTTGGTTCTTTCTGTAGTTTACATATTTAAATATGATATCTCTCTTTATAAAGCATTCAATTAGGTTTTAGTAATACTTTTAAGCTTTAGTTTAGATTTCAAGCAATTTAACTACTAAGAGATTATAGTTTTTTCCTCCAGGGATTGTTTACCCCTTTGGAAGGAATTATTGTTTTGTTTGTGCATGCATTTTTGTAGCATAGGGCATAAGTGAATTTAGGCCTTCTAGCCTTGGCTCAATCAAGTCAGAATTGCATAGGCACTTGTTTGTGCCTGTCAGTTGGCCTCAAAATAGTCCAGCATTTTTTAGCACCAACAAATTGGTGACTTTGCTAGGGATCACTATCAGTCGAGGATAGTTTTAGAATCTTTGGTTACTATTACAGAGACTCTACTAGGATAAAGGACTTAGGATAGTTATAGATTCCTCACAGAAGGTGAGGTAGTGACTCTAAAACTCAGTATCAGGAAAAACCTATGTTAGGGAGAAGATCTCTAAAGAATAAGTTGCTCGCTAAATTGAAACCAAATAGGAGAAATAAGAAATAAAAAAAGAAGATGTTGTATGTGTCTCGTGAAAAAAAACCTGACAAAAATAAAGGTTAGGAGTTTTCCTGTGAGAAGATCCCAAGTTCAAATCACCATAGCCCAATGAGTAACAATGAGTATAGAAATAATTTTCCATATTCTGAGCCTAGTAATCAAGAAGCTGTGTGTGAACAGGAGCAGGAGTATAGGCATATGGATGAAGTAATTGAGGGGATGATTAGATTAGAGAATAAAGATAAGAGGATGCTCAGAGCCCTTAGAAGATAGCCCGACAAAGCTCTTAGGAAGTTGGGAATAGAAAGGGAAAGCATTATTTCACCTGAAAGAAGTGATGCCAAAAATGGGGAAGTAAATAATAATGAAGCTATTAATAAAAGTATTCAGGTGCCAGTTTACACTCCTCCTCATAGAAAGAACAATGGTCATATTTTTAACAATAATTACGTTAATCCTATGTTTGAACCAAACACTAAAGAAAGGATTACAGGAAGTGAAAATGATCAGTTTAAGGTTTTTTCTAATCTAGTGTATAACATGGATAACGAGTGGGGAGACAATAATGATCACTATGAAAATTAAAATAGTACACAAGGGACTACAAGGAATAACAGTGATCAGGAAAATCAAAATCGGGATAATGAATATAATTTGCATGATTTACAAGTAGGGCCTGTGCATAATGGAAATGTATATAGTTTATTCAATAATGGTGAACAAAGTCACTCCCAGTATGGTGGAGGTTCAAAACAGTGGAGAGATAATGATATAAATGATTTTGGTCACAATTATAATAATTTTTGGCAAAATCATAATGTATAGCATTATGGAAATATAAATGGAAATAAAAATATTAATAAAGGATATTTACATGAAGAGGATGAGTATTACAAAGAAAATAAAAATAATATGCATGGTAAAAATGTCTGTAGTTTATCAAATAATGATAAACACTTTCAAGATATTGGTTATGTTCGTAATCAACAAAAAGGTGGTGAGATGGGGGGTAAATTCAATAATTATATGCCAGAAAAAAATAACTTTATCTTGAAACCAAGTGATTTTGATAATAAAAACTATTATTATCAATGCCCAAAATGTTGGCAGAGAGTAGGTGAATATGGTAGTAAGAATATTCAAGATAGTGAACATAACTGGCAGGACAAAACCAAAGGTGAAATTGAATATTTGCCCAAATTTAAGCAAGTGGATAGCCAACATGGTACAACCGGAGAAAATTTTAGAAGTAAACATCCAAATAAGAATATTTACTGCTTAAACAAAAGAGAAATATTTTATCAAAAGGGTATTGATAATTTATATATGAACACCAAAAGTATTCTCAAGTATATGATAATCTACATATGTAGGATCATAAAAACATGTAGCCAAGTGAAGGGAAATATCAGTCTAAGCATGAGGAAGAGCTGCATGTCGATCCGCGTATACAATAGAAACTCCAAAAAGGCATGCCGCATAAAGAATTTACACATTTTCAAGATCATCCTTGTAGTGGGCGCTGGCAAGGCGATGCTCATCCACAGCCCAAATACCATGCACATCAAGCTCATGCATAGCAAAATAATGATAAAAATCATGCCCAACATGCTAGTTTCCTTGGGTGTGATTTGGGAAATCAATACAAGCATATTTCATGATGTAAGGAGATGCAAATGCCCAATGCTATTGAATAGGTGAAAAAATTGGATCCTTAGCAATGCACCTAACATTCAACACTATTCATTCGTAATATTGTTTTGTTTTGAATTGGAATAGAAAAAGTAAATTTGGAAATACTTGAAAATTAATTAGGTCAAGATAGATACCTCATCATGAAATTGATTTAGAAATACCTATCTTCTAAAGTCTATGCAAGTTTTTAGAAGATTATGCAACCAAATTTGGGATCAAGAAGCTGAGATAGAGAAAACCTAGAAAATTTTTGTCTTTCCGACAGCAAGTAGTCTTTGACCCTTATAAAAGGTTGAAGGCTAAATTTTTATTCTAAAGGTCAATTTTGACTTTGTTTGCAGATCTCAGAAGTTAGGTGAAAAGGGTACTTAGATCTGTCCTCTAATTCGTGAAACAATGACTATAGATATCTGAAAAAGGGGGTTTTGGGGGTGGCTATATAGGGTTTTGCCTTAGTCAAACCCCCATTTTGGTAATCTCCACCTCCATGAATAGCCAATTGAAATAGAATTTGTGTGTGTATGTTTTGAAAGTGTAATGTCAAGATCTAATCCTCTAGATCAAAACTCTAGCATGAATATGTATGAAACAACAATGCATAGATTTGAATAAGATAGAGAAGCATACCAAGCCCCTAAGGCTAAATTACTTCTAAAAAAACTTAAAATCCATAATTTCTACTCCATGATTGAATCTTTGAATGCTTGAAAGTTGATAATGGTGGATCAAGGAAGAAAGGATCTCTCTTGCTCCAAGAATGTGCTCACAAAGATGCTTGATGTCAACAATGGCTTGATCTTCTATATCATCCTCTTGTAATCTTGCATCTTCACCATTCATTGCTTTCTTGAAATCTTCTTGTTCATGAAATTTATCCTTTAGAACACTTGATCATCAACTTGCTTGATGTTTCTTGGTTGTGAAAATGAATGCAAATGAGAGTCTTTATATAGAGGTTTCAAGGTGAGGCTCCTAGAGAAATGTGAGGACCCATAATTCAAATTTCGCCTCAAATTAAGGTCCAATCACAATAAAAAACTAAGGAGGGAAAATAATTAAATGAATTTCAAATTAAAACCATTTTGCACTCTGATCTGAGGGCTCAACATTGATTTCGGGGCCCGTCGGGACCAAATTTGAAAGAGGGGCATAGATTCTAGAGGAGGTCAAATGACCTTGTCTTTGACCTAGGTTAGGGATGATCTTGACTCTAACATAGGTCAAGGTCAAGCTTGATTCTAACATAGGTCAAGGTAAACCTTGATTTTGACCTTGTGGGCCCAGATCCAACCAGAATCAGGACAGGAGGTCCTAGGGATGCCTTGAGACCTAGAAATGAACTCAGAATGGGACAAAATGCTAGGGAAAGGCATAAAATCCAATGATGATTATGATGAAGGCTAGGAGGACCTATTTCTAAGTCCTACCTAGAAAATAGAGCCATGGAAGAGGGAAATTAAGGAGAATCCTTGGGATCCTAACCCTAATTTCACCTAGAATGAAGAAGTTAAGTGCATAATGCATCCTAAATGCAAGTCTATCATGATAAATGTAATAAAAGAGGGTGATAAACCTATGAAGATAGAAGTGCTTCCATTTTAAGATGATACATTTAACCCCCACTTTAGCTTAGATATGACACTACATGAATATGCAAGCTAAAGTAAGAAAACATCATAGTAAATAAAAAGGATATAGCCAAGTCCTCGATGTAAAGATCCTATAGAAAACTATTAGAACCTAAAACATACAAGGTTAATGAAAATCCATAAATCACCTAAAGCTTACTATATGACAATTTGAGAAGTGTATAGAGCCCCTTATGCCCCCCTATTTTGGCTTTCTACTTCGGAAGGGTGAAATAGGGTGATAAGAAAAACTCTATATACTAGATATGGAGAGTGTTGAAAATTCCTTTCCTAAACTAATAAGAATGATTCCTAACCTTCCTAAACTAGTTCAAGGAGTTAGGTATCTGAATCATGATTCCAACGCCACTGGTAGCACTAAAAATGGGGGTACCGAAGTCAAGTTATGATGAAAAGAGTGGATGTCTGTCTAAATGCATAAGGGAAATTTGAGTTTACCCTAAGGAAACCCTAATTTAACCTATAAATAAGGAAAAGAGAGAAATACTTACTCATTCTTACCATTTCTAGATTCAAAATGAGAAAGTAAGATGTCGAGAAGAGAGGAATTTCAAGCGACACACCTGGAGATTCTGAGACATAGCCTGGCTACCAGACAGTCACTACCTAAGGTGAGTTTTCTATTGTCTGCCTTTGTACTTTCCAAATTCCTATTTTTTATAGGCAAGGTTGACTTTGACCTAGTTAAGTTAGATTTATAGATTTGATGATGTAGATGACTAATATGATGATTGTTTATGCTTTTAGGACTTGATCTATTTCCAAGAGCATCCCTTTGGAGAGTTGCTAGTCATGATCAAAGAGAGAATATCTGAGCTTGATGATGTGGAGATGAAGTTATTGAAGGATGTTGGACTATATTGGGTATAAGTCCTTGTACAGATTAGACTACACTAAGCCATGTTATCAAATTTCATAGAGAGGTGGGATGAGGATACATACTCCTTCCATCTTCCCTCTGGTGAGATCACAGTGACTTTAGAGGATGTCTACAGGATCATGTGGCTTCCAGTCCAAGGTGAGACCGTCAAACCTAGAGCACAGTGTTCTTGTGAGGAGATCCATGCAAACATAGGGTATTGTACAAGATGGCTTCCACAGATATGGACCCGGTCAGATCATGTCTTATTATCTTCCATAATGTCAGGCCCTACACCTTTAGTACGAAAGGTGATACTTTGTATAGTAGCCTTGGTTGTGTTACCCAAATCAAAGGGTACTATATTTTGTTCACCTCTGACACATCTCATATAGAGGATGGAGAGAGATAGGACTGCATTCTCATTAGGTTGCAGCATGCTAGCTTAGCTATACCATGAGCTAGGTCAGCTAGTGAGGTATTAGTGGGAGAGTTTGTCGACATGCACACTCCTGTAGATTTGGATGTTTGATTATTTCACATGTACACATCCATAGGGAGTTCTAGTGATGGTAGATGTGAGCATAGTGAGAGCCTTTGTGTATCCCTTGAGAGATATTTGGTAGTTTGGATATATGCTCTACTGGAGAGTACATCTAGACCACATTACGAGCACTGATGTGATATGGAGACCCTATTTCTATATGAAAAAGTGGCCTAATACACTATTCTAGAAGAGACATTCATAGTAGCATAAGCTGCTAGAGGGTCATCAGAGTCATATAGTGATGCCCTACTATTATGATTAGGTGATGAGGCAATTTAGCCTATTACAGTGAGTCTCTAAAGTAGTACCTCACTATGTACATCCGACAAGATACTATCAGAGACCTAGTGCCATACACCAACCATCGATAGTAGACATAGAGGATAGCGATGTAGAGGAGACAGAGGACATAGAGGTACCATCAAATGTGACCTATTCAGGCATAAGTTAAAATTACATCAAGTACTAGAGTTTGCAGGGGATTCATCCTATCTTTCCTAGGGATTATCCCATAGGTGATCTAGGATTTATAGAGGGGATACATTGGGATAGTGGAGCCACAGAGGAGGGTGAGGATATCACAGATGAGGAGGAGTACATCTCTGAGGGAGATCCCATGGAGGAAGAGGAGAGAGTAGATAGAGAAGATGAGAGAGCCAAAGACATGCCCCTAGCTAGTGATACTAGTGTAGATATTTTTAGGAATGAATTCTTGATGATTAGAGGTCATTCTATAGAAGTGGTTGTTGCATTCATAACTATGATTGTCATTGATGTCAACATAGTGATATTCTGGAGTTTAGCAAAGTAGCAGGCACCATTTTGTTTTGTGCACATGGGATATTGCATTTGGGATTATGCATAGTTTATGGTATTTTATTTGGTGTGTTATTAACCTATGGTTAAGAGCACAAAAATAAATTCATTCATTCATGAAAGTTATGGTGGAAGCAGTATTATGGCAGTGTTCCAGAGTAGCAATTTTTGGTAATCGAAGGATATCTCCTAATTGGGATGGAGTCTGATTCTACACAGTTAAAGGGAAGTTTGTGACACATTGGTGGTGATGTGGTTCATTGTGAAAACTTTGAGGTGACACGAGTGAAGAGTTATTACATTTGGAAGCTGACAGTTTTATGTGTAGCGTGTTGAAATTATTATTTTGTATTTGCATGCTGACTCATTTGCAATTATTTGAGTATGATATAAAGGAAGGAATTTTTTATTTGTTATGATATAATATTATGAGATTTTAATGGTTGTGATATGAAATTGTGAAATTTTTGATGCAAATTTATGCATGAGGTGAAGAAAAGAGCTAATTCAATGATGAAGGAAGACTTGCAAAGTACAAAGATCTAGATTTGTGATCTTGTGTAGCAAAGAGTGTGGTTTTGGCACAGTATGAAGGAGGTAACATATTTAATATTATTCTATTGAATAATCCTAACATCTATTGGACAATGAGTTCAGAGATCTTGCCTTGAAGCTGTTTGGGTAGTGGTTCCTTCTGTCTTCCATAACTCTTAACCGGGTTAGAATCTTTTAACAGGGGTTCAAAATCTCCTAACAGGGATTCATATGTACTAAATGTATTTCATAAGACTCCTAATAGGGTCCATCCTTTCACAAGGAACTTTCATATTAGTGCATCATTTTGTGGGCATCATTCCCACCGGGGTTTACTCTTTGATCAAGAGGTTCCCTAGTCAACATATCTTGTGTTATTGTGTCATTGTGTATGATTATCTTTCTATGGTTGGTTACTTCATTTATTATATGGTTTAAAGCTACTAAAGTTGATATTGAAGCTAATAAATAGTTTAATTATTAGATAACTGATTCACCCCCCCCCCCCCCCCCCCCTCTCAGTTATCTTGGGGATCTTTACTTTCTAACAATTGGTATCAGATCGGCAGGTCCTTGAAAGGGAAGTTTAACAACTTATGAAGATCTATGAAAAATTTTAGGAAATAAAGCCCGAAGTTTGATGGAGTAAATTTTGACAGCTGGAAAGAAAAGACAAAGACACATCTATTGTGTTTAGGACTAGGTTATTGGTTGATTACAAAGAATGATAGAACTATCATTAAGGAAGATAGACTCGAGACTTGTTCTAATGATGAGAGAGACACCTTTATGTGTAACATACTTGCAAGAGAAGCACTTTTATTAGCACTTCCAGAGAATGAATACAGTTAGGTAAAAGGTTTAATTAGAGATTATGATATTTGGAAAGCTTTACATTCTAATTTTGAAGGTGATGAACATGCAAAGAAAGCTAGGTTACATAATTGGATTTGTGCATTTGAAGACATAAGAATGATGGAAGATGAATCTGTTAGAAGCTATATTGGTAGGATGTCAGAAATTGTTATAGGAATAAAGTCTTATGCAGGTGAAAAATTAGAGAATGAAGTGATATGGAAAATTATGAGAACATTGACATTGGTATTTAGGCAGACTACACAAATGATTGAACAAGTGATACCTTGTACAGTGAAATTTTCAAGAGAGACTCTTCTTGGAAGATTGCAAGCAGCAAGATGAATTTGAGATTATTAGGAGAACTACCGAGAATGGAGACAAAATTTAGTGCTCTTAGCATCAGACCTACTTTGTCAAGAAGTACAAGTGTGAGTGGAGATTATGCCAGCAGCAGTAGATCCAAATTTGAAGAAGATAAGAAGATTGAAGAAGGTATTGCCTTGCTTTTGAAAAGAGAACTAGATGGTAAGAAAATATTTAAATGTTGGACTTGTCAAGAATATGGTCATTATGCATTTAAGTTTCCTAACAGATTTAAGAAGTATAGAAACAATTTTAAGCATAGAAGACCTAAAGAATGTCATTATGAAAATGATGAAGAAATTGAAGCAGGAATTGAAATACATTTGAGTGATACTGATAATGATAACCTTGATGACATAGGATTTGTAGCTATTAAACAAGAAAATTCTGAATCTGATATTAAAGAAGAAAAATCCTTAGTTTCCCAAGTTGAAAATAAAGTTGATTGGATTATAGATAGTGGTTGTTCACATCATATGACTGGTGATAAAGGAAAGTTCATAAAGTTTAACAATCATGATGGAGGAGTTGTTAGAGTTGGTAATAATGCACCTTGTTTGATTAAAAGTATAGGATCTATTACTCTTGATGGAAAGACTAATACTGATGATGTTTACTTTGTGGATGGATTGAAACATAATCTATTGAGTGCTGGACAATTAGTTGATAAGGGATATCAAGTTTTGTTTTCTGAGAAAACTTGTGTGATTAAGGATAAAGATGGAAATTTGATTGGAATAGGATCTAGAACCAGAGGTAATGTATTTCAGTTGAACCCTACTAAGATGACATGTTTGATGACTAAGATTGATGACGGTTGGTTATGGCATAGAAGGTTTTGTCATATAAACTTTGATAATATTGTGAAAGTGAGTTCTACACTTGCAGTAAGAGATTTACCTAAGATTATGAAGCCTACTAACATGACTTGCAAGGAATGTTTGATGGCTAAGTAGAAAAGGAATTCATTTCCTAGCAAGAAGTTCACATCTAAAGAGAAGTTGGAGATTCTTCAGACATACTTGAGTGGTCCTACTAGGACTAGAGGATTCTATGGAGAAAGGTATTTTATGATTCTTGTTGATGATTTTACAAGAATGACATGGATTTCATTTCTGAAAGAAAAATCTGAAGCATTTGATAAGTTTAAGGTAATTAAGAATAAAGTTGAGAATGAATCAGGAATGAGGATTAAATGTTTGAGATCTGATAGAGGAGGATAATTTACTTCTAAATATTTTAACACCTTTTGTGAAGTGAATGGTATTAAGAGATAGTTTTCAGCCCCTAGAACACCTGAACAAAATGGTATTGCAGAAAGAAGAAACAGATCAGTGACTGAAGTAGCAAGAGCTATGTTGTTTGAGAGTGATTTGGAAAAGACATTTTGGAGAGAAGCAGTGAATATAATAGTATATACAATGAACAAAGTAAAAATCAAAGCAGACACAAACAAGACACCTTATGAATTGTGGTTTGGACATGCACCCTCAATTAAGTATTTTAGAATTTTTGGAAGCAAATGTTATATTAAGAGAGATGATGATATAGGAAAGTTTGATCCTAGAAGTGATGAAGGAATTTTTCTCAGATATTCTTTGAAAAGCAAAGCTTATAGATGTTACAATAAGAGAACTAAGACTATTGTTGAAAGTGAAAATGTGAAAGTTGATGAGAAATTTTAAATTTAGGAAAGAATGCTTGATTATGAATTTGATGAAGAATCTAACCCTCAGCCTAACATTGAAACTACTGAACAATTTTTTGAGATTGACAGTGAATTGTTGAATGAAATTCATGCTGAAGAAAATAGAGAAGAATCTACAGTTGAGACAAGATCTGAGACTATGACACCTAACATGTATATTTCAAGACATCATCCTATTGAGTAAGTTATTGGAATTTTGGATAGAGGAGTTACGACTAGAAAGAAGGTACATTTATGTTTGATTTCTCAAATTGAACCTAAATCTACTAATGAAGCTTGTGAACATGAACATTGGATTAAAGCTATGAAAGAAGAATTGGATTAGATTGAGAAGAACAAGACATGGGAATTGGTCCCTAGACCTAAAGACAAGAATGTGATTGGAACTAAATGCGTATTCAGAAAAAAGATGAATGAACAAGGAGAAGTAGTAAGAAACAAAGCAAGATTGGTATGTAAGGGATACTCGTAGCAAGAAGGAATTGACTATGAAGAAACCTTTTCCCCTGTGGCAAGACTTGAAGTAGTAAGAATGTTTTTGGCTTATGCAGCATTTAAGAAATTCAAAGTGTATCAGATGGATGTGAAGTCAGTATTTCTAAATGGTGAATTGGAAGAAGAAGTATACATTGAGCAGCTTGAAGGTTTTCCTTTGAATCAAGAAGGAGACATGGTATGTAAACTAAAGAAAGCATTGTATGGACTAAAGCAAGCACCTAGAACATGGTATGCATGATTGGATAAGTATTTGTTGAAATTGGGATTTACAAAAGGAACAACTGATAGTAACTTGTACACAAAATAAATTGAGAATGGACTGTTAGTTATAGTTATTTTTGTTGATGACATTATTTTCAGAGGAGAAGATGAAGCTAGTGAAAAATTTGCTGATGAAATGAAGACAAAATTTGAAATGAGTATGATTGGAGAAATGAAATACTTTTTGGGATTATAGATAACACAAAACAAAGATGGTATCTTTGTAATTCAGACAAAGTACTTTAATGATTTGTTGAAAAGATTTGGTATGGAGAATTGTAAACTAGTTGGAACACCTATGGTTACAAGACATAAACTATCTAGTAAAGATGAGACTCCAGCAGTTGAGCAGAAAAAATATAGATCTATGATTGGTGGATTACAATACTTGACAAACACTAGACCTGATATAGCACATTTAGTTGGAATGGTAGAAAGATTTCAAGCTGAACCTAGAGAGTCACATTATGCAAAAGTAAAGAGGATACTGAGATATTTAAGAGGAACAATGGACTATAGATTGTGGTATGAAAAATCTGATGATTTTACCCTATGTGCATATACTGATGCTGATTGGGGAGGCAGCATTGATGATAAGAAAAGGACCAGTGGTGGAGCCTTTTTTCTTGGAGGAAGATTAGTTTCTTGGTTGAGCAAGAAGTAGAATTTTATTTCACAGAGTACAGTAGAAGCAGAGTATGCAGCAGTAGAAAACAATTGTAACCAGATAATTTGGATGAAGGAAATGCTGAAGGATATTGGAATTAAGTTTGATGAACCTATTTTCATACATTGTGACAATACCAGTATAGTTAGTATGTCTAAGAATCATGTATTGCATTCTAAGACTAAGCATATAGAGATCAAGTATCATGTTGTAAGAGAGAAAGTTGCAGATAAAGAAGTCAGATTGGAGTACATTAGCACAAAGGAGCAGATAGTAGACATATTTACTAAGCCCTTACCGAAGGATACATTTGAGTATCTAAGAGGTATGCTTGGGGTTATGCCCCAACCTAATCTTGAGTAAATATGTAGATGGTTGCATCTGTCCAGTGGTTTATGCACCTATCTTTCTTTTGGACTAGATGTTGGTACTTCCTCTATGGGGGAGTATGTGTATCTGAGCTGAGTCATGAGGACTCTTGTATGTATTTTCTAAACAGTGTCTTTTGACATTGAGCTATTGTTTGACATAGTGATGGAATTTTTATCATTGATGTCAATGGGGGAGAGAATCATGAAAAAAATTGAGAGAGAACATTGAGAGAGAAGATTGAATAGGAAAACAAAGCAAGATTTGATTGATGAAGAGCAGAAGAGCAGTTGAGCAGCATTGATTGGATTTTTGGAACATTGGATCTTTTTCATCTATGTTTACATCAATGCTAGTGGGGGATATTTTTAGGAATGAATGCTTGATGATTGGAAATCATTATATAGTATTGGTTGTTGCATTCATGACTATGATTGTCATTGATGTCAACACAGTGATATTCTGAAGTTTAGCAGAGTAGCAGGCATAGTTTTGTTTTGCGCACATGGGATATTGCATTTGGGATTATGTGTAGTTGATGTTATGTTCTTTGGTGTGTTATTAACCTATGGTTAAGAGCACAAAAATAAATTAATTCATTCATGAAAGTTATAAGCATTTTGGTGGAAGCAGTATTCTGGCAATGTTCTTGAGTAGCGGTTTTTGGTAATCGGAGGATATCTCCTAATCGGGATGGAATATGATTTTGTGTAATTAAAGGGAAGTTTGTGACACACTGGTGGTGATGTGGTTCACTATGAAAACTTTTAGGTGACACGAGTGAAGAGTTATTACATTTGGAAGCTGACAGTTTTATGTTGAAATTATTATTTTGTATTTGCATGCTGACTCATTTGTAATTATTTGAGTATGGTATAAAAGAAGGAATGTTTTATTTGTTATGATATGGGATTATGAGATTTTAATAGTTTTGATATGAAATTGTGAAATTTGTGATGTAAATTTATGCATGAGGTGAAGAAAAGAGCTAATTCAGTGATGAAGGAAGACTTACAAAGTAAAGAGATCTAGATTTGTGATCTTTTGTAGCAGAGAGTGTGGTTTTGGAATAGTGTGAAGGAGGTAACATATTTCATATTATTATATTGAATAATCCTAATATCTATTGGAAAATGAGTTCAGAGATCTTGCCTTGAAGTTGTTTGGGCAGTGGGTCCTTCTGTCTTCCATAACTCTTAACTAGGTTAGAATCTTTTAATAGGGATTTAAAATCTCCTAACAGGGATTCATATGTACTGAATGTATTTCATAAGACTCCTAATAGGGTCCATCTTTCACAAGGAACTTTCATATTAGTGCATCATTTTGTGGGCATCATTCCCACTAGGGTTTACTCTTTGATCAAGAGGTTCCCTAGTCAACATATCTTGTGTTATTCTATCATTGTGTATGATTATCTTTCTATGGTTGGTTACTACATTGATTATATGGTTTAAAGCTAATAAAGTTGATATTGAAGCTAATAAATGGTTTAATTATCATATAACTGATTCACCCCCACCCCCACTCTCAGTTATCTTGGGGATCTTTACTTTCTAATAGATATACCAATTACTCGCGCATCACCACTAAGATCAAAATAGCCCCCACAGCCCCACATAGAGACACCACCATCAAGACCTAGATATAGCAACCATGGAGAGAGTTGTCACTCTATGCCCCCACCATCTAGACACTTTAGTGACATCCAGGAGGGAGACCTAGGTATGAAATATGAATTTTGATTGAATATGTGATTTGATTTGAGATAAAAAGGACACTAGACTGATAAAAGTTTTTCTTTCTATAGCTAGCATAGAAGAGTGGAGGAGCTTTGTATCTGAGATTCTGAAGGATACAATTATATCCTAATGACTATCAGCTGATGAGCAAGAGTCTTCCATCAGTCACAAAGATCCTGATAGGCATGCTGACATCTTTGCATGTATCCAGTAAGAGCTAAGATTATGTAGAGAAAGAGAGGAGAAGCTGATGTTAGAGGTACAAAGTCTTCGAGGATGTTCACATGGTATGAGCATATCTAGGAGCCATACATAGACACACAAATCTTCATCTTCCCATACCAGAGTACAGAGATCCGGGAGCCATTAGCCATCAGAATGACGTAGTGATAGACATAGTGATAGATAGGACCATTGGCCGCATATATATCAAAACTTGAAAAACTATTTTTGATGAATGAAAAACTTTCTCTACTGATTAGTTCTATGTTTAATTAGTATGCTTTCATCAATATAAAACTTAATAGAAAGAAAGAAAGAAAGTGCATAAACATATTCAATATGTAATTTTGCTAAAACTACATAACCTATAAAATAAATCTTTATAAGGAATACATAAATGCACATAAAAACAAATGAAATTAAGGATAAAAACATTTAAGATGCATAATATTAATGGGTTCCTTAAAAGAAACACCATCCATATCAGCAAGTCTATAAGCACCCAAACCAAAATATTCAATAATAATAAAAGGTCCAAGCCAATTAGGGCTAAATTTTCCTTTTTCACCTGATAAAGAATTCATATTTCATTGATTCTCTTAAAGGACTAAATTACCAACCGTAAATGTTCATTAAATTACCTTATGATTGTATTGTTTGTGAAGAGATTTATGATAAGTTTTTATATGTTCTAATGCATGTATTCATTATTCATCCAACATTTCTAGCTTTTGTAAGTGTTGTTCATGAAAAGTATCTTTATCAATTATCCCATGAAATTAAACATGTAAAGAAAGTATTTCCAATTCCAAAGGCATAATAGCATCAGTACCATAGACAGGGTTATAAGGAGAAGTACCAATGGCAGTACAAACACTAGTCCTATAGGCCCATAAAGCATAAGTTAGTTGAGTATGCCAATCTGTCGCATGCTTATTAACTATTTTTCTCAAAATTTGTTTGATAATTTTATTCAATGCTTCAGCTTGTCCATTAGATTGAGGATAGTAAGGAGTTGAAAATCTATGTTGAATCCTATATTTCTCCAAGAATTTCGTGACTTCTTTATTTTTAAAATAGATTCCATTATCCAAAATTATCATTGAAGGAATGCAAAATCTTGTTACGATATTATTAAGGATGAAATCACAAATAATATCCGTTGTTGTTGACCAAAGAGGGACAGCTTCAATCCACTTTGTAAAATAATCCATATAAGTGAGAATATAAGTATTTCCTTGAGAAGAAGCTAGTGAGATTTTTCCAATGAGATCAAAACCCCAAACACTAAAAGGCCATGGAGAAACTTGATTACGAAGCTCACGAGCAGGAGCATGAATCAAATTACTATTTCATTGACATTGAGGACATTTCTTAGCAAACATGAAAGAATCTTGTTCCATTGTTTTCCAATAATATCCCATTCGAAGCAATTTATTAACCAAGGATTTTCCACAAAAATGTGCCCCACACAAACCAGAATGAGCTTCTGCTAAAGCTACAGGAATTTTAATTCTATTGAGACATCTTAATAATAATCCTTGATAAGAGTGTTTGTAAAGCGTATCTCCTAAAATGATGTAATGTGCTACAAGTTTCCTAATATGATTACGCATGTTCCTTGTTGCTGGTTCAGGAAAAGTACCATCCTTCAAAAAATGAAAAATATGTGAATACCATTCATCCAAATGCAAATGGAAACAGTCAGAGGTAATCTTGTCAGAAATTGCAGGGCATTTAAGAGTTTGTATAGTAAATTGAAATTTTTCAGCATTATTCTCAAGGAAAACCAAGGAAACTACACTTGCCATGGCGTCTACATGTCGATTATCCTTCCTAGGTAAAGTCTGAATCGCATAAGAGGAGAATTGTGAAAGCACATCAAGAGCTAATCTCTATATTGTGTCATTTTAGCATTTTTAGTCTGATATCCTCCTTTAATCTATTCAACAATCAATTGTGAATCTCCATATATTTGTAAATGTTTGATATTAAGGGATGAAGCTGCTTGTAGTCTAGCTATAAGAGCTTCATACTCTACAATGTTATTAGTACAAGGAAAGGTCAATTAATAAGATAAAGGGATGGGTTTTTTCATAGGTGGAATCAAAATGATACCCACACCACAACCTATCTTACACTTAGACCCATCAAAATATGATTCTCAAATATCATCCTATTGAATAGCTAGGATATTTATTGCCTGACTTTAAGTCACCCATTTTTTTGGCAATATTGGTCATATCAAGTTAGTCTAGTCAGTCTTGAGTCTAGGTCTAAGTCTTTTATAGGTAGGAAATCTTTGCCAGGTTTCTCTTCCATTGCCTTTTTGTTCTAAGCCGAGTGGGATGTTTTCAAAGTCTCATTGATTGGGTAGGTTGTAGCACCCAATCTGGCAAAGATTATGATCTTTCAATTAATGATCTTTTCAGCAAAAGAATGGTTGGTGATTATGGTTTCCAGGCATTCAGAAAGTCTCAAAGGAAATTTTTTCATATGACACATTGACATGGTGTCTATTGATTGATTTAGTTTTCAGCAGCAGAGTATGGATAGTGAAAGAGTGGATCACATCCCAGATTGTTTACAATTTTGAGCAAGGTTCAAATAATTATGACTTCAATTCTCTGAGGGCTCTTTGATTGAAGTGATCACTTAAGAAGGTATGTTAATGCTAGCAATATTGCATCAGTATGATCTTATGAAGGCAACAAGGTTTGGGACAGTCCTAAATCAAATTGTGATAAGAGAGGATGGAGTTATGAATTTCTTCATCGTATAACCATGCCAACATTGTGATGAATCTCATCAAGCCACAAAAGAATTAACTCCGATATGAGGGAGCCACGACATTTCAAGTTAGAAAAAAGTGGTTGCATGATCACAAGAGTTTAAAACATGCTATGCGATCATGCGAGATGAAGCCAAGTGGAATGGTGGGGTCACGGTCTCTTAGTTGCAGTCTCTAGATCTATGGTCCCCGCTTTGTCACATGACTAAGGAAGATGTCTTGCGATCATGTGAGATGAAGCCACATGTTCTGGTGGGCCCTGTTTCTCAGTGGGACCTAAGTTATGACATCGCATCGATGGTTCAAAACATTCCAAGGTTTCAATCCAACGATGGTCGGAATTGCGCAATAAAAAGATGCTCAAAAAATAGCAATAAGGTGCCACCTGTCTTAGCAGTCCATGTGCACCAATGAGGAAGCAGTCGCATGATCACATAGATTAAAATAATAACATGTGGATCATGTGACAATGAACCTACTGGGACCCATGATTGACAATAGTGAAACCCATGTGTGCCAATGGTAAAGTGGTCGCATGATCGCATAGATTAAAATAATACCTTGCGATCATATGACAATGTAAGTTTGGGAAGTGATGTGCTCTGCTGGGACCTGCATACGCTAATAGCACAGATGTGATAACATAAGCTGAGCAGGGAAAGATCCTACATCTGATGGAGGGTGTATGTTCGCAAAGAATCTTGGAGGCCTATGTGAAGAAGCGATGGCCGTTGATCTTCTGATGGTGGGTCCGAAAGCATTTGACTACAGTTATGACTTTTCTGAGATGAAGCCACGTGGTGGTGGGTCCATAGGGTCTATATGAAATGATAAACTAATGGTTTTCACTATTCCTCAAAGCCACAGAAGATTCTTTGACACCTGAGCTGGGGTCCACGTGCACCAATAATAAATCGGTCGCATGATCGCAAGAATTCAAACAATACCATGCAATCATGCGACAATGAAACTGAATGATATAAATTCCAATTTGGCATAAAGAAAAAAATACAAGGAGACTTAGAACAAAGATTCCATGTCATGAAGGAAATACATATAGACTCCCAAGCTAGTGACGACATTCTACTAGGATAGTTACCACTGTGATCATTTTTACATTATCTTTATATAGAATGGAAATAGAGTAGGGATTAGATACAGTGAGACGGTTGGTTATTCCTGAATTGTATGAATTCTAAATTTGATTATTTGTGGCCACCCATTTCATTTCTATCTCAAGACCAGAACTTTGAGTAGAGATAATTATTTGACTCCAAAGCCCAATGGACTTGGCTTGATAGATGCTGATTGAGGAAAAGATGAAAAGTTTTAGATTGAAAAGTCACTATCTTCATGTCTTCCTCTATTTCTACATTCATGGTGACTCTTCAAGTTCCTGGATCAAAAATGTTTCTTCTTTGTGCTTTGTCTTTTTGTATTCTAGAAGTTGAATCATTTCCAGCAAGCATTGTAAGTTCTATAAATACTGTAAAGGAAATCAATGTAAGGGTCAGAAAATTGTTGGCATGAAGAGAGGTTGCAAAGACAATCACACTTGGCGTCAATTCTTTACTATCCAGGTGCTTCCTTTTTTTGTATACAGTCAGAGAGCTGGAGTGGAGGAGAGAGCATGTTTAATTTCTATATTTTCATTCATGCATTGAGATTAATGTTCAATTTTTGTAATAGATCTAGCTATAGTTTGCAAGAAAATATGATCAGAGTATTATGTTTGTGTGTTTAAAACAAGGAAAGGTTTTGTTATGAATCAGAGTATTTGGGCAACACTTTTCTGACTACATTCAATCGGAGTATTGTTATGATTACTTTTGAGCACTGTCTTGTATTCTTATTCAAATGGTGATTGGATGGTAGATTAGAGTACTGTCATTTGATCCTATTGCAAATATTTGGATGTTTAATCTTCTCATAACATTGCATTTGCAAAACTAACAACATTCTTGCATTACCAACATTGGGAAGTCATAGGATGTGTGAGTTCCTGAAGTTTGCTAGAATTAGAATCTAAATCTGCCCAAGTTAGTCCTGGATAGGATTAGCTTGGTTTTTCCTTTGTTGTTCTCTGGTTAAGAACATACCCTATAGTAGGAATTAGAGATAAACATAATTCATTGAATATCATTTATATAGGGAGTTGTACCTCAATTCAGAGGGAAACTAGATATTCTCAGAAACGGTTTCCCAACTGTTGTGTAAAGTTGTTCTTCGTTATAAAATTGGGAAAATAAAAAGAGGATAAGAAGAAAGATAATCTCTTTACCAACAATATTATCATTAGGAAATTCTATGGAAGTAGAACATTTATCTGAGTGAGGATGAGGAGCTTCAGCTAGATAATCTGTCAATGCTTGTCCCTTAATAGACTTCTGAGAAATAAAATTAAGATCAAACTCAGTAAGCAACATAACCCATTTTGCTAACTGACCAGAGAGATCAATTTGTGAGAAAAGATGTTTCAAAGGGTCAAATTTGACAATCACACTAACTTCAGCATTTATAAGATAATGCCTGAGTTTCTGACATGCATAAACTACAACTAGACATTGTCTTTCTAAATCTGTATATCTTTTTTCATAATCAAGTAAAGTCTGACTAATGTAATACACATGTCTTTCTTTACCATTATCATCAATTTGAGCTAACAATGCACTCACGGCCCATGGAGTCGCTGAACTGTATAATTGAAATGGTTTATCAAATTTAGCAGGCTGCAAGATAGGAGGATTCGCAAGATACTCCTTAAATTTCTCAAAAGTTTGTTTACACTCATCATTCCAAGAGAAAGTAGTTCCTTTCTAAGCAAGGAAGTAAAAGGGATAGTTCGGTCCACTAAATTAGAAATAAAGTGACGAATAGCTTGTATTTTTCCTTGTAAACTTCATAATTGGGAAATATTCTTAGGAGGAGGCATATTAACAATAGCTTCAATCTTTTCAGTATCTACTTTGATGCCTTGCTTAGAGATTATAAATCCTAATAATTTTCTGAAATCAACTCCAAAGACACATTTCTTAGGATTCAATCTCATATTATAACTTCTAATCCTTTCAAATATTTGTCATAAAATAGTAATGTGCTGTTCTCTTTGTATAGATTTTTCCAAGATATCATCCACATAATCTTCAAGAATCTTATGAATGTAATCATGAAAAATCAGATTCATAGCCCGCTGATAAGTTGCTCCTACATTTTTTAATCCATAAGGCATCATGAACCAACAAAAGGTTCCCCAAGGTGTTATAAATGCAATTTTAAAGTGATCTTCAAGAGGGATAAAGATTTGATTATATCCCGAAAAACCATCCATAAAAGATAACAAGGCATGGCCCGCTGTTGAATCCACAATCAATCGATACTAGGTAATGGGAAATCATCTTTCAAGGATGCATTATTTAAATCTCTAAAATCAGTACACATCCTTATCTTTATTTCTCCTTTTGACACCGGCACAATGTTTAAAATCCAATCTAAGTAATCAATAGAATGGATAAATCCAAAATCCAATAATTTTTAAATTTCTCCTTTGACTAAAAAAGTGATTCGTGGATTCATCTTTCAATTTTTTTGCTTCACAAGTTTCATATTCAGTTTTAAAACAATTTTATGAGTAACGATCTTAGAATCTATACCTAGCATATCTGAATATGTCCAAGCAAAGATATCCTTAAATTCAAGAAAAAGGGAAACCAACTGATCACGTTCATCCTGATTCAAACATTTCCCAATTTTTATCATCCTTTCAGAGTTGTTTTCATCCACTTGAATATCAATAGTTTTAGTAATTAACAAATCACTTCTTACCAGAGGATCCATCGGTAAAGGAAGAGTATCATGTTCTTCATGTTCTCCAAAATAAGCATCAGTTTTTAAACAATAAGGCTTTCCTCATTTGTGATGAAACTTAGGTAAATCTTCATAATCCCCTAAAAATTCCATTAAGGCTTCATCTTTAGGAAAAATATCTAAAGAGGATTGTTGATTAAGGTCAATAAGTAATGGGTTAACCAACTTCAACTGTCCACTGCAAATATGATTAAAATTAAGAGGAAAAGCCGATGGTTGTCTATAATGATTTAATCCTAATCCATATGTATGATCATAAACTTCATTATCCAAAGGTACTTGTATACCTTGTTCATATTTACCACATCCTTTCCCATTAAATTTTGATTTCTTAAGAAAATGATAACCATGATCATATCGATCAGTCATATCAGAAGGATTCCAAGGAGCGACATATGTCACAATTTCATAACAATCAGGCTTTATAGTTTCAATCGTTTCATTAATCGAAGTGGCAACAAAATTACTTTTTAGTTTCTCAGACAGTGGAGGAGAAATAAAAACTTTTTTCTCAAATTTGTTTTGTTGCTTCATAAATTCCAAATTAGAGACCTTGTATTCTCCAATAAAAGTAGGATTAAAATCCAATGTCCCCCAATCATCCTCAATCAAAGAAGAAGATGGAGCTTCTTGTTGTTGAATCTCAGGTTGTTTTATCTCAGATTGTTGTATCTCTGATTGTTTTTCAATCTCTTGACTAGGTTGAAGAGGTTCAAAGATTTTAGCATATTCTACATTTAAGCAAGGATTCGGGGCATCATCCACATGTAATGTATACATTAAGTTGTTATAGATGAACCTAACCTTGTGATGAAGAGTAGAAGGAACTACATGCATAGTATGTAACCATGGTCTTCCTAAAAGAAGGTTATAATTGAGAGGTCTAGGCATAATATGAATATGAGTATTTAAGATAACTGGACTGAATTTAACAGGTAAGGTAATAATGCCCAAAGTTCTCTTTGCTATATTGTCAAATCCATGTATAGGAACATTATCAAGTTGAATAGTAGTAAGATCATCCTTAATTTCCTTGAGCATATCCATGCTACAAACATTAGGTCTAGATCTATTATCAATTAAGGTTCTTTGAATGATACTCTGATTAATAGAAACAGCCACCATAAGAGCATCATATTGATTCTACACCTCTAAGGAAGTTAAAACATTATTAGAAAACACAATGGGAGGTATAGAAGGTATAGTATGCATACAATCCAAAATAGAATGGATGTTCTCTTGATTAGGAGGTGAAGCAAGAAGAGTAGATAAAGCTTTTTGCAATGCCTCATGATATGTCAAGGAAGTTTGAAGTAATTCCCATAAAGATATCTTAGCAGGAGTAGCATGTACTTGATCAACTAGGTTATACTCCTTAAAGGTAGATGGATACCTAGGTGCTTGAGGAAGCATAGGTTGAGAATGCGGTAAAGAAACTGGAATAGTAGGCTGAGGGTTATTCTATGTGTGATAAGCATGTGAAACAGAATCAATGTTATCAAAGAAATCCAAAGGATCTCTAGGTTTACCCTTAATTGTTATACGAGGACATCCTTTTACCATCATCAAAGGTGTAGGATATATCATCTTAGGTTTATCAATGTTACAAATAGTGGGACATAAAGGTAACCATGCACACACCCTATGGTAGAGGTCAATTGGAGAGGTTGTGGAGGAGAGTGAAATAGGAATAGGATCCATGGAGATCGTATTCAAACCATTTTCATCCTCAATACCATGTACCTCATTAGGGAATCTATCCTCTTGTACAATAAAACCTCATCAAAGTAATCAAAATAAGAATCATACATGTTGAATACACAGAAAGCACTAAAAGCATGAAAATGTAAATATTTTTGTATTTTTAAAGGAAATTTGCAATTTTTTTGTATTTTTGGAATATAAATGCAAGAAATCTAATCTTATAAGCATGCAAGATTTAAATCTAACACCATAAAAGAAAGAGTTTTCGTAAACGGGTTCACCAAAATGAATAGGTGGAAAAATTAATTAGGTCAAAATACATACCTCATCATGAAATTGATTTAGAAATACCTATTTTTTGAAGTCTATGTAGGGTTTTAGAAGATTCCACAACTAGATCTGGGATCAGGAAGTTGAGACGGAGAAAACCCAGAAAAATTTCATCTTTCCGACAGCAGGTAGTCTTTGACCCTCATAAAAGGTTAAAGGCTACATTTTTATTCTGAAGGTTGATTCTGACTTTGTTCATAGATCTTGAAATTTTGGTGAAAAGGGTACTCAGATCTGTCCTCTAATTCTTGAAACAATGACTATAGATATCTAAAAAAGGGGGGTTTGGAGGTGGCTATATAGGGTTTTGCCTTAGTCAAACCCCCATTTTGGTGATCTCCACCTCCACGAATAGCCGATTGAAATATAATGTGTGTGTGTGTGTGTGTGTGTGTGTATGTATTGAAAGTGTAATGCCAAGATCTAATCCTCTAGATCAAAACCCTAGCATGAATATGTATGAAACAACAATGCATAGATTTAAATAAGATAGAAAAGAATACCAAGCCCCCAAGGCTAAAGTACTTCTACCAAACTCACAATCCATAATTTCTACTCCATGATTGAATCTTTGAATGTGTGAAAGTTGATAATGGTGGATCAAGGAAGAAAGGATCTCTCTTGCTCCAAGAATGTGCTCACAAAGATGCTTGATGTCAACAATGGCTTGATCTTCTATATCATCCTCTTTTAATCTTGCATCTTCACCATTCCTTGCTTTCTTGAAATCTTCTTATTCATGAAATTTCTTCTTGAGAACAATTGATCATGAACTTTCTTGATGTTGCTTGGTTGTGAAAATGAATGCAAATGAGAGTCTTTATATAGAGGTTTCAAGGTGAGGCTCCTAGAGCAATGTGAGGACCCATAATTCAAATTTAACCTCAAATTAAGGTCCAATCACAATAACCAACTAAGGAGGGAAAATAATTAAATGAATTTTGAATTAAAACCTTTTCACACTCAAATCTGAGGGCTCAACATTGATTTCAGGGCCCGTCGAGACTAAATTTGAAAGAGGGGCATAGATTCTGGAGGAGGTCAAAGATGAGCTCATCTCTGACCTAGGTGAAGGATGAGCTTGAATCTAACCTAGGTCAAGGTTAATTTTGACTTTGACTTAGGTTAGGGTCAACCTTGATTTTGACCATGTCAACCCAGATCCAGCCAGAATCAGGACAGGAGATCCTGGGG
This sequence comes from Chamaecyparis obtusa, assembly GCA_027943335.1. Lineage (NCBI taxonomy): Eukaryota > Viridiplantae > Streptophyta > Pinopsida > Cupressales > Cupressaceae > Chamaecyparis > Chamaecyparis obtusa. Next base: position 685,787 of record BSBK01002562.1, on the reverse strand, counting down.
ATACCCAAAGACCTAGAAATGAAGTCAGAATGGGACAAAATGCTAGGGAAAGGTATAAAATCCTATGATGATTTTGATGAAGGCCATGAGGACCTATTTATAAGTCCTACCTAGAAAATAGATCCATGGAAGAGGGAAATTAAGGAGAATCCTTGGGATCCTAACCCTAATTTCACCTAGAATAAAGAAGTTAAGTGCATAATGCATCCTAAGTGCAAGTCTATCATGATAAATGTACTAAAAGAGGGTGTTAAACCTATCAATATGGAAGGGATTCCATTTTAAGATGATACAACTATTTATATAAATTTGTATACCCAAAGCATATATAATGAGGATGCACAACAAAACAACAACGAGCATGAAGCAAATCTGCCTGCGCAGCAAGATAGTCACCAAAATATTATTTATTGTTAGCATGCTAGGGTTCACATGTAGCATCAAAACATGAATCATCAGCAAAATGATAATCTATATCATCACAACCTTATTCTCCATGAATAATCATGTGAGCAGCCAGATGAGACCCACAAATTTGTGCAGGAGGAGTATATGAATACTCAAAACCAAAAATATGGTAATAAATGTTATAACCAACTAGATAATTCCATAAATGGCTAGTAAAAAAGCATTGGAGGCAAACTTAGGAATATGAATTTTCACAACTTGGAGGAACATCAAATATTTGATGTGCAACACCATAGGCCACAAAGCCAACTTGCACAAAGTGGGAATGAACACTACAGAATAAGTATTCACACAAATGGTGATAGAACAAAATAGAATATACATGCATTGGATGATCAAGGAAAAGACAAGCATTTCTTAAATCATCATACAAAATCCAGAGGCTTGCATGAGTAGCCTTATGCAAATCAGGTATTTAGTAGGGAGGATATTGATAATTTGGAAGATACTCACCCAAAACACAACACCAGCTCTAGCATGGTCCACAAGAAGAGGTACCTGTGCAGTATTACTTAGCGCATGATCAAAAGGATTGCATAATGAAGAGTAGGTACCAAGGGGGAGGTAATACACAACCTCTAAAAACACATTACATACCACCACGTAATCCAGAAAACATACATCAGCAAAAGCATTATCTACGTTACCCTAATTTACATATAAGTGAAAACATTCAAAATAAGCAAGTAAATAATAATGCTTGTATGCAACTAAAGGAAGAAAAGGGTGGCCATCATGTTAAAGATAGAAGAAAATGTGAGTACACATATTGTATGGGAAATAAAAACACATATCCAAATAGTTTGGAGCGGGAAAAAATCACCTCAGCAAGAGATAGAAATGTCATACAAGCTATGAATAATGATTTCAGTAATCAGAGATTGTTAAATGAGAAATACTTTGTGGAAGTACCTAGGCATGGAGACCACATGAGAATTTATAATTATTATCTGACCCGACAGTGCAGGTGAAATGAGTATGATGTGGCAGATAAAAAATGATGTGCCATATAATAACTTAAATATGGATAACTTAAACAATAATTAGCAGTAGTATATACAACACAAAAACTAAAATCATGAATATTATGATCCTTATCAGAATGATGGTGACATGAAAAATGGTATGAATTATCAAAACCAACACGATCATTATCATAATAATTAGGTTCAAAACCATGCACAACATTATGATGTGGGCAAAAATCAACAATCTACAAATCCAAGACAACAGTAGTATCAACAACACAGAGGATGGATGCAAAATCCAATGAATACGGCTCAGCAACCTCACACTGGTCAATATGGTAACCTGGCAAATCAACACCAGAGAGGTAACCCTATTCCCCAAAATCAATATTTTTAGAATAACAATAATAGAAATCTATTTGATGCTAGATTTCAAGAAATAAATGAGAGATATAAACCATTGGATTTTTCAAATATATTATGTTATCCCGACCTTATACCTAACAAGTTAAAGGTGGCTATCCCTAAATTTAATGGTGATGGGTCACAGTTAGCAGAACAACATGTAATAAATGTTAAAAATGTTGTTTACGAATTTGATATAACATATGAAGATGTGCATATGAAAATGTTAGTACATTCACTCAAGGATAGTGTAGATGAATGGTATAGAAATTTTCCAGATGGATCAATTACCTATTGGCAAAGCTTTTTTGATCAATTTATTGAAGAGTTTGGGGATCACAGAGACCCATCCTTTACATCTCATGAATTAACTAGTGTAAGGAAAAATGTGAATGAGATAGTGAAGGAATTTAATAAAAGGTTTAACAAAGTGTTGAATAAAATTCTGAAAGAGATTCACCCTACGGATTCCTTTCTAATCACTTTTTATTTGACAACATTTGATGTCAAAATGGATTATGAGATAAGGTCTCATAACCCAACAACATTACAGAGGCTTTCAAAATTGTATTAACTATTGAAAACAATAGAATAGCCACCGGGAGATTTGATAAAAGAAATGATCCCAGGCTATTCAATCCTATAGTCCTAAAAAATAATGAAGAAAATGATAAGATGGATGAACTAATGAATTTGATGAAAAATTTGTAATCAAATAAAATTCATTTTCAAGTAGGAAAGAATGATAGAAACTTCCACCGGAATGATAGATACAGGTTGCAGGACATGCCTTATCATACAAAATGGAAAGATGGAAAGCCTTTAAAAAAGTAGATAGAAACTCCAAATCCTCTTAAGAAGAATAATCATTTCATAGGGGATGAACTTTGGTGTGACATTTGCAAGATGCCTCACCCCCAGGAGAAATGCCTTATAGCACAGAAGATTCTGGAGGAGGAAAACCAGGGATGTGAAGAGATGCCCGTGATAAATGCTATTTCATCTACACCCTTTTGGTCAGGAGATAGTGATGATTTAGATGGTGAATACATGCCACATGAAAGATATAGGAGGTTAGGTTACCAATAGGAACAACAAGTCTTTTCAGATAATGATGAGAGCCTAGATATTAGAAGGACAACAAAAGAGGAAAGAGAGGCTTACACTGTGGTAGCAATGGGACAGGTTCTTAGCAACTATCACTTAAGGAATAGGAATGTGAACTCATGTAATGAACGAGCAACAAGGATGTACAGAATTTTGAACAAGAACGCTGAGATAAAGAAGGTAAAGATAGATGTCCCTAAAAGGCAAGTTGATCAGAAATCAAAGATAAGAAAACCTGTGGATAAGAAAAAGGGATGGTAAGAAAATTTCAAAACTATACCTCATTCATGTCTCAAGCATTATCTCAGGTAAAAATTTCTATCCCTCTAATGGAAATAGTTAAATTAACTAATTGCAGGAATGAAACGATCAAGATAATAAATGATGTTGTTAAAAAATATTCAAAGGAACAAAAGGATAATGAAGAATTACCAATTATTTAAGTAGGAACTTCTGTTAATGAAGATGCTACTAAAGTAGATCCTTTCTTTCTAACTTTGTTGATAAACAATAAATTAGTTAAAAATTGTATGCTAGACTCTGGGACGATGGTTAATATTATGCCTCATGGGGTAATGAAAGAATTAGGAATGAATGTAGATACTACTTATGGAAAATGCTATGCTATGGATAATAGGTCGGTTCTAGTTATTGGAATAATGAAAAATGTTGAATTTAAGTTTCCTTCGTGTCCTGAAAAATCTTATAAAATAGATATTACTATTGTAGAAGTACCACCTAGATATGGAATGTTATTATCTAGATAGTGGTCCAATTTAGTAGTTGGAAATGTTCAATTAGATCTATCTTATGCTTCTATCCTAGTGAATGGTAGGGTTATAAGGATCAATAGGGAACCAAGATCTACTTACATCATTGAAGATATTGATCCAAGTCAGGTTACACACTTATGCCATACTGACATAGAAAATTCCTAGGTAAGTATTCACAAGAATCTCATTGAAAATACTAATCCTATTGAAATATGTGCTAAGGAAAATAGTGATTTCATTTGGAAAATGTTTTTTGATGGATCATGTAGAAAAAGTGGTAATGGAGTAGGTGTAGTCTTCATATCCCCAAATGGGAAGTCCTTTAAATATTCTTTTTTGTTAGCTTTTGAATGTACTAACAATGCCGCAGAATATGAATCACTCCTATTACGTCTAAAAATAGCAGGTAAGCATGGTATCAAAATTCTTTCTATTTATGGTGATTCTTAATTGGTTGTGTCTCAGATTAGGGATAAGTTTGATACTAAAAATCATACCCTAAAAAGGTACAAGAATGAAGTCTAGGATTCTATAGAATGTTTTGATGCTTTTTCAATAACATGGATAGATAGGTCTGAAAATATTCTTTATGATTTCATGGCTAGCCTAGCAATTAAGCATAATGATATTCCATGCAAAGATATTGCACAGATAAAGATCAAATCAAGGCCAGCAATACCTGATAATGTTCATAATTGGAAAATCTTTGAGGATGATAGAGACATCATAAAATTCCTTGCATGCGAAGAGAGGTATGAAGATCAGTCTATTGATTTAAATGCTTATGTTGAAACAATAGATGAAAAGGATACTTTATTTAGAAAAGATGTAATTCAACTTAAAACTAATAAAATTCCTAAAGGCCTTGTTGCATTAGAGAGAATGTTTGATAATAAGGATTCTAATAGTAGGGTTAAAATTGAAAATACTACTATAGAGGAAGTAGAAAAGATAAACTTAGGAAATGAACATACTCCTGAAGAGGTTTTCATTGGTAAAAGGTTAATTCCTAAAATTAGAGCAGATATTGTTAGTTTATTAAGGAAATATAGACATGTATTTGCTTGGTCCTATGACGATCTTAAGGCTTATAGAGAAGACTTGTTCCAATATTCGATACTCTTAAGACCTGATGCAAAGCTCTTTAGACAAAGGCAAAGACCAATCAATCCAACTTTGGCTCCTAAGATGAAGGAGGAACTCATTAAGATGAGGGATGCTGGTATCATCAAGCCGATTAGACATTCTACTTGGGTTTCAAACTTGGCACCTATTAGGAAGAAAAATGGAGATATTAGGCTTTGTGTGGATTTCAGAAACCTAAACACATCTTCATTAAAGGAAAACTATGCATTACCAAATATGGAGGCATTATTACAAAAGTTTACAGGGAATGAATTTTTATCCATGATGGATGGGTTCTCCAGGTACAATCAGTTAAAAGTTAAAGAGGAAGAACAATACAAAATAGCTTTCACTACACAGTGGGGTACATATGTTTATGCAAGAATGTCGTTTGGACTTACAAATGCCAGAGCTACTTTTTAGAGAGCTATGGATGTGGCTTTAAAGGATTTCATTAATATTATCATGGTAATATATTAGGATGACATCACAGCTTATTCCAATAAGGCAGAAGACCATTGCAAGCATTTAGAGAAAATTTTCAAAAGAGCCCTTGAATATGGAGTGTCCTTAAATCCAAAGAAGTGTCATTTTGGGGTAACAGAGGGTAAGCTTCTTGGTCACATTGTTTCTAGGGAAGGAGTCATAATAAACCCAGAAAGGATTGAGTCAATTGATAAGATTTAGATACCTAAAAATGATAAGGGGATTCAATCTTTCTTTGGACAAATCAACTTTGTGAGAAGGTTTGTCCTAAATTTTTTAGAAATTATAAAACCTATTGCAAAAATGTTAAAGAAGGATGTAGTTCTAAATTGGATAGATGACACCTTAGAAGCATTTTCTAGCATTAAGAAGGCAATCAAAGAAGCTCTAGTTTTGAAATCTCCTGATTTTTCCAAACCATTTCAGTTGTTCTCCTTTTCTTATTTCCACACAATCGCAGTGGTCTTGTTATAGAAAAATGATGAAGGATATGAGAAACCAATAGCTTTCTTAGTAAAAATTTACAATCTTCTGAGCTAAAATATGATATTCATGAAAAGAAAGCTTATGCATTAGTTAAAGCAGTGAAATCATTCAAACCCTATCTAGTTGGAGCTAAGATTGTGGCGTATGTACCTAATGTAGCAACTAAGGATATATTGAGGTAATCAGAAGTCACAGGTAAAAGATGTTGATGGATTAATCATATTTAGGAATTAGATATTGAGATTCAAATCACTAAGTTAATCAGAGGACAAGGATTGGCTAAACTCATGGTAGAGACAAATTTGGATGCAACTCAAGTAAACCAAGTAGATTTGGAAAGTACAAAAATGAACATCGAGAAGTGTCCATGGTACACAAACATAGTCTACTTCTTAAATCATATGAAGTGTCAAGAAGGTCTAAGTGTTCATCAGAAATGAACTATAAAGTTACAAGCGTCCAAATATGTACCAATTCAAGGAGACCTATAATAGAAAAATAATGATGGTATCCTCCTATTTTGTTTAGACACTTATCATGCTAAGTTAGTTACTAAAGAGTTACATGATGGGGTATGCGGCAGTCACTTTTGTTAGGAATAAGGTGTCTCAACCTTGGATAATTCCTATTCTTATTATTTGTTTTGTAAATGTATTTTTTGCAAATAATGTAATTAAGTGTGAGTGTACATGTCTAGTTGGCATGTTGATGTGTCACTCCACTTGATGTGTTGGCATCTTGTATTATGTGTAAGGAAATCATGGCTGAAACGGTTATGACGGATTCCTATGATGCGTAAGAGCTATTTAAGGAATGTGCTATGACAGGCGTAAGAGCATCTTTTTGACTTGGACCTATTTGGGCGTCCAAGAAGGAGTGGTTGGTGTGTGTAAGAGAATATGCCAAAAATAGGATGGTATGACAGATTCTCTTACACTTCTCTTGTGACCGTTATTTTTGGCGGATTCTATGACAAGCTGTCATAGTCTATTCTAGGGATGGATGCCTATTCTTGGGATTGCATGTAACAATTGTGTACATGTGGCTTTGTGCATGGGTCTTGGTGGTTGTGCCTATTTTTGGGTCCTGAGGAGTCTATATAAGATGCGGCTTCTATGAGAGAGTATCACAAGTTTGATAAGTCTTGTTAGCTTTGTCTCTCATTTTCCTGAAAGAACTTGCATTGCAAGTGTGTTGTAATCTTTGTGTTGAAGATAATACATTGTGCAGGTTTTGGAGGGGTGGGGTTGTTTTACCGAAAGGTTTTTCCCCACCGACATATTTTTGTGTTTATGTGTTTCAATCTTCTCTATCTATTTTCTATATGTTTGGTATACGCTGTAATATTATTGTTAAGTAGCTTAACGAATCTGAGATTATAAGGATTTAAAAAGAATTTGCACAATACTTTCCTTAAGGGATTAGTGTAGGAAGCTGTTTCCGCACCTAAGTTTCCTTACAAGTGGTATCAGAGCTTGATCAACTTTTGATCCTAGTTGTTGGGTAGGGTTTTTTGAGCTAATCTCAAGTTGAGTGGGAGTCTTGTGCAGAGCATTCTGAATCTTATTTGCAGATTGAGATGGCAAGTTCATCATATGGAAGAATGGAGGTGGAGAAATTTAATGGCACTAATTTTGAGTTGTGGAAACTCAAGATGGAAGACATGCTTGAAGATCGTGATCTATGGGAGGCTACTTCACTTGATGTGAAACCTGCAACGATATCTCAAGCGGATTGGGAGATCAAGGATCGGAAGGCTAAGGGTCTCATCAGACTCTGTCTAGCAGATGCCGTTCTTCTGAATGTTCTTGATGAGACTACTGCAAATTCTTTGTGGAAACGGCTTGGGTCTGTGTATCAGGCCAAATCTCTGGTGAATAAGTTGTTCCTGAGAAAGAAATTGTATTCTTTAAGAATGGAGGAAGGAGGATCCGTAACTGATCATCTCAATGCATTAAATTTATTGGTTGCACAGTTGGCATCATCCGGTGCCAAGATCGAGGAGGAGGATCGTTGTATGACCCTGCTTTGTTCCTTGCCGGATTCATGGGACCATCTTGTGATGGCTCTTGGAAGTCCTATAGTCACATTCCGTATGGATGATGTGGTGTCTTCGCTGCTATCTGAGGAGATGCGAAGAAAGACTTCGGATTCGTCTAAGGAAGCCCTTGCTGTTCGTGGGAGATCCAACGACAGAGGAAAGCAGAATGACAACAAGTCAAAGAAGGGCAGATCCAAATCCCGTGGGAGTTCTAAGACTCTTGGAAAGTCCAAGGCAAAATGTTGGAACTATGATAAATCTGGGCACTTCCGAAGGGACTGCAAAGAACCGAAGAAGAAGAAGAAAGGCTCAGATTCAGCTTCTGAAAAATCTCAAGAAGATGGAGATGCTTTTATTGCAGCTTTGGCATCCCATGCATCTGATGATGTGTGGTTAGTTGACTCGGGTGCTTCTTTTCACATGACCTCTCATCGGAATTGGTTCTCAAAATATGAAGAGTTCGATGGTGGAAAGGTGTACTTGGGTGATGATTCTCACCTAAAGATAGTTGGACGCGGAAGGGTCACTATCAGATTTCCTGATGGACGAGTAAAGGGAATCAACAGAGTTATGCACATTCCAGGTTTGGCACGAAACCTATTATCTGTAAGTATGCTGAACGATGTAGGTGTGCAGGTTGTTTTTTCGAAAGAAGGATGCAAGATGATGAGAGGATCGATGGTGCTTGCGAAGGGTACTAGGAGAGGTACCTTATTTCAGCTAGATGCATGTATTCCTCTATGTAATAGTTCTTCATCCTCACCATCTGAACAAGCAGTGAAGAAGTCTGTGGCTATTGGTTCTGATGGTAGTGCAAACACTTTGGAAGGTAAGCTTCCTGCAGAAAAGACAATGTTGTGGCATATGAGATTTGGCCACATTGGTGAAAAGGGTCTCAGAACCTTGAAAAATAAAAATCTTGTTGAGGGGTTAAATGATTGCAATCTCGAGTTCGACTTCTGCAAACACTGTGTCTATGGTAAACAAAATCGTGTTCAGTTTTACTCTAGTTGTCACAAATCTTTTGATGTTTTGGATCTTATTCATTCTGATGTATTTGGTCCTGTAAAAGTTCCTTCAATCTCCAAGTCTGTATTTTTTGTATCTTTCATAGATGATTACAGTAGAAGGACATGGATTTATTTCCTTAAAAGTAAGACACAAGTCTTTAGTCGATTCAAGGAATTTAAAGCTCTTGTAGAGAATCAGACTAGTAAGAAGATTAAGTGTGTGAGAACTGACAATGGTGGTGAGTTTTGCTCAGCAGAGTTTGACCAGTTCTGTAAAGAACAAGGTATCGAGAGGCATAAGACAACTCCATATACCCCACAGCAAAATGGAGTTGCAGAGAGAATGAACAGGACACTGATGGAGAAGGCTAGGAGTATGCTTAGTGGAGCTGGTTTAGAACAAAGGTTCTGGGCTGAAGCTGTGGCCACTGCTTGCTATCTGGTTAACAGATCTCCTACATCAGCTCTTGTTGGTAAGACACCCATGGAGGTGTGGTCTGGTAAGAAGCCTTCAATTAGACATCTTCGTGTTTTTGGTTGTGAAGCTTATGCACATGTTCCAAAGGAGAAAAGATCTAAGTTGGAAAACAAAGCTGTCAAATGTATTTTCATCGGATACAGTGTTGGTGTGAAAGGATACAAGCTTTGGGATCCTGTGACTAGTAAGGTGTTGTATAGTAGAAATGTTATTTTCAGAGAGCTAACATCTTCTCCTATTGTGCTACAACCAGATGAAAAAGAAAAGGAAAAAGATGTTGTTCAGTTGCCTCCTACCCCTGAGAAGACTGAACAGAGAGACCATGTTGGGTCTAATGATGAGGAGAGGTCTAGCAGCTCTGATAGTTCAGAAGAAGAGGAAGAACAACCTCAACCTTAGCCCTTGAGGAGATCCACGAGAGAAAGAAAGCAACCAGAAAGGTTTGGTTATTCTATGTTAGATTCCAGTTGTGCTTTTTCTTTGATTACTAACACTGATGAGCCTAGATCTGTGAAAGATGCTTTGGGCATGGAAGATGCAGGTTCCTGGATTGAGGCTATGGATGATGAGATGGCTTCATTGGAGAAAAACAAAACATGGGACATTGTACCTCTGCCTAAAGGGAGAAAATCTGTTGGCTGTAAATGGGTGTTCAAGAAGAAATTCTGTGCAGATGGCAGTGTTGATAGGTACAAAGCTAGATTGGTTGCAAAGGGGTATTCACAAGTAGAGGGAATAGATTATGGTGAAATATTCTCTCCTGTTGCAAAGTTGACATCCATTAGATTTCTGTTATCTCTTTCTGCATCATATGATTTAGAGATAGAACAGATGGATGTGAAGACAACTTTCCTTCATGGTGATTTGGAGGAAGAGATTTATATGTCACAGCCTGAGCACTACATTGTTAAAGGTAAAGAATCCTTAGTTTGCAGATTAAAGAAATCCCTATATGGTTTGAAGCAATCTCCTAGGATGTGGTACCTTAAGTTTGATGCCTTTGTGTTGTCAATTGGATTTGTAAGATCGAAATCAGATCATTGTGTTTATTTCAGAGTTGAAAATGATCGCCTTCTTATTGTTGCATTATATGTTGATGATATGTTGCTGTTTGGGAAGGGAAAGGGTATGATTTCTGATTTTAAATCTCAGTTGTTAGCACAGTTTGAGATGAAAGATCTTTGGGCAGCAAGGTACATCTTGGGTATGGAAATCAGTAGAGATAGGTCTAACAGAAAACTTTGGTTGAGTCAGAGTAAGTATGTGAAGTCTGTGTTGGACAGGTTTAGCATGGCAGATTGTAGACCACTATGCGTTCCTGTTTCTGTGGGAACAAAGTTATCTGTAGATGATTGTCCAAAATCTCCTAGTAAGGTGGAGGACATGAGTAGAGTACCTTATGCTAGTGCAGTTGGCAGTCTTATGTATGCTATGGTCTGTACTAGACCAGACATTGCCCAAGCAGTGGGAGTCCTGAGTCGGTTTATGGCTAACCCTGGACGGGTACATTGGGATGCAGTTAAGCGAGTATTCATATATTTGAGGGGTACATCAGATTACTCCATATGTTATCATGGTAACTCTTCTGGATCTCCGCATTCAATTTGTATTCGTGGGTTTGTGGATTCAGATTGGGCAGGTGATATTGACAGCAGGAGATCCACCAGTGCTTATGTGTTCACTATGTTTGGTGGTGCCATCAGTTGGATGAGTAAGCGACAACCTGTGGTTGCTTTGTCCACTACAGAAGCTGAGTACATGGCTGCTACTCATGCTTGTAAGGAAGCCATTTGGCTTAGGAGATTGTGTTCTGATGTTGGTGTTGATGCAGAACATATTACTATTTGGTGTGACAGTCAGAGCGCTATTTGCCTTGCGAAGAATCCAACTTTCCATGCCAGAACGAAGCACATTGATGTGCAGTTTCACTTTGTGAGAGATATGGTGGAAGATGGAAAGGTAAATTTGGAGAAGGTAGATACTATGAAGAATGTTGCAGATGCATTAACAAAACCAGTGGGCACTGAGAAGTTCAGATGGTGTTCGGAGTCTATGGGCCTTTTGGCCTATAGCGGTTAGTTCCTGTTATGTTCATGTTGCTCTTACAAGGTGTTCGACAAGTGGGAGAATGTTAGGAATAAGGTGTCTCAACCTTGGATAATTCCTATTCTTATTATTTGTTTTGTAAATGTATTTTTTGAAAATAATGTAATTAAGTGTGAGTGTACATGTCTAGTTGGCATGTTGATGTGTCACTCCACTTGATGTGTTGGCATCTTGTATTATGTGTAAGTAAATCATGGCTGAAACGGTTATGACGGATTCCTATGACGCGTAAGAGCTATTTAAGGAATGTGCTATGACAGGCGTAAGAGCATCTTTTTGACTTGGACCTATTTGGGCGTCCAAGAAGGAGTGGTTGGTGTGTGTAAGAGAATATGCCAAAAATAGGTTGGTATGACAGATTCTCTTACACTTCTCTTGTGACCGTTATTTTTGGCGGATTCTATGACAAGCTGTCATAGTCTATTCTAGGGATGGATGCCTATTCTTGGGATTGCATGTAACAACTGTGTACATGTGGCTTTGTGCATGGGTCTTGGTGGTTGTGCCTATTTTTGGGTCCTGAGGAGTCTATATAAGATGCGGCTTCTATGAGAGAGTATCACAAGTTTGATAAGTCTTGTTAGCTTTGTCTCTCATTTTCCTGAAAGAACTTGCATTGCAAGTGTGTTGTAATCTTTGTGTTGAAGATAATACATTGTGCAGGTTTTGGAGGGGTGGGGTTGTTTTACCGAAAGGTTTTTCCCCACCGACATATTTTTGTGTTTATGTGTTTCAATCTTCTCTATCTATTTTCTGTATGTTTGGTATACGCTGTAATATTATTGTTAAGTAGCTTAACGAATCTGAGATTGTAAGGATTTAAAAAGAATTTGCACAATACTTTCCTTAAGGGATTAGTGTAGGAAGCTGTTTCCGCACCTAAGTTTCCTTACAACTTTTTGGCTAAGACAATAGCTCATAAGATATTGAAAGCTAGGTACTATTGGCCCCATGTTTTCAAAGATTGTTATGAATATGTTAAAAGGTGTGAATCTTGTCAGAAGTTCTCCGAGAAATTGAAATACAATGGTGTTTTACCCCTTATCCCTGTACAAACTGAGGAACCTTTCAAAATGTGGGGAATATACTTTATTGGGGAAATTGTAGATGCTTTGAGTGGAGGTCATAGGTGGATATTGGTTGCAACAGACTACTTTACAAAATGGGTTGAAGTTATACCTACGAGACAAGCTACAAGCAAGGTGGTCATCAAGTTTTTGACAGAAAACATACTTACTAGATTTGGAGTACCTTGTAAGATTCTTTGTGACAATGGCATATGTTCAGATCTAAGGAATTTTTAGAATTTTTTGAAAAATATGGCATCAACCTATCATACTCATCTCCATATCATCTGCAAGGGAACGGTCAAGCATAATCAAGAAATAAGAATATACTAAAGATTATCAGAAGAATGTTGAGTAATAATAAAAAGGCATGGGACTCAAAGCTAAATCTAGCTTTATGGGAAGATAGAATAATAGTGAAAAGAATGATAGGTTTTTCTCCTTATGAGTTGGTTTATGGAAAACAAGCAAGGTTACCATTGAACAATCTCCTACCGGTTTACCGGTTCATCTAGGAAGAAGATCTTGAGGATGTAAATTTTATGGAAGATGGGTTGAGCCAGTTATCAGAGCTAGATGAGATGAGAGGAATAGCACAAGAAAGGGATCTTCATCAACAATGATAGATTAAGACCCTTCATCAAGAGAGCATTAGACAGACCTTTTAGAGAAGGCAATCAGGTACTGGAATGCAAAGGACCAAGATAAAGGAAAACATGGTAAGTTTGAGGCATTATGGCTGGGACCTTACATGGTCATTTCAAAGGTAGGTGAGAATTCATATTATTTACAAGATATTGATGAAGTTATTCAGGAGTTCCCAACTCACGGTCAGTATTTGAAGCTATTTTTCTCATAAAACAGGAAGTATTCTTTAACTTGTACATTATTTTATTTGTTTTATTTAAGCCTCATGATTCTTTTCTCACTATGGTATGCTTTTCCAGAGATGACTGGGATCTCACTACATCTAGGCATGAATGCACGTCCCCAATAAGAGCCACTATTAACACTAAAAATTTTAGGTTCTAAATGAACGAAACGTCAAGGATGTATGACCTTAAAATTTAGTTTTATATAATTTCCCTATGCTAAAAAATTAAAATGAATAAAAAGGCATATATGTTTGTCATTAGTTTATTGTGATGTATTAGGTTGTTAGTTATTTTATTTCAATTAACTTAATGCATGTTCATTTTAAAAATTAAAAATTATAAAAGATAATAATTAAAGTAATTAAGTGAAAAAAGGTGGCGAGAGGGAGTTGAACCCTCAACCTCTCAAGCCAACCTTTTTCCTATTTACCTACTCTCCTACCCCCTAACCAATTAGTCTATTTATTTTCTCCAAGAGAGTTAGGAAGAGAAACTAATTTATCTATGTTTTCATGTTCCATGTATTATTCATTTTCTGATTTTAAAAAAAAAAAGAATGGGGAGAGGGAGTTGAACACTTGACCTCTCGATCCATCCTTTTTCCTACCTAACTACCTAACTCTACCCTTACCGATTGACCTATACTATTCCTTGAGAATGTATGTATAAATAAAGATATTAATATTAGATTATTGAATTTCCTTTTAATAATTTAGAAATAAATGATTAGGATTATAAATGTAATTGATTTTCTTTTATACGATGTTATATATTTCTATTAGACTTTAATTTATTTCTAATGTTATTGTTCTTTTAGGGTTTCATTTCAAAGTACCCTAAAAACCCTAAAGTGAAAAGTATATAAATATATTTATTTTGGTAAAATTATTATTGTCCATAGGGTTTGAAATAATGTTAATTACCATTAACTTTTTAGTTTCAAATACCTAAAAGTAACTTTTCATTTTACTCTCTTATATTTTTAATTTTAAAAGAACAATCTATTAGGGTAAAGTGGGTATTAATTATTTTACCTTACTTTAATTTGATTTTAGCTTTTCATTTTGTAAATTAATTGATTTATTAATATGTACATTTTAGAGTTTTTTATTTAGAAGGTGAGATTATTTTAGATTTCCAAAACTATATGTATTTTTTATATATATTGGTTGTAGTATTATTTTACATTAGAAATATTTTGTAACATTAGGGTGATTATTTTTTAAATTCAATTTACTTGTAAATTCAATATATTTTGTAAATTCAATATACTTGCCCTAAGTGGATTGTTTTGATATTTAGGGTAATTTTGCCCCCTTTTAAGGGTGAATTATAAAATTATTTACCCTAATGTTTTTAATATTTCCATGTTACATTGCATTATGTTTATGAATAAATATATTTTTAAAATAAATATAAATGCATTATGTCTTATCTTGAAAATAAATTCATATTTTTATTTAAAGTTTTAAGTGTTATCTTATAAATGAAATTTCCTATGTTTTGATAATTAATGTGGGCAACTTATAAATAATATTTAATTTTTATTTATATTCCACTTTATTTATCAAATGCATTTATTAAGTATGGCATGAATTTATTTCAATTAATTATTAATTAGTAAATAAATAATGGTGATCTGTATGAAAGCCTAATATATTAAAAATATAATAGTTTTGATTTTAGGTTTTATCAAAGACCCATCTAATACTGGGTGTTTTTGTGCAGGAAACTAAATGTCTGATTATTATGCATGAACACCTAAAATGTAATAAACCAAATTAATTGTATGGGAAATATTTCCCTAAAAACCATTGTTATGGTTTATTTTGTATTTATTGGGTTAGTTGCCAGGATTAGGTCCTGTGAAAGGGCATGTATTTTCACAGAGAACCTGGATATTATATTTATACTCAAACATTTGTAATGAATCGACATCATGACAAAAATTGGAAAACTCTCCTGAATTACAGATTTGAACCTAATGTCCAAATTTTCAAGTGCAAATGACAGATAAGTGTTTATGCTTTGAGGTTATATAGTTTCTTATTTTTCAATTATTTTTTTACATTACTCTGTGAACCAGGGTATCCTATAGTGTTCTTTCTTTGATTCCTTTGTTTATGATTAATTTGTACAATTCAAATAACAATTGCAAGGTCTGTGAACCTGTTGTTGTTCCTTTCGGGCTCTTAATTTGGGTTAAAATTGATAGGCCTAATTGTATAAATCATTTTAAATTCATGATTAAGTGGAAGCCTGATATGGAGAGGGGATGAACTAATCACTAGTTCATGCTACTAGCCTTCCACTGAGACCTAAGGTGTCCTCCAAGATCACCTACTAGACCTATAGGATCATCACTCTTCTTCTAATGCCCTAGTCTAAACCCCACTCTTCTATCTTGTGCAAACTCCAACCTTTACCAACTTCTAGGTCCTCATCTTTGGTGAGGAACACACTAGGCTCCTTAGCTTTCTCTAAGGTCTAACTACTCAAAAATTTTGAAGCTTCTTAAAAGGTCATGGAGATGTTGTAAAACCTCCCAATAGACTAATTCCAATGCTTAAGATGAGCCTATGCATTGATATCCCTTACCGATTTCAAGATTTGGCACCAAAATAGGGCTACAAGGAAAGTGCCCCAATTAGCCCTCCTGCTCTGAGAAATTAGGGAATAAATCACAATCCCTCCATTAACCACTCCAATATTTCTTTAGAGACTCCTATTCATTCATCTAGGTCTCAAATATTTTTAGGGTCTTAGGCCTCCAAATAGTCGTACAGTACCTTAACTCAAAATGAGGGTTTTCCAAGGGTTTTTAGGCCTTTCCTAGGTCTATCTAGTTCTTGGCTTAGTTTGATGCCTTCCAAGATTTGTATGAACTCTCCCTTCACACAAATAAATCTTAACTCATTCCTCTATCAAATCTATGCCTACATTCATCCATATCTTCATAACCTTGTAATCTAAAAGCTCTGCAACTTCACTCTTCCCTAACTGGGAAACCATTGGCTTGCCTAGGGAAAGAGATTAGAAATAGCTTTGATGCTTGTGAGGTCCCTTCCTCCTTCATGAGACAAGTACATTATGTACACTCACTATCCCCAAAAGGCTATACTGATTCTACATTGGTATAGTGAGCTACATGCTTCACAATGCCAACTGCCTGAAATAGGACAGAGAACTGGCAAAACAAAGAGTATTTACAAACTTGAAATAAAAACTCACACACACCTAGTCTAATGAATTTAATATACTTTAAAAAATCCAAAATACAATGCCAAATGATTACAGTTACAGAATTAACACAATGATGCTTTCATTAGCTCTCTCTCAATCTTTACACACATAGATTTCCTTCTCCGGCACACTGTCCGTACAAAAGACACACTTATGATAATTTAAAAGTTTTTTAGGCTTATATATGATCTACTAGGTCTATGGGATTCATCATTAGGTCTGCTATCAGACCATAGGTCAAATCCATCATTTTAGGAGGTGGTTGCAAAATGTTGTTGAACAACATTTGCAAAAATGTAAAGTTGCACCTTGCAACTTTTACAACTTTTGCCAAATTGAATGCTTGATTCCAACTCCAAATAACTTTAAAAAGTCCTAATTTAACCCCTGACATTATAGTATGACCTTATGTTATGGAGTACCCAAGTAGCCTTGAGGCCTATCCAAAGGACTCCTAAGACCTCTAAACCTCTAACTAACATTGTCAAACACACAAACTGGTCCTTAGACCCTTATTGCATTTACAAAGCTCACTAAGAGCATGACACAACAAAATTTCAAATGGTGAGGACCCTATGATGTTTGGGGTGCCCTTGCACCATACTCCCCACCTGAAAAGCTAAGTCACCTCTAGAGACAAGAGATGAAGATCCAATCCCTTGAGTTTGAACTGGTTCTCAAGGATCCTAGTAGCCTCTAACTCTAGTTTGTCTTTCCACTTGATTATGTGTTCTTTATAAGTACCATGCCTGGTCTTTGCTTGAACTTGGGAGTCTAGTATCTTCTCTGCTTGTAGCTTGGGTTTAGGAGGCAGAACTGCTACTTGTGCTTCTTCCTTAGCCTCCTCTACATTCTGATCCATCTTAGTAAGGGGACCCTTGTACTTGACTAGGTTTGCAACATTAAAGATAGGAGAGATAGCTAGGTCATCAAGAAGCTCAAATTTGCAAGCATTCTGCCCATACTTGGCCAGTATAGGGCATGGACCAATTATCCTCATTTAAAGCTTTGTGGGAACTTCTTTTTCCATTCTTGCCTTTTTTAGGTGGACCATGACTAAGTCCCCTACACCAAACTATACCTCTCTTCTCTTGAGATCAACTTTATCCTTCAATTTCTTTTTGTTTTCAGTGAGGACCTGTTTCACTTGATCATGTACTTCTTTCATTGATTGACTAAAATCTTCAGCATAGCCACTATTAGGAACTTGATTTCCCAAATTTCTCAATTCATATACACCCCTAGGATGTATCCCATATACAATTTCAAAGGGACTTTGGCCAATAGTTCTATTAATAATGTCATTATATGCAAATTCTTCTTGGTGAATGACTAAGTCCCAATTCAAACCATACTCTTTGGTTAAGCACCTCAACAAATTACCAAGTGTCCTATTGACCACCTAAGTTTGGCCATCAGTCTGAGGGTGGTAAGATGAACTAAATGCTATATTGGTTCCTAGCCTTTTCCATAAGGACCTCCAAAAGTGTCCCATAAATTTTCTATCCCTGTCAGAAACAATGCTACTTGGAAAGCCATGAATCCTCACAACCTCTTTGAAAAACAAATAAGCAATATGACTTGCATCATGAGTGACTTTGCATGGGATAAAATGACTCATCTTATTGAATATATCAACTACCACATAGATGCTATCAAATCCACTCTTTGTCCTAGGTAAACCAACCACAAAATCCATACTTACACATTCCCATGGTTTGCTTGGTATTGGAAGAGGCTAGTAAAGTCCTGCATTGGTAGAAGTTCCCTTTGCTCTTTGACATATGATGCATTATTCTACATATGTTTTGACATCTTTCTTCATTTTAGGCCAATAGTAGCACCTTTGAACCAATTCTAAGGTCTTGTTCAAGCCAAAATGGGTACTCAAACTTCCATTATGTTTTTCTTGAATGAGGTTCTTCCTCATGGACCCTCTAGGAACACACAATTGTCCTCCTTTAAAGTGCAATCCATTCTGCAATGTAAACTCTACAAACTCACCATGAAAGTGATTAAGATGATCTTGGGACACCTTGTATGCCTCTTCAAAATATTCATCTATTTGATACAGCTCCTTGAAGTTATCCACTCCTATGATTTGTAGTTAGATTTCTTGAATAGTGAGTAGCCTTCTACTCAAAGCATATTCTACATTATTGAGCTGCCCCTTCTTGTGTTTTATGGTGAAGGTTTATGATTTCAAGTACTCCACCCACTTTACATGCCTATGACTCAACTTATCTTAGGAGTTGAGGAAGCTCAAAGCTTGGTTATTAGTGAACACTACAAATTTATTGGGCAAAAGATAGTGTCTCCACTTCCTAAGGGATTGAACAAGGGCATATAGTTCTATGTCATAGGAAGATTATTTTTGTTTTGCTACATTTATCTTCTCACTAAAGAGAGCCACTGGTCTATTTATTTGGCTTAAAACCCCTCCTACTACTATATTACTAGCATCACACTCTATGGTAAAGAGTTCATCAAAAGTTGGAAACCTTAGAGTAGGCTTAGTAGCTACCTCCTTTTTCAATGTTTCAAATCCCTTATCTACTGCTGGTGTCCACTAAAATTTGGTCTTCAATCCACCTTTGATAGTCTCCATCATGGGAGCACATATCCCACTGAAGTTCCTAATGAACTTCCTATAGTATTGGGCTAGGCCATGGAAACTCCTCACTTCACTTGCATTCTTGGAAATTGGCCAAATTAGTATGGTTGCAACCTTAGATTCATCCATCTTGAGATCTCCTTGAGATAATACAAAGCCTAAATAGACTAGCTCCTACTTCATAAAATCACACTTATCTAGGTTGATGGTTAGGTGTTCCTCTTTCAACTTGGATAACACAATCTTGATATGCATTAAGTGTTCCTCTTTAGTCATACTAAAAAATAGAATATCATCCAAATAGACTACCACAAACATACCTGTGAAGTCTTTTAACACCTCATTCATGAGCCTCATGAATGTACTTGGAGCATTGGAGAGGCCAAATGACATGACTAGCCATTCATAGAGTCCTCAGTGGTTTTGAAAGTTTTTTTCCACTCATCTCCCTCCTTTATTTTGATTTGGTGATAGCCACTTTTAAGTTCTATCTTAGTGTAATAGTTAGCCCCTCCTAGGTAGTCCATTAAGACTTCAATCCTAAGTATTAGGAACCTATTGTAATCTTGTTGATGGCTCTGGAGTCTATATACAACCTCCATGTTCCTCCTTTCTTGGGTGCCAAAATAGTAGGCACAACACATGGGCCAATGCTCTTCCTTATCAACCCTTGATCCATCAATTCTTGCACTTGCCTTGCAACTTCTCTATTCTATTCAGGAGTTAGCTTGTAAGGTTCTTTTTTTGGGAATGATGCCCCTAGAATTAGGTCTATTTGGTGATTGATTTCTCTCTTTGGTGGTAGGGTTATAGGGGTACCATCTGATATGATCTCCTTAAACTCCTTCAAAATCTCCTACACTTCATGAGGTATGTCTTCCTTCTTACTCTCTTCTTCCTCCTTGGGTTTTACCACAATGGCATATCCCACTCCTTCTTGCTCAAGAGTTTTCATGAACTCTTCCCCTTTCAACATCAGCACATTGGGCCCACTTCCTTGACTGTTTGGTTCAAGAAGTGACTAAATTTTATAACTCACTCCATCCTTTAGAAAGGTTTATGAGTTTTTCTCACCATTATGCATGGCCTTCCTATCAAATTTCCATGGCCTACCTAGCAATAGGTGATAGGTATCCATTGGAAAAATATCACATAAAATTTTTTCTTTATAACCTCCTATGGTGAACTCAATCCATGCTTGTTCATTAACTAAGACATGTTGCCCCTTGTTTAACCAAGTGACTTTGTAGGGAGTGTTGTGAGGTATCTTGGGGATCTTGAGTTTAGTTATGGCTTCTTTTGATGTTATCAGTAGACCCTAAGTCTATGATAACCTTAAAAACTTTCCCCATAATCTTGCACCTTACCTTGAAGAGTGACTTCCTTTTCTTGGGCTCCTCCTCGATTGGTTCTCTAATAAATATCCTCTTAACCATCAAATTCTCACCACTCTCTGAATCTAATTGGATATCAGGAGACTTCACACTTGTAGTATCTTCATGCACATATGCCACCTTCTTCTCCCCTTGTGAAGTTGATCCTTTCTCAGGACATCTATAGGCTAGATGCCCCAATTGCTGATAGTGATAACACTTCATGGTAGAAAAATAGGATAGTCCCCTTCCTCCTGGTGATCTACCTCTTCCTCCAAATCCTCTACCTCTGCTTGAACCACTTCTTTGACTAGTTTCTCCAATTTGTTCAATCAGTTTGGAGTCACCTTGGGGTCTACTGTCAATACTCCTTCCTCCATAGCTTCCCCTATGTCCTCTACCATCTCTACCCCTTCCTCTATTCTTTGAGGTCTGATCCTGCTTCCTCTTTCCTTTCTCTTCCACCTTAAGAGCTATTTGGTAGCATTGATGGACTATTTTAGGAGTGACAAGAATCGTGTATTCTTCAATGGACCATTTAAGACCATTCAAATATCTTGCCAATCTAATGCTCTCATGTTCCACCACCTTGGATCTTAGGCATAGTTTTTGAAATTCTTCAGTGTAGGAGTGTACATCCATCTCCTTCTGTTTGAGATTCTGCCTTCTCCTATGTAGTTGTATATCATAATCATTAGGGACATAAGATTGCTTGATTTTAGCCACCATCCATTTCCAAGTAACTATGGGGCTTCTCCCTTCCTTCTCTCTTTTAGTTTGGACAAAATTCCACCAAGTTAAGGCTGAGCCTCTCAACCTTGATTTTTCCACCTTTCCTTTTTGAGCATCAGAGACACCATCAAATTAAAAATAGTTCACCATACCTTCTATCCAATCCATAATGAGATCTAGATCCATCTTGCCGCTGAACAGACGAATGCCTTTTAAAGCCTTGCTATTGATTGCCTTAAGTGCCTTTAAGAAAGGTTCCAAATCAATCTCCTTTTCTTTAGCTTCTTGTTCTTCTTTTTGCTCGATCTTGTCCTTGACTCTATCTTCTTTGTCTTGGACATCATTCAGCAACTGTTCTAGTTGTGCTAGTCTATCTCTCAACAATTTGTTGTCCTCCTCTTGCTCTTCAACTTTCTTGGCCAATTTTTCATTTGTCACCATTTTTCTTGATCCACTAGATTCAATTGGTGAAAGTATTCACCTTGCTATTCCCAAACCTTCTATAGGCTCTGATACCACTTGATAGGGAGAGGGGATGAACTAATCACTAGTTCATGTTACTAGTATTCCACTAAGACCTAAGGTTTCCTCCAAGATCACCTATTGTATAGGATTATAACTCTACTTTTGATCCCCTAATCCAAACCCCACTCTTCTATCTTATGCAAAATCCAACCTTTACCAACTTTTAGGTCCTCATCTTTGGTGAGGAACACACTAGGATCCTTAGCTTTCTCTAAGGTCTAACTACTCAAAAATCTCCAAGATTCTTGTAGGGTCATGGAGATGTTTTAAAACCTCCCAATACACTGATTCCAATGCTTAAGGAAATCCTATGCATTGATCTCCCTTACTAATTTCAAGATTTGGCACCAAAATAGGGCTACAAGGAAAGTGCCCCAATCAGCCCTCCTACTCTGAGAAATTAGGGAATAACTCATAATCCCTCCATTAACCACTCCAATATTTCTTCAGAGACTCCTATTCATTAATCTAGGTCTCAAATATTTTTGGGGTCTTAGGCCTCCAAACAGCTGTATAGTACCCTAACTCAAAATGAGGGTTTTCCAAGGGTTTCTAGGCCTTTCCTAGGTCTGCCTGGTTCTTGGATTAGTTTAATTCCTTCCAAGATTGGTATGAACTCTCCCTTCATACCAAGAAATCTTAACTCATTCATCTATCAACTCCATACCTACATTCATCCATATCTTCATAACCCTGCAATCTAGAAGCTCTGCAACTTCACTCTTCCCTAACTGGGCAACCAATGGATCACCTAGGGAAAGAGATTAGAAATAGCTCTGGTGCTTGTGAGGGCCCTTCCTCCTACATGAGACAAGTAAATTATGTACACTCACTATCCCCAAAAGTTTTTACTGATTCTACAATAGGATAGTGAGCTACATGCTTCATAATGCCAACTGCCTAAAACAGGACAAAGAACTGGAAAAACAAAGAGTATTTACAAACTTGAAATAAAAAATCACACACACGTAGTCTGATGAATTCAATCTACTTTACAAAAGCCAAAATACAATTCCAAATGATTACAGTAACAGAATTAGCACAATGATGCTTTCATTAGCTCTCTGTCAAGCTTTACACACACAGATTTCCTTCTCCAGCACACTGTCCATGCACAAGACACACACTTATGGAAACTTTAGGGTTTGTTAAGCTTATATATGATCTACTAGGTCTATGGGCTTCATCATTAGGTCTTCTATTAGACCATAGGTCAAATCCACCATTCTAGGAGGTGGTTACAATATGTTGTCAAGCAACATTTGCAAAAATGTAAAGTTGCACTTTGCAACTTTTACAACTTTTGCCAAATTGGCTATTTCTTAGCTCACTAAGGCTAATTACTCTTCCTAGGTGACTCCTAGGTATTGAATGCTTGATTTCAACTCCAAATAACTCTAAAAATTCCTAATTTAACCCTTGACATTATAGTATGACCTTATATCATGGAGTACCCAACTAGCCTTGAGGCCTATCCAAAGGACTCCTAAGACCTCTAAACCTCTAACTGACATTGCCAAACACACAAACTGGTCCTCAGACCCTTATTTCATTTAAAAATCTCCCTAAGAGCATCGCATAACAAAATTTCAAATGGTGAGGGCCCTATGTTGTTTGGGTGCCCCTGCACCAAAGCCTGTAGGGTGATGGTCTCACTTTATAGGAGTGAGTTACCTTAAAACTGTCTCTGACTATACATATGATTGAATGTAATTGACTCTATTCCCAATTTTGCATCAGGCACTCATCTCATTTCATTTAAAATTATTATTTGGTTCTTTCTGTAGTTTACATATTTAAATCTGTTATCTCTCTTTACAAAGCATTCAATTAGGTTTTAGTAATACTTTTAAGCTTTAGTTTAGATTTCAATAAATTTAACTATTAGGAGATTATAGATTTTTCCTCCAAGGATTTTTTACCCCTTTGGAAGGAATTATTGTTTTGTTTGTGCATGCATTTTTGTAGGATAGGGCATTAGTGAATTTAGGCCTACCAGCCTTGGCTCAATCAAGTCATAATTGTAGAGGCACTTGTTTGTGCCTATTAGTTGTCCTCAAAACAGTCCAGCATTTTTGAGCACCAACAGGTTCAACTTGAGAAATCAAACAAATTTCTTCTCTAGCCTTTGATCTAGTCATTACTCCTTGATTTTTATTACCAATACTTTGATTTTTAGGATGGTTTTTCTTAACATACCTCAGAGTCTTAGGAATCTCAGTAGCCTCATTTATGTCATCATCGCAAGTCTCATTTTTGCATTCAGCCTCAACAAGTTCTTCTTTTGTAGTAGCAACCTCCTTGATCTCTTTAATTTAATGACAATCATACATTCTCTCTTGTATCTGAAACCTTTCATCTATCTTCACATTGTTACTCTCAATAATCTTCCTTAATCTCGGGTTAAAACATTTGTAAGCCTTTCTCTTAGTAGAATAACCAAGGAAAATTCCTTCATCATTTTTAGCATCAAACTTACCTATCTCATCATCTCTCTTGATATAGCATTTACTACCAAATATTCTACAGTAGGAGTATGATCAAACCAAAATTCACAAGTCTTACTTGTACCTTCTCTGATTTGTATTCTGTTCAATGTGTACACCACTGTCCCAACAACTTCTCTCCAATGCACATGAGATATATTTCCTTCAAGCAACATTGTTCTAGTAGAATCCGGTATTGTTCTATTCCTTTGCTCTGCTACCCCATTCTACTGTGGAGTCATAGGAGCAAATGTCTATCTTTGTATTCCATGTTCTTTGCAATATGAATTAAATAAATCTGAAGTAAACTCTCCACCTCTATCTGACCTCAAACATTTTATCTTTAAATTTGATTCATTATCTACTTTTTCTTTGAATATCTTGAATTTATCAAATGCTTATGATTTCTCTTTTAATTAAGTGACCCACGTCATTATAGAAAAGTCATCAACAAAAAGTATAAAATACCTTTCACCATAGCATGATCTTGTCCTTTTAGGTCCACATAGGTCTGTATGTACCAAATTCAACTTTCCTTTTGATGTATATGCTTTACTTTTATAACTGGTTCTAGTCTATTTTCCCATAACACATTCTCTACATACAGTGTTAGATGGTTTCACAATCTTTTATAGATCTCTTACTGCATTAGTCAAACTTGCCTTAACAATATTATCAAAATTAACATAACAAAATCTTATGTGCCATAACCAACTATCATCTACCTTCGCAACAAAACAAGAAGCTCCAAATGTTTTAACTCAAACACATTACCTCTAGATTTAGTACTAGTTGCAATCAAGTTTCCTGTCTTACTTCTGATAAAATATTTCCCATCAAAGAACTTTAATTGAAATTCCATATCCATTAGTTGTCCAACACTCAACAAGTTATGCTTAAGTCCATCAGCAAGCAATACTTAGTCAGTATTAGTCTTTCCATCCAACGTAATAGATCCTACTCCTATGATAGATTTAGGAACATTGTCTCTGAATCTTACAACACCATCATCATACTTCACTAAATTAACAAACTTATTTTTGTCTCCAATCATATGATGTGAGCAACTACTGTGTATAATCCATTTAGATTTATTGTCAACATACATGATACTAAAGATTTTTCCTCATGAACTGGTTTTTCATCTTTTATAGCAATAAATCCAATCTCCTCATAATCCAAATCATCATCATCAAAAATTCCTTCACAAGCATAATAACATTCCTTATCCTTTGAATACTTAGACTTGAAAAACCTAGGTTTGTTCATAGGACCTCTTGTAGGACATCTAGATGAAAAGTGACCTATCTTATTGCATGAAAAACATTTCAAAGGTAACTTTCCTTCAAATTTACCCTTACCTCTCTTTTCTCTTCTAGAAATCAGTGCAACAAGTTCATCCATCTTTCTTTCATCTGCTTGTATTTGTTCCCATTCTTTAGCATATTCACATTGATCTTCATTTATGTTCTTACTGCTGGTGCTCAGAAGTGCAGACATTATCTTCTCATGTGTAGATGCTTTAAATGCAATTTCAACTTTAGGTACAAAATCTCCCATTTCTACAACTTCAAAGGTAGTTTTCTTTGTAATCAACATTTCTCTGCTAAATTTTGGAGTCAAAGGTATATTCTCTTCTATAGCCTGAATTTTGGTCTTGTAAATAGGTGTCAATGATCTAAGAATCTTTGAAATGACTTCTTCCTCTTCAAAAGTGCCTCCACAATTTTTAATTCCAATCACAACCTCTATAGTTCTTTGTACATAAGCCCTAACACTTTCACCATCCTTCATTTGTAGCTTCTTCATCCTATTTTTCTAGTTCTGTAACTTCACTCACTTGGTAAACTAATCTCCTTCATATAATACTTCTATCCTTGTCTAAATCTTGTGTGCAGAATCCTGATCTTTTACCTCAGTAAATTCTCCTTTAGAGAGTGCGTTAATCAATGCTTTCTTTGTGACCATGTTGTATGAAAATATCTTCTTCTCATCATCATTAGCTTTTTCCATTTCATCCTCAGTCTTCATAGCCACCTGATTCTTTGTAAGCATCCAGTTGTCAATGCCCAAATATAGAAAATAAGTTAACATCTTGTTCTTCCAACTGTCAAAGTTTTCAAGATCAAATTTCAGACTATCCTTCCTATAAAACACCATCTCCAAGACCACCTCAAGCTGTTAAGATTTCTCTCTAAGGACTAGTGGCTCTGATACCAATTGTTAGGAATAACAGTCCAAAATACAACTAAGAAGGGGGGTGAATCAGTTTTATGAAAAATTATTAAACTTTAAACTTTGAATAGAAGCAGTATCAAATCTAATGAACACAATGAATGCCAACACAATAACACAATATTTTGTTGTCGAGGAAACCCTATTAAAGGTAAAACACGGGTGGGAATTAACACCCATCAATGATGTACTGAGAGTATAGTATCCTTGTTAGAAGATCTAGCCATGTTAGGAGCTTATTCAAACATTACAGTACATAGTCCTTGTTAGAGGAAAGACCCTATTAGGAGTCAAGAAAAAGAAGGGTGGGTTCACTTCCCAAAGAAGGTTATATCCACCTTTAGAACTCACTGTTCACAACACAAGTGTATATGAAGAAATACACAATCTCTTTCAAACTATCTTTGCTTGATCAGTTCCAATGAAGTATACAATTATCTTGTGCTCTACATCTAGCAGACACAAGTTCACAGCTTCCACAATTATCCTTTTACATCACATACATTTCTTCCATATCTTTCCAAAAGAAAAGATCTTACATATATACCCTATTACATTCTACATGATCAGGTCAGCCAATTAGGCTTTCCTAATATACAAACAATTATATACCTCCTTGCTAAGATACACATGATATCTAAAACAAGTAAATAATAATTTCATTACAACAATTAAGGACCAACATCCTTAATTCAAGTTTTCCATCCATAATGCATGCTACATCCCCCAAGTCAGCTTCCAAATAGGTCCTCTCCAGAACACACGCCACAGCTAATGTCATCCTACTTTCTATACCTTGTGCTGACCATTGAATATTCTTCAATACCTTGTTTCTCATCTCTTAAACTCACATACATTGAATCCTCATCTCTTGTAAGATATTTCCAAAACATAGAGACTAACTCTGTCAACTTCCACTGTCACTGTCCAGTAACCAATCTTCACCAAATCTTCTGTAACTCAGCCAATATGCAATATTATATCATGTATCTTAGATATAAGATCACAAAAACTTTTCGTACACACAAATGACTTCGCACGATCTGAAACATATGTACAGTGTCCGTACACTATAATAACCGACCTATGCTCTTCATAGAAACATATGTTGACATAAGTGACAAAACACAAATAACAACAACAACAATTCCAACATCACTCAATGTAGTGATTAACCATATTAAATGTATCAAAAATCTCCCCATTGCATTAGCAATATCCAACGTGTAGTCCTAAAAGCACTTCAAGTAAAGTAGCCTTCCAAGCAATATTGAGACCTCTCAATCCTACACATTACCCTCGAGTGTTTTCTTATATCCAAATGAATGACTCAACATAGTTAATAGCTACGTCCTCAAGGCTTTAACCTCCAAGGAAAAAACATTATAGTGGTTTGGAAGAGCTAACTTTTTATTTGTCCCATTTGGGTCATTCCCGCAAGATTTTTACCTCAATGAAAAACCCTTTAAAGGTAAATGAGGAAAGAAGAGTGGATAGACTAATGAAGGTCTAGATTTCTGATTCTCCACAAGGGAAAAGGGAAAAGGGCATACTCTCCTACTCCATATATTTTCCCAAGCACATCAAGTAGGTCAAGATTTATGATCCAACCTCTAGGAGCTGTAAAGCATACTCTCCTACTACCCAACTAGTCACAAGAAAAGAGATCTTCCTAGTTAAGCTAGGTGCCTAGAAAGATAAAATTAAGGAAGAGACAATATTTTCTTGAACCTCCAAGGAAACCTAAAAAAAAAATAGCTTTATTAGTCTCAAGATATGGCTTTGACAAGCGTCCTACAACCACAAAGCGTTAATAGTATCAAAACAATACAATGTAGATGGATTTGGAAAGAGAATTCTCTCTCAAATGCCCTGTAAAAATAAGTTATTTCTTGTAAAACATAATGTTAAGGTCAAGATAAAGCTGAATCAAGCACATAAATCTAAAAATTCAAGCAACTCGACCCTTAAAAAATTTCCTATTTTTGGTTTAATGAAACACAAACAACACCATATAATTATGATAAAACTCAATGAGCCATGCAATGAAAGCTAGAGTTGATATGTCATACGATAAAATACTAAACTACATGCGATGAAACTCTCTATTGCATATTATCATATGATAAAACTTGCAATTGCATGCAATGAAATTAGTGTCATACGATAATCTAGAGTATAGTGGTACGATGTTTGTCGTAGTTTCAGAAAATAAATAAAAATAACCTGCAAGAAATAGGACCAAAATCTAATTTGAGCCCCATGATGGATGCCAAATGATGTGTGGTATAAAATTGGTATTCAATTGGAATGCAACCAACCCTTCAATTAACCATTAACTCAAAAATCTAGCTACTAGTATTCATTCATAATGAACAACTAAATTCCCAAAATTGACTTATTACTTCCTAGTTGAAGTGAGTTTAATCTTTTATAAAATGCTCATCACATCGGGCATGAAGGATTAGTGACTCAACTACTCCAAAATGGAAGATTGAAAACATGAGTGAGATGCAATACTTGCATTCACCACTCCAAGATATGAAAATGAAAAACTTATGAGAGAAAACATGAAGCTAAACTAGAATGAAGCCATGATACGAGAATAAACTAACACCACCAATGCTATTATCAAAGAAAACTAAATTCAAAATTAGGTAACAATGCAAGCTTTCTCTACAAGATGAGCTAAACTATGAATGCAAGAGAGCTATATGATAACTATGATGAAACAACTAAGAACTCAAAAATAGTACTAAGGACTCAAAATAACACTTAGAATGCAAGATCATGAAACTCAAAATGACATAATCTCCTTAGGATGCTAAAAGATGGATCAAATGTCAATAGATGGAACCCTTGAGCCAAGGAAGAGCTTCTTTTTAAAGAAATTGCTTTAAGAATGAAGGGTGGAGATTAAGAGGTAAACGATGTTAGGTAGAGATGAGTGGTGAGCGAGATCAATCCTTGTGCTTGAGGAACCAACAATTTTGATTGGTCAAGCTTGATTGGAGAATAAGAAAAGAAAGAAAATCCCCTTTAAATTGTCATTTAATCAAGATTACATTGCACACTTATGTGGAAAATGTGTTCTTTTTATAAAAGTGCTAAAACTTTATATTAAAAGTAAGGTTTTGACAATTAAATGATTTTCAATATTTAATAGTAGAAATTATTTGTGCTTGATTTTAGAAATGATTTAATTATGTAAGGGGGATTATCGAGATTACTTACATAATCATGTCTAGTAAATAATGCCTTTGAGATTTAGATTTTTGCTTAAGCAAATTGATGGAAATTAGTTGCTTGGGTTTTACTAGATAAATTTTAGGTGATTACAACATTATTTTAATTAGGTTAAAAATATAATTATTTTAGAATAATATTTATTTGAAATATTTTTATTATAGATTATTAAATTATATAAATTACATTTATAATATAAAATTTTATTTTAATTTTTTCAAAATATGATTATAAAAATATTTTTTTTTATTATATCTAAAAAATTATATTTATTTAAGATATATTTAACCAATTTAATATAAGATTTAAATTTTTTGAATTAAAATAAAAGAAAAAATTAATAATAATTTTAGTTATATAATCATTTTATTTTTATGTTTACATAAAATATACATAATATAACTTTAGTTTAGAGTGTATATTATTTTAAGATTTTATATTTTACTCTATTACTAATATTATTTTATGTATTATTTCTTCATAAATTATAGATTAATGCTAAGATATAAAAAAAAAAAATTGACAAAATAAAGATTACTAAAAATACATTCATTTAACAAAATATTAAATTAAAAAAAAATATTAACTTGTTCAAGACATAATATACTATTTCTTTTTTAACATAACGTGTTTAACTTATATAAAAAAATAGACATTTGAGTATACTTTATACCCAATGTATAATTTATAAAAGTTACAAAATTACAATTATATTTTTATAATTATCGGTATATAAGTTTAGTCAAAATTATAAATAACTAGAATTTAAATGATATTGCCCAACTTCACCTGTTCAATTCATGGAAGCAAATTATTTAATATTCTCAATAATTATTTAGTATTTTAGACAAAAATGACATTGCCCAACTTCATGCCTTGCCTAATTTATAGCTTATAAATACTATAAAATTATTATTAATTTAATAATTATTTATATATAAATTTAATCAAAATAATAGAAATTAAGCTTAATGCGTTTAATATTTAGTATTTTGGACAAATATAACATTGCCCAACTTCATGCCTCATTTTCTCATATAACATGCATCTACAACTTAATACAAACAAATTAATAGCTTAAATAAACAAATTAATCTTTATTGCTTTTATATTTCAACATAAGCAAAATAATTTTTAAACACAGCCTAGCTCACAAATGAGGTGTTATAGCGAGAGAAGCATTCTTTAATATAAAGACAATGTGCAAATGAGAATAAAAAAACAAACAAAACTGGTTCAACACTGATGAGACTTGTGTCCTGGCCGCTTTTTAATTCAGAAATTGAGTTTCCTTATATAAGAAGAAGATGAGGCAAGAGACAGACAGACTAGCGCCAGAGGTGATATGGCCATGTGACCGTATCTGATAAGCGGCCTGCGTAGCTATCTCAACAAAGACCCGATAGACCTAGATGTTCGGGTCGCCCTTACGCTATCACGCTTCTCCTCAAGATATGTACTCCCATTCTCCTAGATGGATGTCATTGAGCCGCACCACAATCATTATTATGTGTGCCGTTTTATACTATAAGTTCCATTACATTATACCTGAATTCGGTAGACGCAGCCAACACAAGAACCAAAATAACAATCTAATCTCTTAAGAAAGCTTCAAGGGAAAGCTAGAGAGAGCGCTGTACAGTGGGCTGCATACCCTGCAAGGCCCCCACGAACGCTATGAGAGAATCTCTGCTGAATCCCTCATGATGCCACTACTGCTTCTGATTCTGCTGGTTTAACCGTGTGCAAGACTGTAAGTAACTGTATATATATGGTTTTCTGTGTATTGTATTGTGTATGATTTGTAGTGCTCCGCACGAACGGCTGTGAAGGATATGTGGGGGTGAAATGATAGGATATGTTCAGGGTTCGAGTCTCGAATCGGGTTCCATTTCAGAGGCCATGGCCATGAGCAGTGCAGCCACAGCGATGGCGGAGGCGGGGAATAACAGTAATAACAATAACGGCAGCAACGTCACGGGTTCGAATCCAGCGGAGGGCGCGAGTGGGAGCATTGTGGATCCTAATAAGAAACCATTGGCAAAGCGCTCGTCAACGAAGGATCGGCATACGAAAGTGGATGGACGAGGTCGGAGGATTCGTATGCCTGCGACTTGCGCGGCTAGGGTTTTCCAGCTCACGCGGGAGCTGGGGCATAAGTCCGATGGTGAGACGATTGAATGGCTTTTGCAGCAGGCGGAGCCCTCGATTATTGCAGCAACAGGGACGGGGACTATTCCGGCGAATTTCTCCACTCTGAATGTTTCGATGCGGGGTTCGGGCTCGAGCATTTCGGCTCCGCTGAAGCAGCAGCAGCAGCAACAACAACAACAGCAGAGTTCGTTTTTTGGGGTTGGGCGGGATTCGAACCTTGCACGTCTGGAACATCAGTACCGAATGCGGAATGAATGGGAACGCGCGGAGGAGGATACGAAGGCGCCGTCGCACGGCCACAACGACATGTCATTAATGGGCGGATTTCATCATCAGGACAGCGGAAACCTGATGAGCGAGATGGGGGAAGGATCGGAGGAAGTGAATTTGAGGAAGAGGTATCGAGAAGATCTGTTTAAGGAAGACGACAGCCCCCACGCGGACGCGGCAAAGCGCGTAATGCCGGCGGCGGCCATGTGGGCTCACGGTCACATGACGCCAGGGGGGTTTTGGATGCTGCAGCCCGTGAGCGCGAGTGCGAATTCGCATCTCATGGCGGCCGGCCCGCAATCTGAGCCTCCTATCTGGCCATTCCCTACAACGGGCGGAGCTTCCATGTACTGTATGCCGACCGGAACCTCAATTCACATCGGCGGCCCAGGTTCGAACCTCGCCAGATCCAACACCAACAGTAACAACAGCAACAACACAGCTAACAACAGTAATCTTTCCAATCTTTCGGCTCTGCCGCTGCCGTTTATTCCCAGAATGAATCTGATGAGCACTCAGGATGCAACAGCTGCTGTTTCAGGAGGTGGATCTTCGCGGTATGTTTTGCCTTCGATGATGTTGCAGCAGCAGCAGCAGGGATCGAACCCTGGGCAGGGGCTCGGGGTTAATCCAAGCGAAAGCCATCTCGGAATGCTTGCTGCTCTAAATGCGTACAGTAAAATGAGCTCAGAACAACAGCAGAATCATCATCAGCAAGGAGAAGAGGGCAGATCGGGGGAAGCTGATCACCAGGCCGCTAATTCTCAATAAGAATTATTCGGTTCCAAATCTGTAATTTTTATTTAACGGAGTTGCAGATTGGTGCAACCCTAGGTTTCTTTTTTGGATATGATATTATTATCGAAATTGACATGCGCACTATTGTAATTTTCTATCGATTTCCAGCCAAAACATCAGGTCCGAGTGCAGGCCGACGGAAACCTGACGTTGCAGTAACAGTTGAGTGAGTTCGTCCGTCCCTCCATTTTCGATCTGTAAGTCATTTTCTGTGTG